>CAJQZJ010000257.1:80945-128930 GCA_907164525.1 Lophiomys imhausi | reverse complement strand
TTGGTGCGTGTGGAGGCCAAAAGAGAGCATCAGATCCCCTGGAAGTGGAATTACAGATTGCTGGGAACTGAAACTAAGTGCTCTGGAAGAGCAACCAGTGCTCTTGACTGCTGAGCATCTGTATGGCTGCTTCTTAATTTTCATAGTAATGTTTTGCTGCTGTGGTCACTTGTGTGTGGAGGAAGTGGTTTTCATGCAGCCACATAAGCACTATCATAATATGTTTCCTTTCCTCAAGGTGAGGGCAACTTCTCCTGGAGTTGTTGGCTATTGACAAGCAGTCCCTGTTATGAAATTGGCCCTGGTAAAGAAGAAATTGCCACTTCTTCTGAGCAGTGTACCAGTACCAAACCTGCCCCGCCCCCTTGTTCCCTTCTCCAGAGTAGCCTGAGCAGAGCCAGGAAGAAATGGTGGCTTTGGGCCCCAAACCCCTGAGGAAGAAAGTCTCCTCTCAGAAACCTCTCACGTGAGGGGTGAAGCCTTCAAGCTCATCAGAGTAGCACAAGACATTGCTGCTGCCTTTGCTCTCTCTTAGGATGATTGGACAGTTGTGGACACCAGCTAGCCAGTGCCATTCACTCCAGCTAACTGAAGTGTGCTGGGCTGAACTGGGAGGGCAGCATTAGCCCCTTTAGTTGCTGCATTTTCTGTTTTCTGGACTAGCACTCAGAAAGCAGCTCTCGGGAGCTCTGAAATTACCTTGTCTCCATGGCTACTCATTCCCTCCCAGAATCTGTGTGTTTCTGCCTCAGCTTCTTTCAGGTTATCTCAGAACCATCAGGACCCAATTATCACTTGTCATCCTGTTCTTTATTTTGCCACTGGGATCTGAGCTGAGAGAATAGGGTCCCAGAAACAATAGGAATAAACTGGGTGGCTGGGCCCCCATGGTTCTCTGTTCACTGAGCTCTTGCTTGGTGAGTATATGAGCCTCAGGAGATGGAAGGGACTCTGAAATCTTTGTTGCTTCAGTGGGACCCCTCTTGTGAAGCCTTGTGGAATATTCTGTTCCTTCACACCAGAGCAGTCCCATGGGCCACCCTCTAATGCTGGTCAGTAGAGTCCAAAAGCCTGTCTGTTAGAGCAGTCTGTGAGTGCTTGAAAAATGCCAAGGGACATAGAAGAAACATCATGTTTCTATCACACTATTCCTCATCCTGTTATATGCAAAGATATAGGGATCAGGGCTCTGATGAAACTGTTCTAAGTCACGGTCTTGGCTGTATGAGATAGCCAAACTGGGCTTTGAGTTGTTACATGGAAACAGAGCCTCCACAGTGTCTGCCTGATTGCCAGACTGTAATGTCTCCCATTCCCTTGGGACAATGTTTTTTTAGCTGGTGGGTTTTTCCCCCCCCCACTACCCTAGGTTTGATTCCTGGGCAGGCATGGCTCTGGCCCGGGCCAGCCGAATTCAGGACAAGCTGAACTCAAATGAGTTGAAGAGCGATGGACCCATCTGGAAACATGCCACACCTGTTCTGAACTGCTTCCGGAGGGCCCTTGAGATTGACAGCTCTAATTTATCCTTGTGGATTGAATATGGCACCATGTCCTATGCCTTACACTCATTCGCTTCCCGCCAACTGAAGCAGTGGAGAACTGAACTGCCCCCTGAGCTTATGCAGCAGGTGAGGAGGGGTGTTGCAGAAGGGCCTGCCATCCTCTGTCTGGCTAGACTGCCCTAGGGTCCCTTCTATTCTTTGTTCTTACCCTCACATACGCGTCAGCCCTTTGGGAGATGCAAGCTGTATCCTGGTCAGTAAAGACTTTATTCCTTGGACTTTGGGCGCCTAGTTCATTGACAACAATTTCAGAGGTAGGCTATTATGTCCCGACTGACTAGTCATCAGTCTGAGTGTAGTTGAGTGGTGAAGAAGGGATGTTGGCCATCTGAAGTAGGCACCTCTTCCCTGTTTCCAGAGAAGGACTTTGGGAGCCATGAGAAAACGCTTGAGCTAGCGTTAGGATTTTCAGTTGCTTGGTGTGCAGCATTCCTCTAGTGCGGGATACAGGGCCTGACCTGTGGTCACTCCTCAGCAGAGCACCATTGTTTCCTTCAGACAAGAGTGAGTGAGGGAATCATACTGACATGTTTGGGGTTTTCTAGCGAGGAGTGAAGGGTGCTGGAGATGAGACCCAGTGTCCTGTGCCTGGTGAACACAGGCTGCCGCAGAGCTCCATCTGGTACCATTTAGGCCAGCAGGGCATCCACAAGATGCCTCAGCTCAGAAAGATCTCTGAAGAGAGCAGGACATTGAAGGAGCTGACCAGTCAGATAGACGGTGCTTGGTTTCAAGTTTTTACACTGATCATCTGTGATTAAAACCCAGGCGAGATGGTGGCACTGCTAACACTGTGGAGACACTGCTGGAGGGCTAACCGAGACCCCCGGCAGTTACGTCACTGCCGTCCTCTGAAAGTGCTGTCTCCTTGAGGGTGAGCTGACATTGTGCCGAGGTCCCCACTGCCTCCAGGACCCTGCAGAGTGAGACCCAGGCTCTCAGGCCTTTGAGCTCTTCAAAGGATATTGGAAAGTGTCATGAAGAATGCAACAGTAAACCTCACCACTAGAGGTTGCCAGTTTTATAATCTGAGTCACCTCCTAACAGTCCACAGTGAATATAAGGCTACTGAGGCCTCCTCACCTAATAATGTTGGGAAGAATCATGAAGTGAACGTACTTAATGGGGACTGAGGTACTGTGATAAATAATGAATAAAAGATGGCACTGGGCTTTACAAAAAAATTAATAGCAAAATTGTCTCCTGAATCTTATGTAACTAGAATTTTGACAGTTCCTAAAATGTGCTCTTCAGTGAACACAGATTAAGTTGGCTCTTGGGGACTCAACTTTCTATCCGTTATATGATCATGTGGCACACACCTTTCACCTTTGCAGCATAAACTTAGAAAGCTACTTTCAAAGCTATTTGGGAGCTGCCTCCCTTTCCCTGAGAGTCTGACTTTGTCGTGCCTTTCAGGAGTATTCTCTTCACAGGTTGTGGGCAACTGTGTTAATTCTCAGTCCTCATGCATAAAGGCTCAGGGTTTTCACACTTGTCCAGGACAGGCTGGAAGCACAGCACTGGGCTCACTGCAATGACTGAGGCCTCACCTAATGATGTTGCCTTCCTCCTCTGTGCTCAGGGCATTGCAGCCCTTGGTCTAGGAGTTGGTCTCTGGGTTCTAGACTCCCGGCAGTTTGGTCCCAATGTTTTCCTTCCTTCAGTGTTCAGATTGTATGAACTCTACAGATAAGTGAGAATAATGGCTCTTGTACTTGGCTGGATCTCTTGGGTGGATGCGAAAGACATACCAGGGACCCACAGACAGAAGCTGTGATTTTGCAAGCTCCTGAGTGGTTATGATGTTTTCCTTTATTATTTGTTTAAATTTAACTTTTTCTGTAGTAGTTTTGATGTGACATCACAGGGGTGGGCTTGACACCAGCAGCAGAGAACATATGTGAGAAATGGCCTTAGAGATACCAGCCCATTGCTAACAGAGGCAGATATCATGTGCTGCACAGAGCCGAGCCCTGACAAGAACAAGATGGAAAAGTGCCTGCATGTCTCTCATGTAAACTTCACCTTCTTTAAGAAGTTGTTATTGAATTCATATCTTTCTAGGCTTTAAAAGGAAACAACCCTCCTCCTTATACACAGTGGTGTGCACATTTACAGGCATCTCAGAGGATTTCCCTATTTAACTCTTTCTTTCAGCCTAGGCACCATTTTACTCAATGCAGTATCTGCCTTCCCTTTCCCCTCAGCTTTGCTGTTGTGCTCCCCTCGGGTTACTTTCTGTGGCTCTAGTACAGTCCTTTTAATTGTGAGCCTTACTTTGTTGTGGCTTACCATACAGAAACTCCTTACTGTGTTTCCTTTGTGTTTCAATGGCCTCAGATCCTCCTCCACCTGCTGCTATAGAACTTGATTCATTGGGTGGTCTTGTAACATTAGGGACACAATTATCCTCTGGGTACACACAGTGACGTAAGATGGTCCTGCCCATAATCTGCTTATACTGATTGCAGTGAGATTTCACACTTGTACTTTTCCAGGAAATACTTGTCCTGAGATCCAGGAGGAATCTTCTCTGCACCTTCTGTAGAATTTTGTTTGTGCAGCTCCTGCAGCAACCCTGGCCTTGTTCTCTTTTTCTTAGGCGCAGAGCCTTGGGAATGACCTTGGTTTTGCCTGAGGGCCATTGTCATCCCAGGCAGCTCAGGTCCTGAGACTGCTATCAGGCCATCTGTCTCCTGGAAGTATCAGGAGGGCAGGGTGGGATGGAAGGGTTAGGGATGCTGGAGTCCTGGAGGAAGGGAGGGGTTGCCCTCATCATCTGAGGTGTATAATGCCCTGCAGGACTACTCTGTGTTCCCTGGGCTCTTTCCACCTCTGGGGAGGCAGCTTCCTAGGGTGCAGTCCCCTGGCTGCTTGAGCTGTATCGACTTGCCATGTCTGAAAGATAGGTTTTTGAATGTGAACTCACAGAGCTCCACCGGCTGCCACTGCCTCCTGAGTGCTGGGATTAAAGGCGTGCGCACCACTTCCAGCTGGCTGCTGTGTCCTTTAGCTTTTACCTGCAAACTCTCCAGAGGTGGTATGGGGAGAGGGGAAACATCCCCTGTGGTGTTGGTTCTAAGGCATGGAGAAAGAACTGGGACCAGGGTGACATGGAAGGGATAACTTGACCTTCTTTTTGGGCTTCATGCTAATATGTGCTTCATATGGGACTGACCATTCCTTGTCCCAGGCAGCATTGGAAGAGGTCAGTCATGATGCCTGCCTCAGCCATTTTGTGAGCCCCAGCACAAGGCGCTCAGTCAATACATGGGGAGACTGAAGTGCCATGAGTAAGGGTATCTGTTCTGTTTATAGGATGACATGCCAGAATGGAGTTATATAGCATAGTTTCTAGACACACACTCTCGGTGACTGTCCCTCTTCTTCCTGAGTGGGATATCATTCCTGCTGAACTTAGCAAAACTAGCGACATTGCCCGTGCCACACAGCTATTACGCAGTACAAGCAGAACAACTACATTTAAGCAGTTGTCTTTTCCTTAGATTTACTGTAGGGTCCCATTTTAGAGGTCCCAGTGCCATGCTTGGCCCTGCGTTGCAATTCTTTTTTGCTGTATCTCATTCAGTAATGAACTTGTAGTTCCTCGATGGCCAGTTTCTATTTAGAAACTGACTGACAGGCCCCCAAAGTCAGCTGTTGTTATAGGGTGTTCACACAAGGAAGCCAAGCAAACAGAAGTAGGGCAGGTGTGTTCTGCGGGACAGAGCACATGTTTGTGGTCCCAGCAGTTGCCCTTGCTGAAGGCCAGTGCTTGTGGCCTTCCTCCCTTGCTCTGGTCCCTGAGGTGACTTTCGAGAAGAGGGCAGCCACAGCCTCCTGCCATCAAGCCAGGGGCACAGTGAAGAGGGGCCAGAGACCTGGGTGCCCTCTGTAGCTCTGTGGTATCCCTAGCCTGGGAAGTCCAGAATAAAGGAGTGTGTGTGCTTGGCAGGTGCTAAGAAGTAGAGAAAAGCAGCTAAGCTTGAAGGCCTCTCGCAAACTGATCCTCCATTGTGGTTGTTTCTGGCCTTTGTAAAAGGGTGTTTAGAGGGACTGGCTAATGCAGACTCCAAGACAGTGGGTCTTGTATGGAGCTCAGGATTCTGCCTTCACAAATGCACTATGTCTCTCTTAAAGAGTCTCTACAAGTAGGTCTGAGCAAGCCAGCTGGCTTCATCCAAGGCAACCATGGTCCCTGGGCAGGTGCAGGCATTACACCTCAGGCCAGTCTGCAGGCTTGTGATCTTGTTATAGATGGAGGATCGTCGCAACAGCATGCTGGAGACAGCCAGGCACTGTTTCACATCTGCTGCCCGCTGTGAGGGTGATGGCGATGAGGAGGAGTGGCTCATTCACTACATGCTGGGCAAGGTGGCTGAGAAGCAGCAGCAACCACCGACAGTGTACCTGCTGCACTACCGACAAGCTGGCCACTACTTGCATGAAGAGGCTGCCCGTTACCCTAAGAAGATCCACTACCACAACCCACCTGAGCTGGCCATGGAAGCCCTGGAGGTAACACTGCGGGTCAAGGGTAGGATGGCAGGGCAGGAGGGTCTGTTCACTCTGTCTCCCTCGGGATTGAGCTCACAGTCCCAGGGACTCCCTTGCAGCCCAGCTGGTAACACTTCTGTGCTCAGCAGCTTCATGTTCAATTAAGTTGAAGCAGCCCGTTCTCTCTTCCCTAAGAGTGCTCGCCATCCTTTTGGAGGGAACGAGCATTTGTTTTCATTTCTCAGAGGAAGCAGCCTTCCTCTGCAGCACAGTGCAGCATCCATGGCTCCACAGGCACTCAGACCTCTTGCCTGGCAGGAGGAGGGTGTGCGGTCACTCTTGTCCCTAGGTGCAGCCAGACACCTAAGGCCAAGTGAGGCCTCAGCCTGGGCCTAGGCTATCCAGCTTAGAGGGTTAGGCCAGGGTTAGGCAAAAGAGGACTGCTCTTGATCATGGAGCAGCCATGTTTGCTGTGTTTTGTTTTGTTTTGTTTTTTCCATTGCTGCTCAAAACTAGAGCAGTGCTTTATTGCCAGGATTTACTTTTAGGATTTCTAGAATACATTTGATGAAGGCTTGCACTGTTGTTCATAGCATCATGACCAGCACTCTTGAGGTAAAGAAACAAAGGACACAGGTGCAAATCTTCCACTCAGCCCAGGACTCAAAGCTTCCCAAACCCTGACCATGATAACACTGACCCTCAGCCAGTCCCACACACTAGTGAGCTCTTGGAATTTAGGCAGAATCTGTTTCTCACGTGTTGTTTTCTTGCCCCTTCCCCCTATGGGCACAGGTTTTTGGTTTTGGTTTTTTTTTCCCCCAATTAAAAACTGTATGTATTTGTTTAAGAGTAGGAATATAAAGCATGAAAGTCCCCAATGACCCTAGTCTCCCCACCCCATAAACTGCACCAATAGTTTGCCTTGTCCTTGATGGTCTAGGTGTTTTTTCCTATCACTGTATTGGTAGGAATACTGTTGTAAGCTTTTGTACCTCACATTGTTATTGGGCAAGATGTGGTAGAAAGTATGGTAAACTTTCCTGCCTAGCCCCTTCCTCCCAGTTGTGTAGAGGTCTTGCTTACCTGAAAAGCCTTTCCGTGGGCTTGGCCTCTTATATTGCTTTACCGGAATAGCGTAAGAAAGTACATGCCCCTGGTCTTGTATCAGCATGCTCTCAGGGGTTTCCAGGGGCTGAAGTTGAAAGGTGGAGTTGTAGACTATTTACAGTTCTAGGCAAGGCATCCAGTTACTCTAGAAAATGACACTAGTGAGCATGCTAGCCAATCTTGTGAGCAAAGAAACAAACAAAAAAGCAAAACAACTGCCCTTGGGAAGTTGAGACAGGGATCAAGAGTTCCAGACCATCCTCAGCTATAAAGCAAGATGCAGTCTAGGCTGGGCTGCATCAGATCTTGAGCCCACTGCTAGTTACTGTCATTATCTCCCCACCCTGTGTTTGGATTACTGGATACATGTTAAAGTCAGAGTGCTAACAGCATCCATTTTAATGTTCAGGGCTTATTTGTGCTGGGCATGCTAAAAGCTAAAATTGTGTGGTGGCTATCTCCGAGGGCATCAGTGTGGCTGCTTCACCTGTGGAACAGGCCTTAGGTTGGAGAAGGCTGTTTGTTATGGCAGAGCTATTGTTCTAGGTGTACTTCCGGCTCCATGCGTCCATCCTGAAGCTCCTGGGCAAACCTGACTCTGGGGTTGGTGCAGAGGTCCTGGTCAGCTTTATGAAGGAGGCAGCAGAAGGACCTTTTGCCAGGGGCGAGGAAAAGAATACACCCAAAACTTCAGAAAAGTGAGTATCGGCTTGCCAGGGACCCTGCTTGGCTTATTTGCTGTTGGTTAGTATTCAGAGGAGGGCTTCTGGATAAACTGGAACTCAAGAGTCTCTGCTTTGGAGCTGAGGTTTCTGTTGTCACCCTTAACTCTGTGGCATTGGCTCGTGCTGCCCTACCTTTAGGGTGAGTTGCAGGGAGAAGCTAGCCCCTCCCTTGTGCTCCAGTGGAGCAGAGCTTTGTCCTGCGCAGAGCATAATAAAAGATTAGGTTTTACTTTTTACTTTTTCCTCCTACGCTAGACTCCAACTGGGTGACCTCTGAGGCCCAGTGTATGTCCTGTTCCCTGTTGTACCACTGTGGTGGAGAGAACGGGGGGGGGGGAGGGGTAGGACCCTGGGATAGTCTTCCCAGTTGCTTGTCCCCTCATATAAGTTGTCTTTGTTTGGAGTCCAGACACATTTTACTTTGCTGTTTCTAATTCAAATCTCCCTTCTCTGAGAAGGACTGTACAGGACCCAGCAGAGAAAGCTGCTCCCAGGCCTGGACCCTAAGACTGTTCATGGCTGTAGGTGGTCATATGACCTATGCTTCCATTGAGCAGTGCTCCGCTCTGCACAAGCAGGATTTGCCCTGCTGTGGGAGAGCTGAACACCTGGGTGCTGGCACGCTTTGGTTGCTGTAGTGTGCTCAGGAGTTGTGGATAGGTATTCTCTAGGCATAAGAGCTTTCCAGGGTGCAATGACGTTTTCATGGATCACAATTCTGCCCTGAAAAAAATCAGTTAATACAAATAATATGTGAGTTAAGGAAATCAGACATACATTTATACATAGACTAAAACACGACAGATCTCTTCTTGTCACTAGAATTGGCCACTCACTGTTCAGGTTAATTTCCCAAATACTTTTCTCTATATTTGTACATAGTTATTTTCACACGCGTAATTGCAAGCTTATTTGCTTTTGTGGTACTAAAGGATTGAACCCAGGGGCCCTGTGCATGCTAGGCAAGTGTTCTGCTGCTGTGGTACCCCTTCAGGTTCCTTTAATTAAAAAAAAAAAAAAAAACAATGAGCAAGGCACAGCTGTATATGGAGGAGCTTCCTCTGTACAAGATGCTTGCTTTCGTGGATTAGCACTAAGAAAAAAGTAACTTTGTATCTCTTTTTATTTCAAATGCTAACTGGCCGAAAGTGTAAGTGTGCTTTTCCCTGACACTGATTTCTGACGTTTCTCTGAAGAATCCTTACCCAATGCCATGCGGCTGTCTGCCAAACTCCATTGTTGAACTTGCCTTCTTTCTCAGACCCTAACTCAAATGGCAGGGCTGTCTCTTCCTTTCTCCATCTCCCTCCCGGCAGCTGTGGAAGTTTACAGATTGACTCTCCTGGGTTTTGTTTGTTTGTTTGTTTGTTTGTTTTCCTCTCTCAGACTCTGATAAAATTGTCCTCAAACTTCAACAAAGAAGATGTTGTTTTAGTTGCTCTTTCTTCGACAGTGGCCCTGGGTCACCATCTGTACCACACTGTTTGGCACTTTTTCCCTACCTCATAATTATTGCTGCATAGTGTGGATATCCTGTGTTTTATGTGGTTATTTCTGTGGACATGAAGAAAGGATAGTTCTACTGTCCTCCCTTTTACCAGTGTTGTAGCAAACCCCATACATGTCTCAGCCTGCACTAGTGTGTGCTTGTTTGTGTCTGCCCACTTGTCAGGGATTGGCCATTTTGAGCTGTCTTGCAGAAAGACTCTGACTTGCTGAGGAAATGATTGTCACTTCACCTGCAAGAGCTCCTGGTCCTGAGGCCAGATGCTGTTAGACCCTGGCCAGAAAGGTTGGGCTGCACCCAGTTAGAGGCTGGGGGCTTTGGGGTGATATGGGGAAGCTTCTCCCTAGAGCACTAGCCAGATGAGACAAGGCCACTCAAGGTATGCAGGCCAGCAGTCCCGGGAAGGGTGCTGACCCACAGTGGCACCTTTATTTCATCATGACATAGATACTGACTTGTACTTCTGTCCCCACAGGGAGAAGGCCTGCCTGGTGGATGAGGACTCCCACTCTTCAGCTGGGACACTGCCGGGCCCCGGAGCCTCCCTCCCCTCCTCCTCTGGCCCAGGTCTGACATCCCCACCTTACACAGCCACTCCGATTGACCACGATTACGTCAAATGTAAAAAACCCCATCAGCAGGCGACGCCGGACGGTATAGTCCCTGTTCTCCCTACTGTGCCCAGGGAGGCACACCAGTTGTGGGGAGGGTGCTTGAGCGACTTCATTTGTCGCTTTGTTTTGGTGAGGGGGGTGCTGGGTCTGGGGTGACACGGGCAATGTTACGGATGTTCATTTACCTCATGGATTCACGGTACTTCTTGTGCTTCCAAGACATGCTCAGAGTCGCCATCTGCCTACTCGCCCACTTGGGAGGCAGAGAAGGAGCCGGTCTGGCCCAGGCAGCCTCCTTTTGAGCTTGCATTTCCCTGCGTTCAAAACAGGGGTGCTGACATCTTTGAAAGACATTTGGAAGACCCTGTAGGCTGCCTGGAAGTGATTCTTAGCACTGTCAGCTCCATGTGGCCTACGTCTGTGTGCAACACATTGTCATGGCTCTGTCCTTTGATGGTAGGTGGGCCGTCACTAATATTCAACCTGTCACTCTTGGACATCCAAATGGGATGCTGATAGGGTCAGCTAGTATGGTTTGTAAGGCTGTTCCATGTGGGATGAGGCAGGTGGCGACTATTCAGTCACATTCCTTACTAACATTAGGAGGCTTGCATGCTGGCCTATAGCTAAGTCTTTTCATGTTCTCGCCTGTTCAGTAACAAGCTGGTGGCAGAGTACTTGGGATAAGCAAATTGATGGACTTCAAGGGTCATTAAAGTCGAGCCGTAGAGGTGATTACGCTGAAAGACACCCTCACTCCATGTCACTCATCTCATCTGGGCTGTGGGGAAACAGTTCTCGCTCTGCCTTCCAGTATGGTGATGGCACACTCTGGGGTGGGTAGGGTTGGCACCAGGGCTGTTCCCATGTCTGGTGGTCCTTAGGGGAAGGCTGGATTGTCTGTGTGCCATGGTAGCTCTCACTTTGAGGTCCTGGAGAGAGCAGAGCAGGTAGGGCTTAATGCTTCCTTGGCTCTAGCACCCTGCTGAGGCCTGCCTGGTGTGCAGACCTCTGAAGAGCATGGGCATCTGTTCCAGCTTGCTGCACTGAGATCAGTTTCAGAAAAGCTCCAGGGAAGGATGACAGAGGCTAGGGCTCCCCTCCTCTGGGGCTGGTGTTTTGGTGATTTCCTGGGACAACTGAGCACTTGAGCATCCACCTCTAGGTTTGGTTTGGGCCTACAGCGTGTACATTGAAAAGTCTGAGGGTCTGTGTGTGCTGTGTCTCCATCCACTCCCAGTGGGGTCCTTGTTAAGTCCATGTTTACAGCTCTGCAGAGCAGAAATGAGAGGAGCTGACCCCCAGATCCTCCAGTCTCCAGCTCAGCAGATCCCCTGACGTAAGAGGATTTTCCCCTTCTTAGTTAACTCAAATTATTTGGGAGAACCACCCTGTTCCAATGATTGACTTTTAAAGATACTGAGAACACACAGTAGAAGTAGACCCTTGCTTTGTTAGTTTCTGCTAGACACTTTTAGTGAGGATTCAGCTACCATGTCAAAGTTCTCAGGAGAAAGCACTGCCTTTTTCATTGGCCAAATGCCATATGAACCTGTCATGTGCTCCTAGGCTGCGGAGGACCTGTATCAGCTCCACAATTCCCCTGCTAGCTCAGACTGCAGGTACCATGGGCTTGGCTGTCAGCCCACGGGTGATTGTGCTTCTAGGAGCAGGAAGGAGGGAGGCAGGAAGGCCTCAGAGGAGCCCATGTCGCCACTTGGCACTGATGGCCTTGCTAACCAATGTGGGCACATGTGTGACCATAGAACTATTAGGGAATGACTGTAGAGTTCAGGAACTGGGTGCTGGGCATGGTAAGTTTATGAACAATTAGTTTTTCTGGAAGTTTGAAGAACAAGTAAATCAGATATACTTTCAATGGTACCAAAATGATTCCTGTTAACTGTGGACTCACTGGGTTTCCACACCTCACTTTTGTCCAGCCACAGTGAATGGAGAACATCACACTTTCAAAAGCCTCTTCACCTCTGCACCCCTAAAGAATATCTGTAACAGGAAAATACTTAGAGCCCTAAAATTAGCTATACTCCGGATGTTTTGGTGACCTTTTCATCAGTTTCTCTGGTTCCTAGGGAAAGGTCCAGATCTTAGGCAGAAGCAAGCAGATTGCAAGTTAAGGCATTTGCTGGGAGCTTGAAGCCTCACTGCTCACTGCTATTCCAGCTTCATGAGACCTGACCGAAGACAGGATATTAATAGTTCTCTTGAGTCAGAGCCACCCTTCCAGTACAGCCAGGGTGATGGGCACTTCTAGCCCAATACATCGTCTGAGGTCAGGTGGATGGGCAAGGGCAGTACAGGCCCTGGAGTCAAGAGTCCTCTGAGTTCCAAACTAGCTCCATCGGTCACATGCTCAGCTTCCTTACACAGGGCGTTTATTTGTTTGCCCCAAGGGTATTAAAAGTATTTGCACAGATGGCCTCTTCCTAGATGCAGTTCTTCGGGTCATCAGTGAACATGTACTGGGCAGCACCTCATAGGTGGAGAAGCTCAGGTCCGGGAATATGCTGTCATTCTTGGTTTTTACTCCAACTTTCTAGCTGGAGTATGGCCTCAGAAGATGTGTAGGCATGCCAAATGAATCATCAGGTGGCTATAGGTAGCTTGCCATTTGATAAGAGCTCCTTCCTAAGACCCAGCTTCACTGTCTGAATTGTTCTAACTCAAAACTATGTTGCCTGCATTAGAGGTGAACACTTCTTGCAGCCTGTCACACTTGGCAAAAGCTTTGGGATTGACCCTTGAGGCCATAGTAGCCAGCCATCACATCCAGATCTTTTTACCAAGGTCACGAGGGGACCCTACACTGACCAAACTGAGACAGAGAGGGAGGGAGGGAGGAAAGGAAGGAGGAAGGGAGACAGGGAGGGAGGGAGGGAGGAAAGGAAGGAGGGAGGAAGGGAGGGAAGGAAGGAGAAAGGGAGACAGGGAGGGAGGGAGTGAGGAAAGGAAGGAGGGAGGGAGGTTGGTTGGTTGGTTGGTTGGTTGGTTGGAGTGTCCAGCTGATGCAGCTGTTCTCCCAACTTAACTTCTTCCTGTGTATCTCCTGGAATTGGCCCATATACTTCATGTTGTCTAGGGAAAAGTGACATGAGAAGTGCATTGTGACCTTTAAGGGACTCCCAGTCATTGTTGTGTGTACATGGCAAATGACAGGGGTAGTAGTTGGTTAGAATCTCTCATTCCAGTACACATGCTAGTTGGCACAGGTGTGTGCACACCTGTACATGTGTGAGCAATTAGGCTTCTCCACAAAGCACTACATGATCTCAGTGCCAAGCTCCAGGCAGGTGCCTGCAGGGTGGGAGTGTGTCACCATGTTCACAGCCACTGACAGGCTTGGCAGTAGCCTTGTTTCCCTAAAAGAAAACCAAGCTGAGAGCAGGCAGGGCTTCCTGCTTGTTGGGGCAGACAGAGAAAGAGAGTATGGTCAAAGTCTCTTCCCAGGCCAGGTATGAGGCTGGCTTTACAGATTATATTTTTGTGTTTCTGTCCTGGTTGGGGGTGCTTCAAGTGAAGGGTACATGGACTAGGGCAGTTCCTAAATGGCCTTTGCTTTCATTTGGTTTCATCTGGTTAATTGACTTGCAAGATATGTCAGTAGCAATATTTATTGGATGAAAAGCCTTACTGTTTGCCTGTCATGCTCCATCCATGTTACTTGAGAATGTCAAAGTCAGGAAGGACTCAGAGGTCAGAGGGCTTGCCCTGAGGGTGGTCTGATATTCTTCAGCCAGCATGTGCCCAAATGCATCCAGGTCTTCTGGCAGCGCTATGTGAGTTACACAGAACAGCCTTGGAAGCTCAGAGGAGGTGAGCACTAGTCCGTCACATAACTGAGGAGTAGGGTGAACCAAAGGTCAGCCCTGGAGAGGTGGGATTGCATGTCCTAGAGGCTTGGCTTGGTTAGGAATAAAAGGCCAAATTTAGCAAGTTCTGTGGTCTGTATTGGCAGAGGAGACAAGAACAGGAGGAGCCTTGGGAGCTGTATCTATGGTTGCAGGTGAGGCCCACTCAACACCTTTACCAGCATGGACAGAGCTACCAGGGAGCCTCACGCCCCCAGGTTGTAGAGGGGGGCTTTGTAGGGAACCTAGGTCACCCACCATCCCCTTTCACGGCCATTCATCCTCACTTACCATTCTGTCACTGTTGTGTGCTGTTCGTTTTCATCCTTGCCTGTTTACCACACACTGCCTCCACCAATATTGCCCGTGCTGCCCCTAACCCTGACCACACTCTGTTCTCCAGGCTTTGTCTTTCTGCTTGCACCTGTCACGGCTCGCTTCAGGGAACAGTGCAGACCGCATGCTCAGCCCTCACTCCGGCTCCCTGCTTCCCCTGTGACCAGGAGCACCTTCATGCCTGCTGGTCCTGTGATTTCGGAAATGTGTGTTTGATATGCTGTGCTTGCCTTGTGCCAGCTGCCCATTGCCCAGTTGTGGCCTGACGCAGAGGCAGTGGTGGCCTCTCCCCCACAGATCTCCTGCCTCCCTGCTGGCAGGTAGTTCAGGCCTGTATTTCCATTGCTTCGTTCATTCGTTCTTAAAACAACAACAAAAGGACAACAGACTCTTAGATACCAAATTCCCCTTTATCAAACAAGTGTGAAGCTGCAGATTGTTTGCAGTAGTTGACACTCTGAGGTGGGCCCTGGGTGTGGTTCATGGTGCCTGACTACTAGGGCCAGGGTTGCAAGTGACTGTTGAGTCGGTCCTGAACTCCCTGCTAGGGAGAAGGGCAGGTCGGTTTTTGTAGGCACTCTATATTCCTATAAACAGACCTGCCCAAAGTGGGAGAGACTCCCAGGGGAGCTCATGCTGTTGGGAACAGAGTCAGATGCCTTCTTTCTGGTCCCCTCTCTTATTTTCAATCTTTCCAAGAACCTCCTTGAGGCCATTGTTGATGATGGCAGTTGAATAGCTCGTGCTGTGTGCTAGGCATGGAGGGCACCCTGAGGAAATGCAAGATGAGAGTGCCCTGCTGTCGTTGGTGCCTTGACACAGTGCTTGATCCTCTAGGACTGGTGGACTTGGATAACTACTGTCAGTCTACAGGGCATTGAGGGAGATTTAGGGGCATAAAGAGAGGGTGGGTTAGAGAGCCCTGCAGTGTCTGGTGCTAGTGGTCAGGGTGGGCACAAAGGGATGTTGTGGGGAAAGAACTTGGGAGAGCAGCTGCGCCCCAAGAGATGAGGCTGTTTTCTATAGGTGGCAGAGTGACACCACCACAGGGACTCTTGCTTGGCTCCAGACACAGATTCTCCTTGTCTTCTATTGGAAGAGCCTTCCTGGGCAGTACACCGGAGTTCAGAGCAGGCTGCTCGCTAGCCTTAGGAATGTGGGAAGCCTGTTGAATTCTGTCTGGCCAAGTGTCTCTCCTGACCTGAGATATAGAGTGGAAGAGACATAGAGGAGCCACTTTCTCCTCCCTTTGAATATCAGACTCCCAGCACCACTGAGCAAGGTGGAGTTTGAAGTGTCTGGCATTGCCTTACTGACCAAGGAAATCTAACTGACAGCATGGGAATGCAGCCTGTTTCCCCATAGTGTGACACCTTGCCATCCGCCTGCTGCTTGCTTCTCTCTCAGGGCCTCTATGCTTCTGCTGTCTCTTGTTGGTACCTTTGCAGTCTCCCCAGCCTGGTATGGGCACCTCTGGCTCCTGTGGCCAGCTCTGTTCCTGGTGGACCCATTCTTTCCTGGCAGCTGGCTAGCACAAACCAGCTGGAATAAACTTTGCCTAGTTGAAAATTTATTACAATGTTAATTCTACTTGAGTTTGGGGTTCTTAGAAATTTGTTTTCTGGCTGGGTGTGGTGGCACACGCCTTTCATCCCAGCACTCGGAAGGCAGAGGAAGACAGATCTCTTTGAGTTCAAGGCCAGCCTGGTCTACAGAGTGAGTCCAGGACAGCCAGGGCCACACAGAGAGACCCTGTCTCCAAAAACCAAAAAAAGAAAGAAACTTGTTTTCTGGTTGTCAGTCATTCTGGTCTCTTTAGGTTCAGTGGTCACAGCCACTGCAGCCTCTGATGGCATGGTCACTTCTTCTGCATATTCATAGGTTCAGTGGTCACAGCCACTGCAGCTCCTGATGGCATGGTCGCGTCTTCTGCATATTCATAGGTTCAGTGGTCACAGCCACTGCAGCCCCTGATGGCATGGTCGCGTCTTCTGCATTCATTGGCCTAAGCTTAGTTAATGAGCGGGAGCTGTTTCAAGTCTTACTGCTGCAGCAGGTGGTACAGACACTTTGAAGGGGATCTTAGAAGCTTGCTTCTCATAAGGAAACTCTCACTGTCCAGGCGTCCTATGGTGTTGAGTATAATTAAACCTAGATGAAGAAAGACTCAAAACAGTCTCCTCTCAGGCTGCCTTTCTGTTGTCAAGCCAGCCCCTTTCTCTCTTTGTGGTGGGCTCTCATTCCTTTGGATCCTATCGTGCTGGTGAAGGGTGCTTCATCAGCAGGTGACTGGCAGTGTATTTCCTTCCCAGTCAGGATTCAGAGAGGGCAGGCTGGAGTGGCTTCTGTGCCTTTATGTGATTAAGAGAATCAAATATTTCTAATCTTGCTTCTTTCGTAATAAGTATTCGTTACTATGAAAAGTTGCCATATAAGCAATTTTTTCTTTTTTAATAAAATTAATTTTTTTATATTCCAATTACCATTCCCCTCCCTCCTCCCAGCCCCACGCTACCACCCACTCCTCCCTACCCCTCCAACCTGGTACCAGCCCACTGAGATATCAAATCGCATCAGAACTAATTGCTTCCCCTTCCACTGAGACAAGACAAGGCAGTTCTGCTAGGAAAATAGGATCTAGAGGGAGGCAACCTTGTCCAAGTCAGAGAAGTCCCTGTTCCAGTGGTCAGGGGATCCACTTGAGTACCAAGCAGCCCATCCACTTCATAGGTGTAGTGTGCCCAGGACCAGTCCATGCATTTTCTTTGGTTTTTGGTAGTATTGACCAGGGAGGGCAAGTCCATTCCCAAAGGCACAAAGTGGTGAGTAGAAGCCCCACCCAAAAGGAATCTGACCCTGCTCTCCCTGAAATCTCCACAACTTCTGGCCCTTTTCAGCACATTGGCCCTTGCTCGGCTGTATACCTGGTGACGTGAAAAGACTACCATGCAGTGGGCCTTCTAGAAGTCAGGAGGAACCGGTGGTCAGTAACATCCTTTTCCCTTCTGCCCTGTTGGCGAGCCTCAAGGGCAAGTCTTCCTGATCAGGAGGGAGAGGCTGTTCCAGGATTCACACACAGTTCTCCTTGTTATCCCAGCCAGCCGATCCAACTTTGGAGTCTAAGGCTGGGCTTGTGCTTCTGGGAGAGCTGCCTCTGTTGTTGTCTGCCTGATTTCACTCAGCCTCCCACCTGGCCTGTCATCAGCTAGTGGCAGGAAGAGCATACTTTTTTTGTTTGTTTGGTTTGGTTTGGTTTTTTGAGACAGGGTTTCTTTGTGTAGCCTTGGAACTCACTCTGTAGACCAGGCTGGCCTCGAACTCAAGAGATCTGCCTCCCGAGTAGTAGGATTAAAGGTGTGTGCCACCATACCTAGCCAGAGCATGCTTTTATCACATTCTGTAATGCTCCTCCTGGCAGACTTCCTTTGTTAGCTTTGTCTGTTTGCCCCACATCCCAGGTCCTCAGTTAGCTGTCCCAGAGAAGATGTGACTCTCTAGGAGAGGAGATGGGGAGGCTCTGTATGTATGCCCACTAAAGCAACCTGTTTGTTTATTTATTTTTTAGATCGGCTCCTGAGGGGTAGGTAGCTTAGGCTGGCCTCAAATTGCAGAGATTCTCCTGCCTCAGCCTCCTGAGTGCTGGGGTTATTGGTGTATACTACCACTCCAGACTCAGAGCCACACTTTAAGAGCTTTTTATTTGTCTTTACCCTGTTGCTCTGAAAGAAGTGAAACTTGGTTTCCTTCTGGCTAGTTCGTTCTTGATGTGGAACCGTAAGTATCTTCTTGGAGTTTATAATCAGGATTATTTTAAGTCACCCAGCATTTCATTCTCAGCAGACCTGGAAGAACAGAGAAAAATAGAATCCTGAACTTTGCATCCCATTAGTGTCTCTTATTTGAAGAAATTCACCTCTGCTGGCTCTGGTAACTCCTGCCTTCAATCCCAGAAAATCAGGAGTCTGAAGTAGGAGGGTCCCAAGTTCCAGGGCCTCATAGGTTACATAGTAAGATTCTTTTCTCAAAGGAAAAGAATGAAGAGGGGGAGGGGGGCAGCAAGATGGACAGCTCAGAAGGGAAAGACACACATAGCAGGCCTGAGGACCTACATGGTAGAAGGAAAGAGCAGTTACCTCTCTGACTTCCATGCACACACTGGCACAGGTGTGCATTTGTGCATTCACATATTCACAATAGAGAGAAAGACATGTCATTTAAAAGTTTTTAATCTTGGGCCTGGAAAAGATGGCTCAGTGGTTAAGAGCCCCTGCTCTTCTTCCAGGGGACCCAGTTCAGTCCTCAGCACCCATGTCGTGTGCCTCACAACCTCCTCTAACTCCGGCTTCAGGGGATTAGACTCCTCTGGCCTCTGAGATACCACCTGTACTCAGGTGCACATACATGCACATATACCCTACACATAATTAGAAATAATAAAAATAAATCTTTGGTTTTTTTTTAAGTCTTGAAAGAAGCAGGAGGGAGGATCCTCTTGCCTCTCCTAGTGGATGTGGGAATTACAAGTGTGCACCTGGTTTATATCGTGCTGAGAATTGAGCCTAGGGCTTTATGCATGCCAGACAGAAATCCTACGACTGACCTACATCCCCACCCTTGTCATCTACTTCTAATCCTTGTAAGCCCCCAGAATCCCACGAGTGGGCAGCAGCCTAGCCAGCACTCCAGGCTTCGTTGTGTCCATTTTGTACCCCCAGCTCTGCAGCACTGTGACCTGCCTGTAGGTGCTGCCACAGGGCTCTGGTGATTCAGGCTCCTGCTGTGCTTTTCTCAGGGATGCTTTATGCTGTGATCATCCCTGAGGAGATACCTGAGCTACCACAGCATCCTCAGGACCAATGGCAGCCTGTACTCCGCCAGCTCTTAGAGGTTCTCGTACATGTGAGAGACTTGGGGAAGAGCCTGAGAAAGTGCATCCACACGCCTGTCCCTTCCTGGTCCCCCTCCTGTGGCTGCTATTGGCTGTCAGTGTTACTTTAAGAGGCTTAAGAGAGTGTTCTCGCAGTTGGGTGTTGCCCTTGAGTGGATCACAAGCCTCCATTCTATCATCTCTTCTTGCTCACACCATTTCCGTTGTAGTCTGGCTGTCTTCCCTGCATTGCTGGGAGATCCATAGTCCCCTCTTGTTGAAGCATTGAGAAGGCATTAGCTCATTAGGAGTAAATACCCATTTGCTTAAGTCAATCCTCTGTTTTTATAATGATCACAGCTGGGATTCCACCAAACTGGCAATTCCTTTAGGCCCAGAGCCTAACAGCTTGAGAGCCAGTGAGCTGATGGGGCAGGCTGCCAGGGAGTGAGATCATCCTGGCGAGGCTTGCTTCCTGAAGCTTACTGTTGGATATGCTTCTCAGTCTGCAGGGACTTCAGTGTGTTCCCTGTTGCCTGAAATGAGCTGGCCCCTGGCCTGGCTTTCATGAAGACCTTTACAGCAAGGGCATCATGGCCTGCCATCTCCAGGAGACTTTGAGGCCTCTCTAGCATTGCCCAAGCTATCTGTGTTTTCTGTCCAGGCCAGAGTAAGTGCTATAGGCCGTGATAGGTCATTATGGTGTCACGGGTATGTGTCAGATAATAGACCCTGTGGAGATCCCATGCTCAGGAATAAGGATACTAAAACTTGTGATAAAATTCATGAAATGGGGAACTTAAGGCAGTAGAGTTACTAAGCTATGTTTATCTAGCACGTCAGTAGCAGATCTGAGAATGGAATGTGGGCCTGAGACCCTTAAGTTCAAAGTTCTTCAACAAGGGCCTCAGCAGGTAAGGGCACTCAAGCCTGGTTACCTAAGTCCTATCCCTGGAGCCCTCATAAAGATGGAAGGAGATAACTGATCCCACAAAATTGTCCTCTAGCCTCCATACATGTGCTGTGGTCTTCCCCCATGCATGCATGTGTGCGTACACACACACATATACACAAACCAGTAATAATTTTTTGAAGTTACTACACTGATTTTTATATGATTACTGGAAACGTCATGGTCTCCATTTGTCAGTATTCTCTCTCTATGAGATAGATAACAAATGGGCTATCCGACTTCTGCAGAGGAAGAAATGATTCCTTTAGAGTGGAGACTCAACTCTGGAATTTCTTCTGAGTGTAGCAGGCCTGGCCTTTCCCCCTCATTCAGGGCTTATGAAGCCACACAGTCAGACCCCGAGGGAGGAGCTCTTTGTCAAGTATGACACATCCGTTTAGCTTGGCAGGCGTCTCGCTGCCCGCTCCCCTCCCCTGCAGTACAGTCTTCTCTGCTTGCTGCCATCCTGGGGCAGAGGCAAGGGCGACTTTCTTCTGTTGATTTGGCCTCAGACTTAGGAAGGCTCTGAGTCCCTGCATTTCAGGGGCACAGCTTTCTTAGTGTCCCTGTCCTTCCCTGGTGGTAGGTTCCTCGCTTTTTCTCAAATCAAAAACTCTCCCTTTTTCTGTCCCCTTGTACCCTGGAAGCAGCAAGGTTTGCCGCCCATTCCCTGAAGCTGGAGGTTTTGTCCCAACAAGATGAAGGGTCCAGATAAGGTTCACATCCTTTATAGTGCTGCCTGTTCTTCCTCCCTAGGCCTGCATCCCCATGTATCTTTAATCCTCCTCCCAGCTCTGCCTATAGTCTTCCCTAGAGTGCCTTTGGAGACTTGAGAAGAATAGCCAGGGAGTGTGTACAAACTGCCGATGTGTCCAAGACCCAAAGGACTCTAGACTTCATTCTAGAACATACACTTGCCTAAAATAGTTGCTGATTTTTGGCTACTGCAATTTCTCTTATATCTATACGGTAGCAATACTACATGATGGTGACTACTCTGTGTCCTCTCAAGTCCTCACCTCCCAGCAGCACACTGGTGGCTTGAAATCAGCCATAGTAGAGCTATTCCCACTGTGTACAATGCACAAGAGCCACAGACCACTGTTTGGAGAAACTCAGGAAGGTTGGCCATAGAGATTTGTGCCTTTTTTGAGTGGGCTGGGCTCAGCAGGGTTAGAGTGGTATGCTGAGGGTACCTCTTCTGCAGGATGGTCCTGGGCCATGTGGGAACCAAGCCCTGGTAGACCCCCCCACCCCCAATGCCAGAAGAGTTGTGAGTTCATGCTCCTACCTTTTCCTCCCTCCCTCCTTCAGACCGAAGCCAGGACAGCACAGCTGTGGCACTGTCAGATTCCAGCTCAACACAGGACTTCTTTAATGAGCCCACAAGTTTGCTGGAGGGTTCTCGAAAGCCCTTTCCGGAAAAGAGGCTATCTGGGCTCAGTGCTCAAACAGGACCAACTGGTAAAGACCTTCCAGGGCCCACAGAGGAAAGAGGTAAGAAGCCTAACTTGCTAAATCAGGCTTGCTTTGATCTCCTGGGGTAGTTCTGGAAGAACCGAGATTCTGGGTCCTGGAAAAGCTTAGTTAGTCTCAGCCTGGCTTCCATCTTCACTCTTCTGCCTTTTTGCTTTGGGATGTTAGTGGAAAAGTTACCTCTCTGGGCCTCTATTCTCACTATAGGGCCAAACCCCAGGAATTGTGAAAATTAAATAAGGCAGATCTGAAGATGTTAGTGTAGGTATGGTGTGCCAAGTGTGCTTTGTGACGCTTGTCATGTGCTGAAGACACATCACCCTGTTTGGGAAAGCTGTGTTCACAATGTCAGTGTTATGTCTGCCCTGCTTTGGTAAATGAATGGTTATTAGAAAAGTCTTGGGATTCTGAATGTCACAAATATGTTTTCTTTTTAGTCTGAATCATAACAGACTTCTTGGGAAATCTGCCTTTTTTGGGCAGAGAGCACTGATCTAAGCCTGGGATATGCCCAAATCCCTTGGGATCCCTGGGTCTCCCTTGTGGAATCTGCAGAGCCTCACTTCTAAGTTTGTACCGTGACTATAGGCAGGCTGAGGCATCCCTGGTGCCACTCACAGATTATGGCTAGTTAGCTCCAGATTTTATTTTTGTTTTGTTTTTCGAGTCAGGGTTTCTCTGTGGAGCAGAGAGAGCCCTGGCTGTCCTGGACGCTTTGTAGACCGGGCTAGTCTCGAACTCACAGAGATCCACCTGGCTCTACCTCCCAAGTCCTGGGATTAAAGGCGTGCACCAGCATATCTGGCTAGCCGTAGATTTTTAAAGCTCCCATTTTGTTTTGTTTGTGTGTTATGTGGGTGTGGGTGTGTGTACAGGTCTGCACTCTCAACCTTGTTTGAGCAGGGTCTTTTTGTTGTTTGCTGCTGTACCTCAGGCTAGCTGTCCTGTGAGCTTTCATGGATTCTGCTGCGTCGACCTCCTGTCTTGCCATGGGAGCTGTGGGATGCAGATGTGTCCAGCTTTACATGGATTTAGGGAATCTGAATTCAGGTCCTCATACTTACACAGCAAGACTCTACCCGTTAAACTATCTTCTCAGGAGCTTTCCCATTCTTGCTAAAGCCATACACAGTGTACTTGCTGGGCAGCCCAATCCCACATTCAGGTGTCCCAGGACAGACATTGGCTTCTCAGACACCTTGAGAAGGAAAGCATCATAGCTTTTCCCATTTCCTAAGCAAAGAACCTGAGATGGAGAAAAGGTGAGGAGGTCAGCCATGGTCACTACTCTGAGTTGCCTTCTCTGGGCTGCTTGGGGTAGTAACTTGCACACTGTGGGGGTCTAGGCCTATGCTTAGCAAGTTTCTATGCAAGTCAGGGGCTCACTTGTAACTGTAGCAATGGGGCCAAAGCTATATGGAGGAGGATAGGACTCTTCTATCCCTTTGTCCCCGGCTGGCCTTACAAGAGTCTTATCAGATAGATTTATCTGTACCTGGTCCCCATTAAGAGACAAGTTAAACCTGGTGTGGTGATGCATGGCTTTAATCCTGCACTTGGGAGGCAGAAACGGGAATTTTTGTGGGTTTGAGACCAGCCAACACTACACCATGAGACTATCTAAAAGAAAAGAGAGAAAGAGGGTTAAGGTTAAAGCCAGCCATGTATATACTTACATACAGGTATGTATGGTGTAAATACCTTTACCCTAGTACTCAGCAGGCCAAGGCTGGTGGATTTGATCACAGACTGGGCAAATTTTCTCTGTGAAAACCAAAAAGGAAAGAGAAACACAGTCATTGCCTCACTTTCTCGGCAGTCTTTGTTCTATCCCCCATCCTGTTGACATTCTATAATGGATGTAAATACACTGTAGGAAACTTAGAATAGAAAGGAAACCAGTAACATACCCTGTACATTCTAACATGGCATTTCTAGTTTTAAAATGTGATTATTTGTACTCTTGGACTAGAGAGACTATTTATTTATGTCCTGTGGCCACCAAGCAGTGAACTGTTGTGCATGCAGCTGTTACCATGGGCCTCAGTATTAGTTACTCTCTTCCTTGCTGTGACAGCGGTGCCTGACACTTGAGGGGTGTGGTCTGCATGAGCTGGGGTTCTGTCCTCTGTAGTGCAAACTGTGGCGAGCGTTGGTGTCCCATCAGGGAAGGGTAGAGTGCAGCCAGAACTGGGACCTGGCTATCCCCTGAAAGGTCTTTCTGCCCAGCATTCCTCCAGCCAGGCCCTGCATCCTAAAGGTTCCACAGTTTCCTGAAATAGCTGTGAAGCAAGTGTTCAGAAACAGGACCTATGGGTACATTTCACAGATTATAGCAGCCTTTCTCCACCATGTGTGAGGTAGGACCCTTCTAGACTGATAAAGAGTGTCCTAGTATCCTGCCTCTTTTACTCAGAACTTACTGGGGGGGAGGTGAAGACAGTGCATTGCTGGCCATTGGTAAGGAGTGGTACGGTAGAACCAGAGGCCATTACGGTGACTAATATAATAGACTTGAAATGATATGTTCCATCCCCATTTTCTCCAACCCCCCAGCCTGGCCTAGGAAAGTTCTCTGCCTCTGAACTGTACTTCTAGCCCATGAGCAGCTCTCAGCCTCCCTAAGAAAGCCAGAGCTGCAGGCTATTGCCCACTGAAGTCTACTGTACTCTCCTGATCTTCCAGGCCCACTCTTCTGTGCATCCTTACCATCAGCCTGCTTTTTCCTCTAGTCCATATCATGAGAAGCAGGCCCTTGTTCATGTACTCGATGTCTACTGCACAGGCTGGGATAGATCCAGTTCTGCCCCAGGCACTGGGTATTGAAGGGAGCAGGGTCTGGTTTCCTAATCCTGCCTAGCCCTGAGCCACCATCCTTCTTCCCACAATGTCCAGCATGTGTGAATGGTCCTGTGTTTGAGAGCCTGGTCTCCACTCTAAAATTCTGAGTGAATTCACACTCTGCACTGGTCTGCTCGTGCTGCAGCTCCAGGAAAGACTTTTACCCTGGAACCGTTCCACCTTTCTGAAGCTCCCCTTTGCAGGAGTCAAATCTTCAAAATATATGATCAGATTATGAAGATAGCAATACTAAAGAGTGTGTGTGTGTGTGTGTGTGTGTGTGTGTATGTGTGTGTGTGTGTGTGTGTGTGTATGTGTGTGTGTGTGTGTGTGTGTGTGTGTGTTTAAACAGAAAAACATTGCTTAGAGTTTCAGCACTTAAACACAAGCTCACTCTGTAGTTTGTAAAACCAGTGTAGTCCATGCAGTGAGCACTAAGACCTGCCATTCTGTGGCCACACATGCCTACTCTCTGGTCTATGACAAGAGGCTTAGTGGCATTGTCAGCGGTTGGCAGGTCTGTCCCTGGTGTTCAGCAATGTCCCCTCCACCCTTCCCAGGAAACCCACTAGATAGAGCCAGTTTACCGTGGCAGGCCTGCATGCTTCCTAGAACTCCCACACTTTTCGAGCCTCAGTTCCTGCCAAGCAGACCTAGTTTGGGCTGAGTGGCATTGTGTATTTTCCCACTTTTGGGTGAGAGGAGCATATCCTCCCATCTTCATGCTGCTGGTATTAGGTTAGGACTTGGCTAATGGCTTCCTGACTGGGAAGCATCACACAGACTTACAGCCATTTCTGACCCTCTTCTGTCTGTTAAGGATGTGGAAGACTCCAGTGATCTGTGAGGCCCTGTTGGCAATAGGAGTGGATGTCTGGGTGAGGCAGCTCGCCTCGTCTTCCCTAAACCCGTTCTCCACCCGGAACTCTGAGCAACTGAGTTGTTAACTGTCAGAGAGTGCCATTTTCTTTGGTCTTTCAGATGTGTATAGTGAGCTCTCTTTGGATTAGTTCCTTCCCTCTGTCTGTTTTCTATAAAAAGTTGTGTTCTGAGACATTGTGTGTGAGCATTTGGTGTCATCTCTGCCCCCTGCCCCGGGCCAAGGGCTGTAATCATCCAGTTCCCTTATTTTCTCTCAGGCTGGGCTTACAGCCATTGTTCCTGCTGCTTGTATTGAGCTACATTTGGGACACAGAAACCTGACATGCTTGCAAGCAAGATGATAGTAGCCCCTGTAAGATGGTACCAACTCTAAGCTAGGTATCCAAACGGCATCCTGAGCCCACAAGAGAGGAGATTATAGCATGGCAACAGAGACCCTTTAGGATTTCTCACATTCAGTTTTCTTCAGTGTTGGGGAAGGAACTGGTGTGAGACCCTGGGCTTTATCTCTAATACTGCAAAACAAGAATGGATGGTAGGAGCTAAGGCCCCAGTAAGCTCTGGGCTCCTGGGGAGAGAAACCGTCTCGTGCCTTTCCTCTACAAATTCTCCCTTAGGTGGGCAGGCCTGAGAGAAGAAACACTGAGTGGAGTGCTGAGACCCAGGAGTAAGTCAGGGAAAGGCAGGGCTCAGCGGGTGTGGCCAACTGAGGAGGTGTTCTGAGGAGCTGGGATGGCAGCTAGCTGAGGGCTAGAGAGAATGGGGCTCAGCTCTTGCCTTGACACTAAAACAATAATGCGCAGCCTTGCCACATGCCTAAGGTCTGCCCAGTTATGTTGGTACTTGCTGTGAATAGAGCCTGGAGTCTTGGTCCTTTTCTTCTTGATTTTGCCATATTAGGTTTCAGCTACTGTCAGGCCTCCCTCGAAGTAGTGGGAGGGCTATCGAGGTTCCACCCACAACACGGAGTGTCTTCAGAACAGGTCATGCTGGCTCCTTTTCCAGGCAGGCTGTGCAGGATGCCTCAGGGCCATGGGCCAAAAGCCACCTGATCTCTTGCTCCTTGGGCCAGAAAGCCTCCCCCATGGGCAGCCAAGGAGGCTATGCCTCAGGAGAGGTGGTATGTCGTCATTCAGCTCTGCCATCTTGAGGCCTATCCTGGGCTCCCCCATGCTGCCTGAGGAGCAGGGCTTGGTGTTCATGTATTGAACTTCTTAAGTAGGGACTTGGCATACCGGGCAGCAGCCCCAGAGAGGGATGCTGGGCAGGCTGTAGGCTGAGGCACTGTGCTGTGAGTAAAGCAGGTGTATCAGTTGCCAAGCCTGCTCCTGGCTGTCTGACTGCCTACAGTGGTGATGTTGCCTCTGTGTGCTGCTTTCCTAGACCATCCCTAATAGCACCTGTGTCACCACTGAATAGGGAGGAGTCAGAGCCGAGCTTGGAACTCTTTCTCTCTGGAGCCCCTGGGCCCTCTGCCAGAAGCCAGCTGGGACCTCCCGTTTCTTGGGGCAGGAGCCTATGTGGCCAACAGCCAGTAGTGACAGAGCCAGAGCTAGCACTGGGCCCTATATCTCCTATTACTGGGTTCACCACCCATCAAGGATGGGCATCAACTCAGCTGTCCTGTCACCTCACTGAGATGTTCCCATTAGACTGCTGCATGAAAAGGGCTTAAAACCACAATGACTTCCTCTTCCTTCTTAACTGTAGGAAAACCTGAGGAGTCCTTAGAGAGCACAGATGCCTTCCGGGTTGTCGAACAAGTCGTCCAGAAGCCTGTGGCAGACTCCTCAGCCTCTGCTTACATCCCCAGCAAGCCCCCAGTGTCCACACCTTCTTTGTGGGATGGGAAGAAGAGGGGTGACCCCCTAGGGGAGCCAGTCGCCTTTCCCCAGGGCTTGCCGTCAGGTGCTGAGGAGCAGCGCCAGTTCCTCACAGAGCAATGCATCTCTTCCTTCTGCCTATGCTTGAGCCGCTTCCCACAGCACTACAAGAGTCTCTACCGCCTGGCCTTTCTCTACACCTACAGCAAGACCCACCGGGTAAGAAGGGCCTGGAGACGGATGTCGGGTATGACGACGGCCACCTTAGCCAGAGAGGTGTCCTGGAAGGCCAAGGGGCAGAACCAAGACGGATTGGAACTTTGGGGGTCTGGGCTTGGGTAACTCATCTAGGAGGAGTGGGAAGAAGAGCTGCAGAGTCAGAGCCAGTCCAAAATGGGGACCAGTGTGCCCTGGAACAGAGGCCTCCTTGCCATCGTCACCTGGCTCTGGGCTTGCCTCAAGGCTACATCTGCCAGATCCATCTTTGAAGCCCCTGCTTCACCGATGTTGGGTGCTGACATCCTCCCTCAGTTCTTTTGGAAGGCAACAGCTGTGCCCTAGGCCTCAACACTTTCCGATCAGACCCTTTCTTCAGGCTTTTAGCATTGGTGGGAGGACCAGAGTGACCTTCTTTTCCTTCAGTCATTCCTCATTCAGTATATGTCAATGGGGAGAGTTGCCTGTCCCTACAGAGGTGTGCTCTGAGGGGATGGCAGGTTAAAAATACACACACAAACAAACAAGGCAGCTCTGTTGTGACCAGCATGACAGAGAAACAGCAGGATATACAGAGCCGTGGAGATGCTGCTGTGTCTCTGCAAAGGCTGGGACCTGTAGTGAGGGCAACAGGTCAGGCATGTGGGAGGAAGGACAGCCAGCAGCCCAGGAGAGTGTTGTGTGGAGGAGGGCCAGGAAGAGCTACAGTGACCAGTTGGGGCGAGGGGGAACGACTTATAAGGTCTAACTGTGAGGCCTGCCTTCATGTTGTGACTCTCCTAATTCAGCCAGGCTTTCCTGCCTGCCGCCTCCATTCTGTGCCCCACCACATTCTCTGGATGCTTGAAGAACCAAGCAGGACAGTTGTCCAGAGAACAGACCCTAGTTACTTCTCAGAACTCTGGGGGACTAGTTGCCAGGAGCCTTGTCCCTGCAGTGACTGGCATGTTCATGTAGCTTGGCCAGTTTTCCAAGAGCACAGCAGGTGAAATTAGCCTCAGCAGAGCTGGGGAGAAGGGAGATCATCATTGCCAGTCTCTGTTAATCGAACAACAGTAGATGGGCTTGGCTAGCTGTCCTCAGCCATTGCTGCCTGTTACAGCCGCTGACTCCACTCAGAAGAGCTGGGCTCACTCACTCACCTCTGTGCACTAGATGTTTTGTACCCAGGGGCTTGGGTGTTGTTAAATTCCAACCAGTGCATGTCTTCCTCCTGAAGAAGTGAGCTGCACATCTTCACTGCATCAGATACTTCTAGTAACTTGTTTCCTCCTTGAGGAGCACCAGAGCTCGTGCTAAGAGCCTCTCAAGTCACAGTGAGGAGATTGTCAGTCATCACCAGTCCCCTCCACAGTCCCCCCACAGCTGGCCAGCCTGGCAGCTGTGCTCAGTTCAGACAGGTCCTGTCATCATACTCCTTCCTCAGAAAAGGCTGAAACAGTGTGGGGTGCAGAATGGCTTGTATGGATCATTAGCCATGAGGAAGAAGAGGGCTCAGGCTTGGGTTGGAGGAGAGTTTGAGTTGCTATGTAGGACCCACCAAGCTTCTGTGTCTGCAAAAGGCTTTATGTCAGTCCTGAAGGTGCTGGCGTGCAGAATGCTTAGCATGGCACCTGATTAAAGGCTTCCCCTTCATTGGATGAGATTTGTCCAAGTAGATATTTCAAAGTAGTATTTATGTCAGAATTAAGGAAAATACAAGCAGGGTGGGGTGGTGTGCACCCACTCTCCCAGCCATTGAGAGGTGGAGGCAAGGGAGTATAAATAAACTCAAGGCTATCCTCAGGTACAGAGAGTTTGAGTTTGAGGCATCTAGGTTTCAAGAGGTCAGAGAGACATAGAGGGATGAGGGGAGGAAAGACGATCTAGAAGAAGGGAGGAAGAGACACAAGGAGAAAACCCCAATTCCATACCCTAAAAACAAAAACTCACTCAGGCTTCTTGATACTACTTCTGGCTCTTGTGGACAGGTAATGTTAATTTGGGAGCTTCAGGAGTGTCAGATACTTCGGTTTTAGGCCTTGTTACTTTACATCTAGGGACCCGGGCTTATATTACCAGGGCTAAGTGGTGGGACCAGATGTCGGAGAGCAGTTGGTCCAGTGGTTTCGCCCAGGACCCAGTTAACTCAACTGTTCTCCGCTGTTATAAGTGTGTCCCCCTCTGGGTAATGTGTTTTTCCTTGTGCTCTTCCCATGAATGTTCCCAAGGTCATTTTGGTCATTCTATAATGATCCATGCAGTAGATGGGCCCAGTCTACCCAGCCATATCTATTAGTTTCTACTGGCTCTTCTCTTAGCCGAACACCTGGATTGGGTTCCTTGATTTGTGAAAATGGAATGCTGGCCATGATTCTGAGAGATCTATGGGGCAGACATTCTCTTGTCAATGTCTCTTGTGGAGACAGTGCTGTAGAATGCGAGGTGTACATCGGATGTTTCTAGGATGCCAGATATGCTCTGGACCCTGACTGTGTCCCTGGGCTGCCTCTACTATTAGGGGAGCTTTCGTGAATTTTATTTACAGGACTTTACTGAACACCAGTTGCCATCTACAACTTGAATGACAGATTAGCACGAGTCTCTGCTGAGCATGTTAATACCTTCCTGCTGCTCAGGGCATCCCTCTGTTGTAGGGGTGAATCTTGGGTGCCAACTCTGCCAGCAGTCACTTCCCAGCCCCACCCTCCTACCCTCTACCCCCTAACCCTTCCATCCTGCTCCTCTGGAGTGGAATGTCCCTACATAACAGTCCCTCGCCCCAGTTCAGCAGTCATATGAGGCCCAAGAGCCTCCTCATACACTGGGGGCCTACAAGGCAGTACCACCAGTGAAAAGTGTCTCATTGCCAGGGAAGGAAAACTAAAAAACAAACCAACAAACAAACAAAAAAAATAAAAAGTCTATGTCCATGTTCCCTTTGGTGCGTTGGTTGTAGTATAGATATCCTGTACTATATAGCTAAAATCCTACTATAAGTGAATAGATGCCATGTGCATCCTTCTGAGTCTGGGTTAGCTCACTCAGGATGAACTTCTCTAGTTCCATCCATTTGGCTGCAAATTGCATAATTTCATTGTTTCTGATAGCTGAGTAATATTCCATTGTGTAGATGTACCAGAGTTTTTTAATCCATTCTTCAGTTGAGGGACATCTGGGTTGTTTCCAGTTTCTAGCTATTACAAATAAGGCCGCTATGAACATAGATGAGGAAACTTCCTTATGATTCCATGAGGAGTCATTTGGGTGTATACCCAGAAGTGGTATGGCTGGGTCCTGAGGCAGAGCTATTCCAAGTTTTCTAAGATATCGCCAGGCTGACCTCCATAGTGGTTGCACAAGCCTGCACTCCCACCAGCAATGGAGGAGGGTTCCCCTTTCTCCACACCCTCGCCAGCATGTGCTATCATTTGAGCTTTTGATCTTAGCCATTCTGACAGGTGTGTGTAGGGGTTGATAGATTAATATAAGTTAGATTTAGTGAATATCTAGGTTTTTGATACAGTCTCTTAATTTGGGGCATGAAGATCAACTTGACTGTGAGCAATTAGCTTATCAGTTTATGGATGAAGTCACGTGAAACGAGGGGAGTCTCTGGACTGAAAAACAAGATTGAAGCCAGGTGAAACAAGGAAAGACTTTATGATCCTGGCATTGTTTTCAGCTGCTAAGTGGGAAGAGCCCAAATTAAGCTGAATCAGGTGGAACAAGGAGCGATCCTATTTAAGGACAAGTGGATGAGCCCGGAGAGCTGCGTGCTAAGGTTCCTCCCCCTCCCCCCAATATGAGAGAGCTCCGAGAGTACTGCTGGAGAAAGTGCTGGTAGACCAATGGCCAGATCTCCCTGAGGCAGAAGGAAGCTGGTGAGCAGATAAAGTCTCAGCAAGACAGCAAAAGGCTAAGGACTAAACCCTGTGGCTCAGCTCTTGCCTAAAGGGGTTTGACCTGTCCGAACAGCGGCCTGAACAGAACTGTGGCCAGCTTTAAAGACTGAGGCAGAGCCGCAGAGTTGCTGATACGAAGGAAGTAAGTTGGCCTACAGATGCTGAGGTCTCCCAGAGAGAAGAAAGCCTCAAGCCTTATTTAAGGTGAGACTTCGATAGCCAATTTACCCTGACGAACCTACGTCTGAGATATTCCAGAAAAAGGACTGCTAAGTGCATTAAAGGGTCTACCCCAGAGACTGGTTTCCTGGCAACTGAGGACCTGCTTCAGAGATTGTATCCTTATCAATAGGTTTAGTGGTTAGTTATTAGGGGTTGTAGGAATGTACAGGGGTTGTAGGAATTTGCAGGAATAGTAATTAAGTAAGTGTATTTGTTATAAGTGAATATAGTAGTTAATAAATAAGTCTTTAATAATTAAAAAGGTTGGGTTACAGGTGTGAGATGGAATCTCAGAGTCATCTTGAGTTGCATTTCTCTGATGATTAAGGATGTTATCTGGAGGTATCACCATCCCAGATTTCAAGCTGTACTACAGAGCAATAGTAGTAAAAACAGCATGGTATTGGTATAGAAACAGACCAGTAGATCAATGGAATTGAATTGAAGACCCAGAAATGGACCCACACACCTATGGCCACCTAATTTTTGACAAAGAAGCCAAAACCGCACAAAACTTAAGTCCAAGTGGATCAAAGACCTTAACATAAGGCTATTCACACTAAATCTACTAGAAGAAAAAGTGGGAAAAACCCTCGAACTCATTGGCACAGGTGACAACTTCTCGAACAGAACACCAACAGCTCAAGACCTGAGATCAACAATCAATAAATGGGACCTCATGAAACTGAAAAGCTTCTGTAAGGCAAAAGACACTGTCATTCGAACAAAACAGCAGCCTACAGACTGGGAGAAACTCTTCACCAACCCCACATCTGACAGGGGGCTAATATCCAAAATCTACAAAGAACTCAAGAAATTAAATGCCAAGAAACCAAATAATCCAATCAAAAAATGGGGGACAGAGCTAAATAGAGAATTCACAAAGGAGGAATCCCTAATGGCCCAGAGACACTTGAAGAACCACATACTCTTGTACAAAAGTATCACACAGAGGGCGCCAATAGAGTCTTTGCTTCCCTCTAACCCCCCACAAGCCTGGCCTTCATCATCCGCAGCACTGATGTCAGCATTGTGTTCCAGGATCCCATAGTACAGCCCACTGAGCATACAACTTTTCTAGCCTAACGTCCAAGTCCTTCCACAGTCCTCCCTCAAAACAACATGGCTAGGCCTCTCACAGCTACTCTACACTCTGAGATTAATTTCTGTCTTATCAAGGTTTATTTGAGCCTACAGCTCTCAGGTCACAACCCGTCACTGAGGGAAGTCAGAACAAGAACTGATGAGAAGCCATGGAGGAACACCACTTACTGGCTCGCTCCTCATCACTTGGCTCTGCCCACTTTGTTGTACAAGTAAGGAGCACATGTCCAGGGATGGTACCGTCCACAGTGAGCTGGGCCCTCCCACAGCAATAAATCAAGGAAATGTCCCACAGACTTACCTACAGGCAATCTAATGGAGGCATTTCTCAACAGCGATTTTTCTTCCTAAATAACTCTAGCTTGTGACAGTTGACAACTAAGAGATAGAGAAAGAGAGGAGGGAGCGGGCATATAAACTTCATTTTTTTTTTTCAGCATGGGAATCTTTTGGGGTGAGTTGGACTGAAGAACAGGCTCTTACCCTGTAGCTTGGGGAGGCCTGGAACTTACTACATAAGTTCTTGTTCGGTAAGAAAACTGTAGTTCAGGCTAGCCTCAAACTTATGGTCATCCTTCTGCCTCAGCCTCCTTAGTTCTGAGATTACAGTGCTCTTGGTTATGCATTCAGTTTGTCTACCTTCTGGTTTGAAGAAGAATCCTTTGAGCCTTTGGGCCAGAGGAGGTGAGATAGATTGTCCCAGAAAGGTTGCTGTTTCCCAGTTCTCACTCCTGCAAAGGGGTATAGACACAGGAGTCTGAAGGGGTGAACATGCTGTTTTCCTCATCTGTTACAAATAAGAGTCCTTAAGCTTGGAAAATAGAACATCCTCCCTCATTGTCCCATAACCCATGGATTTGGGAGAATTGGTTGTGTTTTAGTATGCCACTCTGTTCTGTTTTCCGTATATCTAGACAGGTTCAATTTTTCATCATCTGTCTACTGAGAAGGTGCCATGTGGTGCCTTCTTGAGGAGACAGGGATCAAAACAGATCTCTAAAGTGTGCCTATTGGTTATCAGGGAGTAGGAAGCAATCTACTAGCAGGTGCGTCAGGGAGGAAATAAACTGGATAAGCAAATGGGAAGGGTGATGGGTCTATTTAGACAGAAAGGTCAGAGAAGGCCTTTCTGAGCAAAGTTGTAAGTCAAGCAATGGAGTCTTGAGACCCATGAAGGAGTCAGAGTAAGAGGTTTGCAGGTAGATGGTACGGCTGCATACCCTTGTGGAGATCAGCCTGGGCCTGGTGGAGAGGGAGGAGAGCGGAAGAGGCTCTGATCACAGGCTCACTGGGGCCCAGTTAGGCAATAGAAGTTTTTTGGTTTTTTTTTTTGGTTTTTTCAAGACAGGGTTTCTCTGAATATCTCTGGCTGTCCTGGACTCGCTTTGTAGACCAGGCGGGCCTCGAACTCACAAAGATCCACCTGCCTCTGCCTCCCAAGTGCTGGGATTAAAGGCGTGCGCCACCACCGCCCGGCCGGCAATAGAAGTTTTGAGGACGTTGCCAGTGAGGTTAAGTCACTGCAATGTCGGGGGTGGGGGGGGTGAGGGTGGAGGGGCATTGCATGGTCTTAGGTTGTGAGAAACAGGCTGCTGTTTAGACAGGAAGTAGCAGTTGCCCTTTGAAAACCTAGTAGGATCCAGCAGCACTCCTTGAAGGGGCCTGAGTGGAGAATAGGGATGAACCCACAGGGGAGGGCTGAACTAGCGCTCTCTATATCATTCTGCAGAGGCTAGTGACTGCATAGCTATGACCTCTAAGGGGCTATGCTTGGTGACCCCACAGGGCACAGAGTCAGGGAGTGTATCTCCTTCATTGAATAACAGTCCCAGGAATAGTGGGAGAATTGTCTTTTTTTTTCCATTCTCGGAGATAGGTTCTTGTAGGGAACAGAACGCACGATCCTCTTGCCTCAGTCATCTGAGTGCTGGAATGACGGGTTTGTGCTTCAGCACCTGATTCTTCATGCCTGTTTTCTTTACACGTGGCACATATTGCTTCCGTTCTGCTTTTTTAAAAATTTTCTTCCCATGCACACAGATTCTTTAATTATAGTGACTTTAATGGCATACTATATTTCCTCAGGTGAACGTGCCACACTTTATTTCACTAGTTCTTATGTTATGCTTCTGCTAAACATGGACACATTCATCATGGTCTTTATGATTAAAAAGGTCAAAATTGATTTTAAGTCTTTCAAGTCCATTATTTGGAGAGATACTTATCTCGTGACCTCACTCCCATGAAATTCTTGATGCATATAAGAGCAGTGGTTCTCAACCTGTGGGTTGTGAGTCGCATATCAGATATTTACATTACGATTTCTAACAAAGTAGCAAAATTAAAGTTATGAAGTAGCAATAAAATAATTTTTTTGTTTGTTTGTTTGTTTTTGTTTTCGAGACAGGGTTTCTCTGTTTAACAGCTCTGGCTGTCCTGGACTCGCTTTGTAGACCAGCTGGCCTCGAACTCGCAAAGATCTGCCTGCCTCTGCCTCCCAAGTGCTGGGATTAAAGGCGTGCGCCACCACCGCCCGGCCAATAAAATAATTTTATGGTTGGGGGTCACCACAACATGAGGAACTGTATTAGGGATCGTAGCATTAGGAAGGTTGAGGACCACTGGTATAGAGGGAAGGATCTTTTATTGCTAGGTGAATCTTCAGGCAGATGTGCCCTAGCTTTTGTGGCTGTTACTACCACCATCATCCCTTACCAGCTGGAGCTATCCACTCCAGCTCCAGCTCCTCCCCTGGCCCGTGGAGCCTGGCCCTTCAAGGGTCCCCACCAGTTGTCCAAAGGCCTGTGAGGCGGAGCAGGTTGTTTCCGCAGGCTGCAGAGGGCATTCTGCAATGAGGATCTCCACCAGCCCTGATTTACTTGTGTGTACTGGATCCCATGAGCTACCTGTAAGCCAGTTCCTAAGGTATGGTCAGATGAAGGGTTGGGCCCAACTGAGGCTCATGGCTGCCCTCCTGGAAATGGTCACACATGCTGGGCTGCAGGTCACTCTGCAGAGTCTAGCTGGCCTTACTTCCAGGTCCCTTCTGTCTGTACATATAGAGCCCAGCTGTTTCTGTGGGAACAGTGTCATTGGCTTTCTGACCAGTGAGAGCGACATGGGCCCAGGGCGCCATCTAGGTCACCCACACAGCAGTGGCAGGTGCTCTGAGATCAGGTCTCCCTGTGAAGGACAGTAGCTCTGCTTCCCTCTCCAGTCATCAGGCACTGCCGAGCTGCCATTGTGTGTACAGTTCAGAAGGTACAGGTAGGGATGCAGGCTGCCCCACCCAAGGCTCTTCCTGTGCAAGAGGGGCGGCTAAGGCTCCTGGTAGCCGTGGCAGCCAGCCTGGTGTGTAGCGTATTGAAGCAATAGGAGTTTGTCACAAATCAGTAGGCAGGCACAGCAGCTGAGATAAGTCCAAGAGTACAAGCCGTCTGGCTTGGCTGGCCCTGGGCTTGTAGGTAGCTGAGACAGTCCAGGCACTACCTGTGACCCTGCTGTCTGCCTTTATGGCCCCTTTCTTGCTTTCAGACTGCCCCGGAGCCTCCTTCCCTCCAGTTACTGCTTCTTCCCGCCATCCCACCTCAGACTGTTGAGTTGGGTGAGGCCCATTGCCTTCCATTTTCTGAAAGCACAAAATCCACTTGTCTTTTTTCCATTCTTTATACAGATGACTGCCTCTTCTTGGTTCTAGGAGCTTGGATAAGCTCTTAAATTCTTTTCTCCTCAGCTTCCGTGTTGTAAAGTGGAGGTCCTGTACCTGAAAGGGATCATGATGCTGTGCTCACCCTGGTGACGGTGTCACCTGCTGTCACCTTGAGCCACACTATAAAACTGCAGGACCTTGTCCTCAGTGAGAGAGAGGCCCAACAAGAGCCCAACAGCCTCCAACCCGCATCCCACCCACTAGGGTGGCACCTGCCAAATCCCCTGACAGTTTCCTGAGCCCTTTGAGCGCCTATCTGGGCCTCAGGTGTGAATTAGCTAAGAGCTCCCCTTTGTGCTTAGCCTTCAGTCTGAGTTCAGGTCTGTCTTTGGCAGCCTGGAAGCAAGTGGACAGTGTGTTTTCCACTAGAGTGTAGAACCCAGTCTGAAACACCAGTCTGTAATCCAAGTTCAGCTGGCAACAGTGTTTTCTGCATTCTTCACAGGCATTGGGAAACTTCTCTTGCTGCCCCTTTGTGAGTCAGGAAGGAGTGCGGGTCCTCCTCCAGGGCCACAGAGGCCCTCATCAAACAGCCCTAGCCAGGAAGCTGACTCCTCCCCCACCCTGGCCACCAGCACTGCTCTCTGACATCCCCAGCCAAAAGGATATCTTCTCACCTTGGTTTTCTTAAGGAAGTGGTGGCCACTGTGAAGATGCTTCTTCAGCCATGTTCTGTCTCCTTCCCACCTCAGACTGCTGCTACTTACACAGGTCATCTGGCCACTGCCAACAAGTCCCTCAGTGTCACAGCACTGTGGTAACCTCTTCCAAGCCTGTGCAGCACAGAACAGGTCCATGTCCTGGGTCTCCTGGGGTTACTCACCTCAGGGAGAGTCTTAACAACCTGTGCTCAGGGCACGTCTCTGCCTCACAGGGGCCACACTGAGCTCCTGTACTAAGCAAGCTGGGCTTTGGCTTCTGGGTGAGCTGGACTCTTGTTGTAGTTCATCCCCCAGTCCTGTAACACCAGTCTGGTGCAAACCACAGCCCAGGTGTCACCTGCTTCCCTGATCTCAGACTAGGTCAAAGGTAGGTCTCATTTGTTCCCAGCTTCCACAGGTCAGGTGGATCATTAGAAGTATTAGAAGTACAGGTCAAGCCGGGCGGTGGTGGCGCACGCCTTTAATCCCAGCACTTGGGAGGCAGAGGCAGGTGGATCTTTGTGAGTTCGAGGCCAGCCTGGTCTACAAAGTGAGTCCAGGACAGTCAAGGATACACAGAGAAACTCTGTCTCGAAAAAAACCAAAAAAAAAAAAAAAGACGTACAGGTCAGGCTTTGGGATGTAGCTCAGGATTTGAACTCTAGCCTCATATGACCTCCCAGCTCTGCAAAAATAAGTTAACTGATTAATTTTTTAAAAAGCCAGGAATGGTAGTAGTACCTGAAATTCCAGCCCTTGTGGGAGTACCAGCAAGAGGATCAAGAGTTTAGGACATCCTGGGTAACTCAAATGAGTCTCAAAAAAAAAAGGCTAGGGATATACCTCAGTGGTAGACTAACTTATCTACTATGTGTAAGCCTCATTTATTCCTCAGCACTGCCCCAAAACATAACTCCCTGAAACTCCCCAAGTGGTCTCCTGTACTATGCTTGTTATCGTCCTCTGTGAATGCCCAGCCATGGCTAGTTGGACCAGACACGGGTGCCAACCACCTGGCCTAAGTCTCCCTTAGAAGAGACTGAACGAGTTGGCGCTGAGACCCAGGCCTCATGGCTGAGCACTTCTGTGTGCCTTGAGCTTCTTTCCCTGTGTGGATGAGGCTTGAGCCCTGGTCCCCTCACAGCTTTGATGGGCAAGCGAGGCTACCCTTGGTTTTCTTTCCTTTCATTTAAGTGTGCTGGACTATCCTGTCTCTGCTCTGTTTCTCTGTAGCTTCCTGTTCCTCTCTAAGCCTGGTGGAGCAGGGGTACATGGCTGGGGGTGGGGGCAATATAAGATATGGAAGGGAAGGGAGGGTGAGTGCTGTAGAGGTTGAAGGAGCCATGAGCCCAAAGGGCCTTCCTTCTACCTCTCAGGGGCCCAGCAAGAAGCCCCATTGCCAAGACGGCCTGGGCCCAGGCACTGTGACCAAAGCAACTCTACCACAGGCTATAGTAAGTAAAGACTCCTGATAAATGAGTAGAGTCTGCCTTTAGGGCTAACAAGTTCCCAGTAATGTGTGGGCATTGAGTCCACATTGCAGCTTTTCAGGGTTGGGCACGGCGAGGGGTCCCTCTATCCCTCCTGCCTTATGTAGTCTGAGGCCACATTCCTAAGTCAGCTATGGTGAGCAGCAACAACAACAAAAGTCACTTCCAAAAATGCATCCTACGACCCAGTGCTCACAGCTCTCGCCAGAGCCTCCTGGAGTTAAAGGATCTATGTCTGCAGAGCACTGTTGCCACAGTTTTTGTCAATGCAGCCATGAAGAGGGGACCACCTGCCTTCCCATGGGCACCCTGAGCAGCCCACACACTCACTTCCAACCTACTTCTTGTTTCCCCAGAACCTCCAGTGGGCCCGGGATGTGTTGCTAGGCAGCAGTATCCCATGGCAACAGCTGCAGCACATGCCGGCACAGGGGCTCTTCTGCGAGAGGAACAAGACCAATTTCTTCAATGTGAGTACTTTGCCTTGTTGATTTCTGAGGCTGCTTGCTGCCACTGCTTCTCACTAAAGCTGTGTAAATTGCCCCCCCTGGTCAGGTGTTGCCAGAGCCTCAGCTTTGTAGCATCCTAAGAGGGCAGACAGGGTGATTCAGACAAGAGAATTCAAAACTGATAAGGGACTGTGGTAACTGAGTGACTTCTAACAAGTCACTACTCCCTCTGGGCACTCAGGAGAGGCATGGAGGAGCTCTGTGTCCTCTACAGCCCTGGGTGTTGAGGGGCCAAATGGGCAATTGAGAGGACTTCAGGCTTGTAGTTCTGGAACAGGTGCACCCTCCCCTGTGTGATCTTGGGCACCGAGAAGATTCTCACTAAGGCTAACTCTCCTGCTTAGAAAACAAGGTCTCCCAAGGCTGGGCCTTCAGTCCCCTCCCACTAGCCTTGCCATTCCACATGAGGAAAGAGCAGTCTTTCCATGTCTAAGACATTGTCCCCCTTCCTGGGCTGCCCTTGTCGGCCTCCTAAGTGCATTTGCCTTCCTCACCAGCTTCCATCCAGCCCAGCCTTCCCACATGTCCTCTGCCCTCCCCAGGGATAGTGGGTCATCTCTCCTCTCTACCTCTAGTCCCCTTCTTCTCCATCCCCTGCACCCCTCCCAGCTGGCTCCCAGCTGGTTGGCTTTGGCATGTCACATGACCTTAGCTTTGGTTTCTTCTGTATTTCCCCTGATTTCTTCCTATTCAGAGAGAAATTTAAGAGCAGGGTTTGCCTACAACGGTACTGACAGGCAGAAGAGCTGTCTTTGGCAGAGGCAGCTCTGTAAGGTGCAACCAAGGCTGCCATGAGAGCTAGCCAAGTGGCAAGAGTGTCCATTTCCGTGACTCATCCATTCTCAAGTCTAGAACCCTGTCCTTATCCATGCTTGCTATGCTGACTTCACAGGCAGGCAGTACGTGTCGGTGGTAATGAAACTGTATGATACTAATGGATCTGCTGTGAAAAGAGCACCCACATGTGCTGTGGGTGCCCAGACCATAGCCCTGCTCCATAGCAGGGACAGTTCTTTGTCCTGTGTGTCCTTCCAGACCATTCATAAGCCAGTGCATGTATCTAGACATGGTGAACAGAAGCATATACAATTCTGCCCTTAGTTTTTGTTTTGTTTTGTCTTTCCCCTAATAGCATCTCTTATAGAATGTTCATTCTACTTATCATTTATTGTAGTGCTGAGGATCAAAACCAGGGCCTTGCTCAGACCAACATGGTATTAAACCTTTCCTGTATGGACCAGGGTGGCCTCCAACCTGTAGTCCTCCTACCGCAGCCTCTGAGTGCTGGCATTGCAGGTGTGCTCTGTTGTATCCAGCCCATGCCTTGTGGATTGTGTGCTTTCTTGAGAGTCAGGGCCTCTAGCTCAGGCTGGCTCAGACTCACTGAATAGTCAGAAATGACCTTGAAATTCAGATGGTCCTGCCTTGACCTTCCCAAGTGCTGGGATTCTAGGCATCGTTGCCATGCCTGGCTTTGACCATGCCTGGCTTTGACTGCTCTTGTAGCTGTTCAGTGCTCAGATGGATGGCCATGGCACCCGCTGGACTATGTTTAGACTATTCCCAGTCTTCTGTTATTGCAGGCAGCACTCAGATGCTTACCACTGTACGTTTATAAGACAAAGCCTAGAAATGAAAGAAACTAGAAACTAAGTAGATAAACTAGTTTTAGGTTTTTCCTGCCTGGGTTAAATAAAGTATTTGTGGTACTTTTTTTTTTTTTTTTTCGTTTTTCCAGACAGGGTTTTTCTGTGTAACCTTGGCTGCCCTGGACTCACTTTGTAGACCAGGCTGGCCTTGAACTCACAGAGATCTGCCTGCCTCTGTGTCCTGAATGCTGAGATGAAAGGGGTGTGCCACCACGCCCGGCATGTGTTACTTTTAAAGTATCAATAGATACTGCTCTCGGAGATGTGCACCCACACCTAACCTCACACTCATGCTTTTTTTCTCAAGACTTCATCAGTTTATCAGTATTGTTAACATTTTTGGATTTTGTCATTTTAAACTATTTGTGTGTATATGTGCACATGTGTGTAGGAACACTGTCCACATTGTTTTCCCTGTGAATGAGATTCTTTTTAGTATATTAGCTGTCCAAATCGTTTTCCTGTGGTGCTGGGTGTTGACCTAGGACCTTACACATGTAGGGAAGCACATTACCACGGAGCCGTGTCCTTGGTCCAACAGTTTTAGCTTTTATACAGTTTCTGTTCATTCATGTTCATTGTTCTACTGGATTATCAGTTCTTCTGTTATTTATTTTGAAGAACACTATATACTAATTAAGTGGGCCCTTTTGCAAACCTATTTTTCTGCAGTTGAGTTAAGCAAGTCGTTTAATGTTTTGTGCTCTTTGGTTACTCACCTCATAAAATGGAGTTCCATCACCTGACTTGAAAAGGCTGGGACAGGATTGTCTGGGCTAGGATGACATAGAAAGAATGTCTGAAACCAAGTTAGATAATGGTTGTGGTGCCTGTAACCCAGAATTTGGCACGTGGTAGGTACTCAAGAAAACACTTTCCTTTCCCTCCTTTCCTTCCCTACTGTTGATACTTTGATCTCTTAGAGACAGTACAGGGATCTTTCAAGGCTAAGCTTCCAAGCCTTCCTCGTAAGTGAGCCCTCCCACCTTGCTGATACTGAAATTAAAGTCACCCCTCAGCCAGGTGCTGCAGCCTCTTTCCCCCATGTTCACTCACTACGGCTCCTCCTGTAGTTTCTAGAACCTCTTCTTCCAGAAAGTGAGTCCTGCATAAACAAAAGGCAGTCCCTAAGTTCTACCTGAAGAAGACTAGAAGGATCTCTTGTGGGCCTGGAGTGTGTGGCATTCCTCCTTGGCCACTTCTGCTGTCTTAAACTCTAGCCTCTTAGACTTGGTGCCCAGCATGTCAAGAAGGGTTGGGCAGGGGCCTGGAGAGATGGCTCAGTGGTTAAGAGCACTGGCTGCTCTTCTAGAGGACCTGGGTTCGACTCCCAGCACCTTCACAGTGGCCAACAACTGTCCATAACAACAGTCTCAGGGGATCCAGTGCCTTCTTCTGACCACCAAAGGTACCAGGCATGCACATAGTGCATACACATACATGCAGACAAAACACATAACACAAAAAATAATACACAACATATACACATAAAACAATAAAATAAATGACTCTTTAAACCATTCTGAGCAGACCGTGAGAATTCTGCACATGCATTCATCATCCTTGACCAAGGTTGAGAAAAGTGTTTAGCAATATGTCACAGGATCATTTAGGGCAGTCCTTTGCTCCTTTCTGGATGTGGCAGTGTCTCTGACAGGACTATAGGTTGGGTAAGCAGGCTGCTTCATTCCCTCAGCCACACACTGGGGTTTACTTCCTCATCTTCAAAAGAAAAAAGTGAGGTTGTGAGACGGAGGATGAAGACAGAGTAAATAAGCACCGTGGCTTGCAGGACTGCAGGCCAGCCACCCTGGGCTGTGGCTGCTGGCCAGCTATCTGGGAAGACCCCCTCATCCCCAGGTTCTGGGCAGGGAACCCTTCTGTTACCTATTAATGACAATTCACGCAAGCTGTAGGAATCTTAATATGACCTTGTCACCAGCAGCAGTTCATACCAAGGAAAACCTGAACCCCTTTGACAGCTGCCCAGGTACTGTATCAGAGCTGCTCCTGGGAGTGCACCTGGGCTCTTTGGTTTTTTTAATAGCCATGTTTGTATATGTGACTGTATCAATATATATATATGTCTTTCAACAACTTGTTTTTGTTGTTGTTTGTTTATTTTACTCACACCAAATCTTGGAGGCATTTTTAGGCTGTTTTTTTTTGTGGCTGCTGTGACTCCTGGGCTTTCCAGGCCCCTATCCAAAACTTCTTGCCATGTTAGGTACCAGGCCTAACTTAAGACAGCAGAAGTGGCCAAGGAAGAATCACACACATACCAGGCCCACACGGGATTCTCCTAGTTCTCTTGAGTGAACATGTCAGGGTGCCCAGTGCTTTATTGTTCTGCTTTTGTGTGCTCTCCAAGTCTCCTAGTCTGGACCAGCATGGCTTAGAGGAGACACAGCGTAAGTGACTGTAAGTGGGTTCCATCCTTTCTTTTCATGGATGACCTCCAAGCACAACCTTCTAATCCATTGAGTGCTGATACTATGGGGGATGGGATACATGAGGTTTGCCCTAGAGCCCCTTATGCACATCTTTGCTCAAGGTCTTCAGTGGATGCTATAGACATGTAGGAAGGGCAGGGAAGGGGGTGCTGCTCAGCTAGGAAGCAGATTGGAAAGAGATGCCAGGATTAGAGAACCTTTGGGGGCAGTTCTTTGGGCCCTCCCTGGGGCAACTAACTGAGCCTTCGTGAGAAATATGAGAGGGCAGGGGAAGGAGGTAGTTTCTAAAGTACATGGGTAGATGGAACCTGGGGTTCCAATGTCAGATTTCCTGAAAGGAATTCTTACACATGGGGCCTGCCTCAGAGCTAACTGGCCCTCCACAGTGACAGGCAAAGCATGCAGCATGCCCCCTAGTATGGTTGGACTCATGGATGAGGGAGAGAGGAATGAACTTGATGAAAATACTGTCACACTGTTTCACATACTGATGGGACGAGGATTACCAGAGAGAAGAGCTCCCGCCTTACTCTCTTCTTGCCACCCTACTCCTGTTATGGAAAAATCTCTATTCATGGGCTGGAAAATGGCTCATTAATAGATGGTAAGATGGTATCTTGGTTTGCTTCCCATTGCTGTAATAAAGACCATAACCAACAACAAAGTAGAGAGGAAGGGGTTATTTTATCTCTCAGGTTATACAGTTCATCATATATGGAAGTTGGGACAGGAACTCAAGGCAAAAACCTGAGTTAGGAACTGAAGCTGAGACGGTGGAGGAACGCTGCTTGCTGACTTGCCCCACATGATGTACTCAGCCAATTTCCTTATGCCGCCCGCATAGGACCACCTGCCCAGGGATGCCTCTCACATCAATAATTAACCAAGAAAATGCCCTACAGTCTGATGGAGGCATTTTTTTTTCAACTGAGGCTCCTCCTTCCAAATAACTAGCTTGTGTCAACCTGACAGGGAAAAAAAAGCCTAACCAAGACATTGATCCCTTATCTACTTGGCATACCAATACATTACTATTAAACTATAACTTCCCTTTCTTTTTTCATCCAGAATCTTTTTATTACTATTATAACTTTTAAAAGCCCTACAGTTTTGCCCAGCAGTGGTGTGCACACCTTTAATTCCAACACTAACACTCAGGAGGCAGAGGCAAGCGGATCTCTAAGTTCGAGGTCAGCCTGGTCTACAGAGGAAATTCCCAGGACTATGGGGGGCGGGTGTGCTCCCACACTTTAAAAATTCAAACAGTTTAAATGATCAGTCTCTTTAAATATTCAAATTCTCTAAAAGTCCAAAGTCTCTCAACTGTGGGTTCCTGTAAAATAAAAAGTTAAATACTTTTTTCCAAGAGGGGAGAACCAGAGAACAGTCACAAAGCAAAATCAACAAACATCCAGCAATGTAAATCCAATCCTATGGCTCAGTGTCCTACATCTGGTAGTCACTCATGGTCTTCTGGGCTCCACTTGCAGTCTCTGCCTTTCATTGCACATGTAATTTGGCTCATAGGCTCCACTCCACACCTGCTACTGTCCTTGATGGTTGTCCTAGGTCCTGACATCTCCAATATGCTAGAGTCTCCACTGCAACTGAAGTTCTTCCTTCACCAGTGTCCTTTCCTGGCCTCTCAGTGCCAAGCCCTAGCTGCTTTCCATGACCCCTTAATCCTGCACGTCTCATGCTGCAAAAACCTGTAACTCTTGACAGTTTCGAACTGGGTGCTGGGATTTGAACCCAGGTCCTTTGAAAAAGCAGCCAGTGGTCTTATCCACTGAGCCATCTCCCCAGCCTCCTGATGCTGGTCTCTTTAATCACACATGAGTTTTCAGCCCCAGCTAACCAACATTTATTTTCTCAGTAAAGCAAAAGAACCAGCTGCTGAAAATTGTTCCCTGGCCTCCACATATGCTTCATGGCATGTGCACACCTGTGCTCACACACACACATGTGCACGCCTACTCTCACAACAGTATTTTTTAATGAGGGGTGTTCATGAGGCTGAGGCAGGAACAGATCAGGGCTCCTGGATTGGAGCTTCTGCAACAGGAGGCTGATGATGCCCAGCTGAAGTCCTGTGTTTCCCTGCCCTTTTGTACCCAGCACAATAGTCTAGTCTGTGTCCAAGCAGAGGTGGAGTTCTTGGGCACTTCTGGTTGGGTCTCAGCTTGGCACTGTTGTACTTCCATAGAGGAAGTATAGTTCCTCTAAATGTACTGACAGGAGGCATGTAGCCGTGGACTCGGGTAAAGGACAGGCTGAGATTGGGCCATGTAGCCGTGGACTCGGGTAAGGGACAGGCTGAGATTGGGCCAAAAGGGACATGAAAAGGCCCCTACTTTAACCAGTACCAGGCCAGAGGTGTTTCAGAGTGGAGCAAGGAACAGAGACTGTCCTTGCCTGGAGAGAGGGGTCCAGAAAAGCACATGCCAATCAGGTGACAGGTGGTGCTGGGTGGCTTGCCCACACCACAGGCATTAGGCAGTGGTTCCTGGGTGCCCAGAAGCTTCCTGCACTTTCTATGCAAGCATGTTCACCTCTGGGCGGGCAGGCAGGCAGGCAGGGTGTGTGGGCTGAAACCAAGCTGTTTTGTCCAGGGTGAGCATCTCTCCCTATCTTGTAGTTGATTCTGAAGTGTTCCCATAGTAACGGAGCCAGAGATGGCTCTTTCATCTTCCCCAAAAATGTTTGCTTATTTTAGCAGACTGGGATTTTTTTCCTGTTTTAACCCAGTTTCTAGCCTTTCTGAAAGACACAAAGGGTACTGCAGGTGGGCAGCAGACACATTCCCACCCAAGGCATTGAGAAAAACTTAGATTTGGGGTGTACAGGAAGGCTCAGCTCCTGGCCATTCTACCCCTTTAGCCTCACACAAGGCCCAAGGCATCCCTGGAGCAGAATGGTCCCAACAGGTAGATTCACGAGTGTCCCTGGCACTTAGAACATACACAACTCATTTTTAGGACTGGAGATTGAGCCACAGGGAGCCTCAGGTCTCTTGTATCCCAAAGATCCTCCACTAATCCCAAAGGCCAGAGCTTTTTTCAGAAGGGACAGGATTGAAGTAGGGATTAGTGGACACCCTGACTCCCACATCTTTGAGGTCTTCAGAAGCTTAAGGCCTACCTTGACTCTAGGAGAACAGACTAAAACTTGTAGTTAGCCAATGTCTATCAGGCCCTTGCTATGTGTCCTGAGGTAAGAGTTGGTACCTGTAGCTGCAGCTCTTGCTCACTTTCTTGGCTACAGCTACATCATGTTCCACTCTCTGGCTTGAGCTCCATCTTGTTTATCTTGCTTTTTCCCAAAAGATGTATGTTTTCCGCTACTCTAAAGCATGTTGTTTTGCCGCAGCTGCCTCACCTGTGCAAGAGTCTCCAGGACAAATGCCAGGAGGCCAGGGAGCAATCCTGCACACTGAGTCCTTTCATATGCTGCCAAATGGTCCAGTACTGGGTCAGATTTTTTTTTCCCCCACAGAATTACCTGCCCTTCCCAGCCGTCTGTCACAGATGACTTTCATTTGGGCCGATCTCCAGGGTGTGGTAAGGAACGTGGATTGTTTTCAGTCTGTTTGCAGGTGACTAGGGAAGCTGAGCCCCTTCCCACACCTGAGGCTAGTTCCTTTTATCAGCCTTGGCTCTGGACTAGCTCACTCCTACTAGGCGGCCACCTCTGAGGCTCAGGTGGGTCTTTTGTCCTGACTCTGGGCATTGTGAGCCATCTTTGTTTCTTTAGTGTCTGTGCTGTGTGTTGTCCCTAACCCTAGAGCCTAGTGCCTCAAGGGCCTTGATGTGGCTGAGGGGAAAGAAGGGCCTCTGCTGGTGGGGCTATCAGCAGAGATGGAGATGAGGGAAGCTCTCTAAAGACCTCAACTGACCATTCTTGGCAGGGATCATTTATATGCACTCTACTCGAACTACCTCCAGGTGGTTCTGTGACATTGGGGGAGTCCTCTTCCCTAGTCTTTGAATGGATACACTGTCCAGGCCAACTTCAGGCACTGCTCTCCTTCCATACAACCATTATCTGGGTAGACAGCAGTGGAGCCAGGAAGGAAACAGTCTGTGGAACCCACCAAACCTAAAAGAGCATTACTGTCACACTCCCAGCATCTCCCCCTGGCTCGGTTCCTAGTGACTGTGTCTGATCTCAAAGATCCCCTTCTTTGAGAGTTCCTTGAGATGAGTAACTGGGGAGCAGCAGCCCCAGAACATAGAATACAGGTATATCTTGACTCAGGAGCCCAGGGATCCAGCCATGGCCAGGCCTCAGTTCCCATTGATAGATCCCGGTCCAGGATCACCTCCCCTAGTCAGCACCAGGCATACTTTCTCCTTGGCTTTCCTTCTATCCCTCTGGCTTCAAAAAGGCGCCATGCTTGGTGAGGCTGTAGATAACTCTTGTCTCCAACACCAGACTCAAGTTCAGGCTTGTTTGGGTAGTCAGCAGTGAAGCCCAGTGTAAACGATCCCTGTAAGCATCATCAGAGAAGCCCTCTACCACATGCACTGGTCAGAGCCAGGGAGGGTCACGATATGAGCTGCCTGGTTTGTAAGAGCCTCTAGCTTCCACAGGTCAGTCATACAGCATTACCTTCCCACCTAGGAACAACTGTAACAACTTACACCTCTGCTTGCCACTGTGCCCACACTGCAGGAAGCATGTTGACCCACTCCAAACATGCCACGTGCCAGATCCTAAGCCTGCCACATAGTCAGCCAGGTTTTAGATAACTAGTCAGTCTACAAGTTTCCAGGGATGCCCATAGGTAATGTGCCTTGGCCAGGTCCCATGGCTGGTCTATGTAGAAGGAGGGCTGTGAGCCTTGGTTTATCTGGCACTAGAACTCATGATTACAGAGGTTGGTAGCCTCACTCAAGGGAAGAAAGCCAGTGACCTGCTTATACTGTCATTGGACTTGACCAAGCAGGCGTGCTACCCAAGGGGGGAATATAGGGTGGCAACAAGCAAGACATAGACAGCTAGCCCTCCCCTAGGAAGTAAGGTTAGTTGGGGGCCTGTA
>CAJQZJ010000257.1:0-80935 GCA_907164525.1 Lophiomys imhausi | reverse complement strand
GACAGCTAGCCCTCCCCTAGGAAGTAAGGTTAGTTGGGGGCCTGTAGCTAGGCTAGTGTTGAGCTGGACTGCATTTGGCTGTGCCCCAAGGATTTGACTAGTTGGGCTGCTGGGTCTTTGTGGTAGCGTTTCCATCCGGGCTCATTCAGGGGCTGGCAACTGGTCCAGACTCCTTGGCTGGGACTTAGTAGGGGGTAGTGTGTGTCCATGAAGGCTTTATGTCCTCTTTGGCGAGGCTTAGGTACTGTACTGGTGCTGTCCTTATTCAAGGATGGTATTACCCCTCTGTAAACTTGATAACCACCGCTGGGAAATGGTGAGCACCTGAAAGGTACTGCAGACTGAGAACAAAAGCCCTTTTCTCTCCTCTGCTCACGGTGCTTATAGAGGCCTGGCTTCTCCCCTTGGACAGTAGAGCTCAGGGCCCTTGCTTTTCTTTTCTTTTTTTTTTTTTGGTTTTTCGAGACAGGGTTTCTCTGTTTAACAGCTCTGGCTGTCCTGGACTCGCTTTGTAGACCAGGCTGGCCTCGAACTCGCAAAGATCCGCCTGCCTCTGCCTCCCAAGTGCTGGGATTAAAGGCTTGTGCCACCACCGCCCGGCAGGGCCCTTGCTTTTGGTCTGCCACAGGCCACTCTCCAGTTGGCCTAGCTGCACTGGATGCTTCCTCAATAATACACAGTGAAGTGGAACAGATTGGACCTGGGTACCACTTGCCACTCCTTGGTTCTTCTGTTCACAACACCTCATAGATTCTTCACAGCCCCCTGCCTTAGACAGGGAAACTATATTAATAACTAAGCTGGGGTTTAGGTTTTTTGAACTAAGTCAGTAGACAGTTCCAGAGACAGACTGAGGGGAATGAAGATAGAGAATAGGAAGGTAAAGTACTGGGCTCAGCGGGCTTGCTCCAGTGGACAGACACCAGGACACCACTGAGGAATCAGCAGTAATCCTCAGGGAAGATGCCCTGGGAGGCCTTGTTAGGAGAATGCTGTTATATGTTGTTAATGTTAGTCTGTTATACAAACCCAGAGTCACCTAATCTGAAACAAGAATCTCTGGTTCTCAGAACACATTGTCTGACATTGGTTGTGGCTTTTTCTCTTTCCCCATAACGGCTTGTCAGTGAAGACAGTGGGTATAACTATCAGTGGCTGGTGAGAAAACTGGCCAGCTTCTCTGTTCTTCACCCTTTTCTTGGTGGCTGTCACTCTTACAGGTTACTTAGCCTGATTCAGCTACTTCTTCATCATGAGTATGGCCCAAGGTGTACAGCAGGAACTTACTGTTGTTGGGGCAAAAGAAAAGCCAGTTACATCGTAGTGGGAATCAGAGGACAGAAAAGCAGGGAAAAGTTTTCCTTGAGGAAATGTGAGTTTCTTGGCTTTAATGGGAATTGCTGCAATCCTGCTATTTTTAGCATTGCTGAGATGATCCATGGGCCAATTGCTCAAGCAGAGTAAACAAAAGAAACACTTCAAGTTCTCCAGGGAGAGAGGTCCTGTTCTGGAGTCTTAAAGGGTTAGCATAGACTCAGAGCCTGCACCAACCTCTCTGTCCTTCTCATATCCTGAGCTTCTGAACTGATTGAAACTACACAGCTCAAACTGGCTTAGTCCAGGTTCAGGTTGGACCTCTCCCCGGGCATCAAGTGGAAACGAGTTGTGAGTCTCCTAGCCTGCAAGAGGAAGCACACCATGGAGAGTGGTAGGATCATCACATCGAATACCCAACCCAGGTTGTGGCAGTTAGAACTTGCCACACTAGGCTGCTGCAATCACAGCTGTAATTTTTTTTTTTTTTTTTTTTGGTTTTTCGAGACAGATGTGTATCTCGCTGTCCTGGACTCACTTTGTAGACCAGGCTGGCCTCGAACTCACAGAGATCCGCCTGCCTCTGCCTCCCGAGTGCTGGGATTAAAGGCTTGCGCCACCAAAGCCCGGCTTCACAGCTGTAATTTAAGCAGCAAGCATAAGCAGCCTTAGAATGTCTTCCTCTGGTGCATTCTTTTCTGACCACCAGAGGTAATTGTTGCCTAGAGGTACTGAGAATTGTGGCAAGGCCAGAAGGGATGGGCAGAAGAGGGGGTGCACTCTTAACTCATGGCCTGAGTCCTTGGGGCAGCCCTGAAAGAGGATGCCAAAGTCCCTGTAGAGATACTACAGCCTGACTTGCCCGAGGCCACACAAGCAGTGAGCACAGGGGCAGTAAGCCCAGGGCCCAGGACCCATTCCTGTGGGCTAGCCTCCCTGCCAGAGTTCTGCACAGCTGCTCAGAACCACTGCTGTTTCCTCCCTGGATGCACTGTGATGTTCATGGATATGTCCAGTCTAGCTCAGCCCAGGTCCCCTCCACTTTGCAGCCACTGTGCTCAGAGAGGGTATTCAGTCAAGAGCACACTGTTTAACATTTTCACAGACAGCATTCCACCACGGACTTCTTTTCCTGCTGAAGATTATCTTTCAAAGATTTGTTCTTTGAGTAATTGGCCCTACCATGTCTTTCTGATGCCTGTGCATGATGGTTTCAGCTTAGGCAGTGCCCCCAGGACACTGCTCCAGGCCCCAGTGTGCTGGGCAGCACTGGACCAGCCATGGTGGGCAGTAGCAGGAGAGATATACTTGCATTCCTATGAATGCAAAGTTCTCACAGTGGAGTAGGGCAAGGCAGAGTAGGTGGCCTAGGCAAAGACAGAAACGTGGAGAGCTCCATGGTTGTTGAGCAGAAGCAGGGGCTCTGGGGTTCCAGAGAAAGGAAGGGAAGGTCACTCTAAGAATTCTCCCCTTTTGAGAGTAAAGAGGCGGCAGGGTAAACTATGTTTTATTCAGCTTCAGAGTACTGAACATGCTGGGGCCATAGAAACTGAGTAGGGGAGCTGGCCAATACCACCATTCCTCACATAGAATTTGTCCTCACAGCAGGTTGTAGGCCACCATATAGGCTTGTGATCAAGGCCCATGGCAGCAGAGAACCTAACTTTGCCTGGAGCTCTTCGAGGGCTTCTGTCCTTTGCTATGTCTGTTTGGGGCTTCCAGCCAAGAGCCTCTGTAGGTGGGCTAATGCATAACAGGATGAGCTAGAAAGGCAAGCACCTAAACCAAATCTACCCAGGATGCACACACTGGGAAGGGCTCTGCCCTGCCCCACTTTGGATTTCCTGTCCCCAGCCCCTTTGACCTCAGTTTCTCCATCTCTAAAGGTGGGCCAATTGGATAAGGTCAGTGGTTTTCCATCTCCTTTTCCAAAAAGAAACCTTTTCACATAGCCAATGAAAAACAGATGCAGTGGCATCTGCTCCAGCAGATGCTGGAAGAGCCAAGCTCCCACCTGCTTAGCTGTGTCCGCCGGCTTCTGAACAGAAAGAACCCTGAGAAGCTGTAGACTTCCTCTCCGCCATGTACACAGCACTCACTGCTTAGGGTCCCTTCTTAGCTCAGTGCAGCCAGGCCTCCTTCCTTGGGTAGTTTTAGTCTTTCCCCGTTTTTGTCCCTCCCCCTTTCCTCCCTTTCTCCCTTCTTCCCTCTTTTCCCTCTGCTTTTCCTATTTGGAAAGCTTGACTTCTAAGACAATGGTTATCATGATGACAGGGTTTTGGGGCCAGGACCTGCCTGAGAAGGGCAAGCCAGACTCAGTCACATACATAGGTCTGGGTGGTATATGTCTTATCGCACCTCTGGTCTCCAGAGGAAATCCCCCTCCACACCTGGCTCCATCCCATACTGTGGGATGTGTAGCCATGAACGAGCCAGTTAGTGTTTGCAGGCTCAGACTCTTCATCTGCACAGTGGACCAGACATTACCTTAGGGTTAGGTGAAAGACCACATAAGAACAGGATACTGCTGAGCAGGAGTGCCCATTGTGTTCAGGGGGTCAGTTGGTGGGGAAGGGACATGGTGAATAAGGGACAGGAGAAAGTGAAATAGATCGGGACAGATTGGAAACTGCACATTAGCTTGATTAAAATTTGTGTGTTGGGGGGTACACACATGTGTGTTTGGGTACATGCACGTATATGTCCCAAGTGCATGTGCAGGGAGGTCAAGATTAACTTGTAAGCCCCTTCCACCATATATGTCCTGGGGATCAAACTCAAGTTTTCAGACTCAGCTGCAAGTGTCTTGACCAACTGTGCTATTCACCAATCTAAAAACAAATTTTAATTGAGCCTGGCATAATGGTACCTGTTTGTAATTTCAGTATTTAGGAGGCTGAGTCAAGAAGACCATGAGTTTGAAGCCAGCCAGCTAAGCTACTAACAAAACGCTTTTTCAAAAGCAAAACAAAATGACAACCCTTTTTAAAAGAACTAAGTATGTACGTTTTACATTAGATCAACAAAGATGAGGCCTCATGGACCTTTAAGGTAGACTGGTTGGGTACAGATTGTCTAGTGCCCTAAACACTGTTCACTTTCTGCATAGGCATTGGGGCTCTTGAGGCATGAGGCAAATGAGAGCCAGCTCTGGGCTCCAAGAGAGCACGGGGCTAGCATGGGGCTGGATTTCCAAAGCAGAATCTCCCTAGCTGTAGAGTGTCTTTCTTTCACTGCAGGCCATACTCCAGCTATAACTTTGCATGGATCAACCAAACAGTAACTGCCTTAGACAAAGGTATCTGGTATGGAGGTGCTTTGGCAGATGAGGCTGGCCTCTTCTAATGGTTGTAGGCGAGCAGTCCCTTTATAGCAGACAGAGGATGCCTGTGTCCAGGTACATCATAAGGGAATGCTCTCCTCAGCTTGAAGTCCACTGTTATATTCCCTAAGCTTGTGCATGCCCAGCCAGAGCCCACGCACCTCTAGTATAATGGTGTGGTCCTAGTGATGACTGTCTGCCAGTGTCTTCAGCAAAGGTGATGAGGAACACTTCTGGAAGTATGAACTGAGTTGGCCATACTATCTGAAAGAAAGCATTTCATGGGGAAACAAAGATCCAAAAAACCCGAAGGGAAGTGGTGTGGAGTGAGTTCCTCATGTAGGAGGCACCAATAAAGAGGGTAGAGGCAGTAGGAAGAGCATTGTGATGGACTCAGAGGACCCCTTGCCCTCATGACTGAGAGCAGTATGTACACGGAAGGGTATGTTTTAGTAATCAGATGTCAAGTTCGGCTTGGCTTAGAGATAAGCCCCACAGTTTTGGTTCAAGGTTAGACCTAGGTCATGTTTTGCCATCCCCTGCTCTGAAGAGGTGACCCCATTCCTGGTGGGTAGAGCCTTATTGGGTTCTCTCACAGCATGAACCAGAGACCCGGGCTGTCATAGAGGACACCTGTGGTTAAGGTCTTTTCTCTGCCTAGGTTAAGCCTTTCTACTTGAATCTGGATTTGTCAACATTCTGGTGTGGGAAACGACTTTGTATATGTGGAGCTGAGCCTGCTGTGCTCTGTAGGGTGTTTCTTCTTCTGATATGGCCCAGAATGCAAAGGGTTCCTTCCTATGGCCATCATGGAGCAGGAAAAAGCAGTGGGCATAAGCCTTCTTGGCATCTGGAATGCCCTTGAAGGTGCCAGTTTTACCTCAGCCCTTTCCTGGCTTGTGATCAAGCCGAGCCTTTCCCATCTGCCTATCTACCAGAGTATCTGCTGTTCATAGCTGCCTGACAGGGGCCACCATCTGATCTCACATACTGCCCTTCCTCCATTGTTTCTTCATGACCCCTTCCCACAAACATTCTCTTAGGTCAGCCAGAATCCTCAAGCCACAAAAGCCATTCATCAGGGACTAGGGATCAGTAGACATAGATTATCCTAGTTTTTTCAGTGTGCTTGCCAGAGACAGCTTTCCTGGAATCTGGGTCCTAGATGAAATGGAAGCAGCATGGCAGTCCTCCAAAGAGTGGAATGGGGGCTCAAAGGAGCCTGCTGTAAGTACCCTGTATTCTAAGGAGGCACTCAGGGACTCCGAGCAGTCCACACCCTGTGAGAAGGGAGGTAGTGTGGGAGGATCTCTCGTAGGGCAGGAGAGGCACCACTTGGTAAGCAAAATGGGCCAGTCTGACCCAGATGCCACCATTGCTGTCAGGTCAGATCTACCCTCAGTAGTGGGCCAACCACAGGTTCCTAGGCAGGGAGCACATGGTTGAAATTGGTGTCTCCCTGCTCATCCAGGCTGCCTCGGGCTGCTGGCCTCCATTGCCTGATTTATGCCTCTAACCTCTGGCACCCTTCCCTTTCTGTGGCTCTCCACTACCCTCTGTCACACACAGCCTGCCATAGTCAGTACACTTGCCATCTTCACTGCCTTGCAGTGAGCTGCTGCTTCTCTTGTCAATCCCCCTGCATGAAGAAATCTCCAGTGCTACCCTACCTGAGTAGACCTCCCTGCCACTTCTCCCCCACAGCAATTGTGTACCCACCCTATCCGCATCATTCTTTTCTGTGGTGTGCTGTGCAGCTGGAGGGAAGGTGCCAGTTAAGCTAAGCTGACATGCTCTATTACAACCCATTCCAGGGTTCACAGGAGTGCTGGGGACTGGCTAAGATCCTACTTTTGTCTCCTGAGGTAGTAGGGGATTGTCCTTTCCCTTAAAAAAAAAAAGTGCTGTGCGTATGTATGTATGCATGCATGCACACACAGAAGGTGTACACACATATACCAGGACGTGGCGGATTTGAGTGGTACAGCATAGCTATCTGCTGAAGTGCATGTAGTTTCAGTCCTAGGGACAGCAATCTTTAAGCAGAGCCCCTTGCATTGCAGCCTGGAGATGTTCCTCAAGCCAGTCTTTTCATGTTTCCTCACCCCTGTCCTCTCAGCACAGTTGAGTACAGTGACATCTCAAGGCACTGTACAGTTGTACAATGTAGGAGGATCAGTGGTGTCAGGACCAAAAAAGTTCTAGCTCAAGAGAATCAAGTAGACTGCACGGCTTTGGGGGAACTAGGGTCTCTGTACCTGGGGAAGGGAGGCCTGTTTCACTTTGGACCTTAAAGAAGAAAACTGGCTGTCACCTACATAGTAGGAAAGTTGCCAGATCCTGTGTTACACAGATCCACTGCTGGAAATTAGGGCTCTTAAAGGAGCATCCTTGTCACAGCATTCAGTCCAGCTTAGAAGGAAGACTGGGGTTCTACTTTGGAACTGAAGTAAACGCCAGTAAGAAAGAAACCAAGAAAGACTTACAGTCTACAAGAACTCAGGTCTTGAGAAGGAACAGCTGTAAGATACCATTGAGGCCACATGGTCCCCTGTGTAGCTCAGCCAGCAGAACCTTAGGCACAGCACAGCTCTGACATCAGGAACTGAGCTTCACAACACCCACCCCCACTTGAGCATGAGTGTTTTTATATGCCATTGGCCAGATGTGCCAAAGGCTAAGTCTACATTCCCAAGGAAACCTATAGCCACTCAAGAGGGCTCCTGCTGGCCCACAGGAGAGTGGTCAAGATGGCCTAGTCACCTGAGCCTCCATGGCTGGTAGATAGCTGCCAGAGCCCCCAACCTCAGGCCTTCAAGATGCCCTGAGGTGGATGAGTGGCTCTCTCCTGGGTAGTGGTAGAGGTCCACACCTTTCAACATTCAGGTGCCTTATAAACAACTGGGACCCACTGGACTCTACTGCTTAGGCTATTAACAAGTACCAGGAAGCTCAGAGCTCTCTGAAGCCTGAAGAATTCTCAAGGATATAATGTAGGCTGAACTGACACCCTCTGTCACAGTGTCGTCACTTGACACTCCAGCGTGTACTCAAAAGCATCTCTCTGGTGAGGGGATAAGATGTGATTCCCACCCCGTGAATAGCATCTCACTGGGGCTTTGTTATCACTGAGAGATGATACCTCTGGAGACTTGGCTGGCACAAGCCAGCACTTGGAGTGCAGGGCACCACATGGTCAGCAGGCAGGCAGGGGTAAAGAGGCCTGGGCAAGATGGGTAGCGGCTCACATCTGTAATCCCAGCAATCAGGCTGACGCTCAGAGGTTACCATGAGTTTGAGGCCAGCCTGGTCTACAGTGAGACCCTCCCTCAAAAAAAACAAGGTTAGGTGGGTATGCCAAAGCTTCCACAGCTCAGCTGGGAATAGATGTTCTCCCATGGGGTGTGCATCTTGAAATTTTGCTTGTTCGGGACTTAGCAACCCATACTCCCCTATACCCCACTACCCCCTCAAGTTCTTATGTACTGTATGTAGGCTTCCCCATTGCTGTGACAGTCAGGAACTTCAGGCCACTCAGCACCCTTCCCCAGGAGCCTTGGCTCCGTGCCCATTTGTGCTGACTGGTGACATGGTGCCAAGGGACCTCTTCACAGTGTGCGAGAACTGTCTGTGGCAGCCCAAGCATGCTCTGAAGAGTGGGTGTTGCTGGTGGGCTTGGAGGCTTCCTGGGTACTGCCTTCCAGACAGCTGTACACAACACTGATAACCCAGCTTCTTCCTGGCCCCGGTAGAAGTGATGAGTACTTGTTCTCAGCTTCTTTTGGTGTGTCTTGATCTTTCAGGAAGTAAAAAAGGTATGAAGTGAGGTCATGAGTTACGTGAAATACAAGTGACATTTTGGCACTTGGTCATGATGTCTGCTCCAGCAACTGGGGACAAGGAATGATCCAAGCTGGGGCTGGCCAGGTGTGCGTGATGGGTCCCAGTCTGAACAGCTGTGTGACTGTCCCAGTGCCCAGACTCCCTGACCTCTTCCCATGTGTGTTATCTGTCAGAGAACAGTGGAAGTGTGGATGGATGCTGTGGGGATGTGGTGACTTGAGAGACAACCAGATTAAGAAGCCCCTAAGACCCTGTCAGGGGAACATGCATTTGAAGCCTATCATGTGTATTGTACCTGCAAGCGAATGACCTCTAGGAACCCAGGTCTGCTTCTTCGATGACCCCAGCAACAAGCCCATTGCTGAGCAGGAAAGCCATCTTCCAGGGACAGAAAATTGGTTTATTTCCTAGGTTGAGAGGAAGTAAGGAGGGTTGTACCCAGGCTTGTTTGGATTAAAGTTACCAGGTAAGCCTAGGGACACTGGTGGGCAGAAGTTCAGGTGAGGCAGATGGAAACTAGCCAGCCGATAGAGTAGAGTGTCAGCATTGACCAGGTGGATAAAGTCTTGGAGTGTGGAAAGGGAGTGGACTGAGAGCACTGGTGGTAAGAGGAAATGTGTGGAGGCTGTGTCTTCTGTCCCTTCCTTGCAATGTTCTCTTCTACCTGGGCAGGAAGCACAGCCAGGAATTGGTGGGTAGTTCCCGTGTAGCCTGCCTCACTGGGTTGAGAATGCCCTATGCAGATCAGTGCTGTGGGTGGGTGCCATTCTGGGCCGTAGAGCCCTGTTTCCTCCTGAGCCTTGCCTCAGTGGGACAGACTCACTACCTTTCCTGGGCTCCGCACAGCTGCTCACAGGAGGTGGGCACTTGTTCTTGGAATGCTGAGGTGGGGAGGGTCCTCATTTACCTGACCCAGCCCCACACCCTGAGTCCCTATAGGAAAATAGATGACTTCCCTCTGGAGAGTCACCGGAGGTTTCACTATGACATCTTTGTTGTGCCACCGCCTTTGAGAATGTTACTCCAGAAGTCTTGGTTCTAGTCCTGACCTAGTGTGGCCCTCCTACAACTTACACTTCTATCCACCTCAGGGCACTGTGTGGCACAGAAGGGGGAAGGTGCTGTTTGGAGCCCCATTGCAGGTGGAAGATTGCCCCCACATGCTGCCTTTGGCCATTGCCATCCTGCCTCCTAAACTGCTCACCTCCACGTCCCACAGCTTCCTGTGCCAAGGGCTGTGCACTAGATACCCCTCATCACTGAATCCCTGGCCGCTAAGCCAGGGACCCCGCCAGGATTGGCCGGCAAAAGTCAGTTGTGCTGCCAAGCAACTGCGGGGGACCGTCCGGCTCTTGCCTGCCCCGCCCCGGCCCGCCACGAGTGAGGAGCAAGCCTCCGCGGCCATGGCCTGGCGCCCGCACTAGCTCTCCTGCACAGATGCCACAGGGGAGCCGGCGGGTAGGAACTTGTCTGAGGCCGAGGGCGGGGATTGGGACCAGGGATGCACGACCACCTCACCTCTGCCTGCCTAGCTCTCTGCTTTCCTGCGCTCAGTTCCCCAGGGTGGGCTCGGGCAGCTGCCCCCGCCCGGGGCGCAGCAGGAAGCCCGAGGGCCGTGGTTTCCCCAGTCCCTCTACAGAGGAAGTCGCCGACTGTGGGTGCGGTGCCCCCTGTGCCCGCACTGGGCTGGCGTTCTACCGAACGCCAGGTGGGGGCCAGGCCGGCCTAGGTAGTGGCACGCGGGGGCGGCTGGCGCTGGTGGAGTCTGTGCTGTGCCCGCCCAGCAAACCCAGGACAGCCCAGCCCGACCGAGCCCCGGGCCGGAGCCCAGGCGTGGGTGTGCGCCTGCGAAAACGAAAGCCACTAGCTGCAACAACTTCGCGGCAGCAGAAGGCGCTGACGAAAAGCTGCGCGGTGCCGCTCTCGGGGATGGTGAGCGGGCCGCCGGGCGGGATGGGCAGCGGCAGCGGCGCCCGGACTCGGTGCTTCCCTAGCTATAAATAGCTGCCGTGCGGGGGCGGGAAGATGGTGCCAGCGCTTGGCAAGTGCGGGCCGGCCCGGATCACCGGGCCCGGGGTCCTAGCCACTCAGTCCTCAGGAGTAGGAGGAGGGCTAGGGTTGGGGTAGGGGTCGCATGGGCTGGGCGTGGGGCTCTGCTAGTTCTGCACGCACATGGGGGCAGGGCTGGTCGCGAGGCTCTCCCCAAGCTCAGTTGTTTGTCGGTTCTGCTTTTCCCAGGAGGGGGGAGGGGAGGGGACCTAGAGCATGATATGTCTCATTTGGCAGAAAAGCCTGGAAACGGCAGACGCCAGCTGCAGGCAAATTGCAGGCTTCCCCAGCCCCTGCCTGCGTCGGTTGAGGACTCATTACCTGTAATGGCATGGGAAATCCCTTGCCCTCAGTAGCTCTGCCTGGACAGCCAGGACCTCGTTCTCCCGAACGAGGGTGTCCCTGATGGCCTCAGCACAGTCCTGAGACCACAGATTGCCTTCGGTATAGTTCTGAGGTGTTCATTGAAGAAACTTCTGTCTACAGTGGTGTTTGGCTTGCAGGGGAGAGAAGGGCTCCCAGCTTCCCCTCCATCTTAGCCATGGAGCAGAAGTGCTGCAGGGCCCCTCTCTCAGGGCATCAAAAAGATGAATAGCTATCTTACCTAGAAAGCAGACCTGGATTCAAACACTGAGACTCCTGAGCAGGAGGAGGGTGCCAGAGGGAGCCGTTTGCATAAGAGGCCATGGGTGCTACCCAGCTGACTGACAGCATCCTTGATGGGGACAAATGGAATATAATACGCAAAGAGCTGGTAGAGTTCTGCTGTAGCCTCAGCTTCCTGCTGCTTGCTGGCTCACAAAGGAGCTAGTTAGTCTCTTCAGAGCAAGAGAAGCAAAATCTGATGTGGGAGAATCTGGGCAGCCACCTAAGACTTGTTTGCCCCGAGAGACACAGTCAGCCCCAGGAGCTCAGCAATATTGAGACCATCTCTATACCCTGTCCACATACCTCTCTGGGTAGTCTTGTGGGCGACAGGTGTCACCCAGGACTGGAGGGCACTGGAGGGCGCTGCCTACACCCACACACTGTGCTCATCCCTGGGACCATCCCTGGCATCTTGGAGTCAGGCTGTTAATTGTGAGGCTGTGTTGGGGTCTGCACAGGATTTTGTGCTCTTAGGGGGTGGGAGTGGGAGGGTGCTGAGCTCTGCCCTGTTGAGGTGCCATTACTCCATTACTTAGCAGCTCATTCTTAGCAGCATCCTGCTCCTACAGTTCTGTGACTTGTGCTCTTGTGATAGAATTCTTACTCATATGTTCACCGTTGTGCCCATACATAGAAGGGCCATGAAATACCTCCACCAGGGAGAGGAATGGACTCTCTCTCTTTGAGGTACTCACAATGCTGTGTTAAGTGAACAGGGTTGTTAGAGTATACTAGTCTAGAAAGCCTTGTTCTATGGGCCATCCCCCAGCTATATCTGCTGAGGCACCAAGACCCTCTCAAGGGATCCAGCCTGCTGCCTCCTGCCTTTTCCAATGCAGCATTCTTCATAATGACCCTGAAAATTTTAGCTCATGTGTCAGCCTGTAGCCCATGTACTGTGGGATGAAGGGTTCTATGATGGTTATTAAGCAGAAGTTTTTAAATGACATGGGAAATACCTCCTTGGGCTGAGTTGCAGGGCTGACTCCAAGGAAATTGTTACTCCTCCTCCTCAGGCACCCATTCCTCCTTTCTGTCTGCTCAACAGAGGTGCAGCATCCCACTCCTGTTTGCCCTGGCTTTGCCCAGGCACCCTTCAAAGTCTCTGCTCTCTCGGCCTCTTGATTCACATACCAGCCTCTCTTTTATACTTATACCTCAATGACTGGAGTGTTGCCTCCCACCCCTTCTTTAAGAGAATTAGAGTTGACGTTTTATGATTTTTGACCCGGAACATTGATTTTTCTCCTCAGTTTGTAGATAGGCTCCATAGGTGATAGTGTATTGTTTCCTTGTTTCCTGGACTCTCAGGCTAGTGAGCTCCCTTTTCCTTGGGGGCTTTGGGAGTCCCAATCCCAAGACTTTTACTTCATAGATCCTCAAGAGCAATGCAGCCCTATCTGTCCATTTGCCCTTCCTCCTATAACAACTCAGTGTCCTGTGGCCTGTGCCAGGGCAACTTTGTGTCCAAGACTAAGGCCCTTGGACTGAGGTCGAGAGCTAGAGGCAGTCCTAGGCAGTCTGGGTGGACAGTGCCTCAGCTGGCCAGGTGGAGCTCATGAAGACTCAGACTCCTTAAATGGGGAGCCTGGATGAGATGGAGAGGGGGAGTTTACTGCCATCTGCCTCATAGCCCACCTGTTCCCTCAGGCCAAGTCTCCTGGGTTTCCTCAAGTACTGTCCACAATCTGTTGTCTTTTCCTCATCAGTACCTCTGTGTGCTCAGGTGGCCCCAGATGAGATCCTCCCTCCTCTCCCATCCTGCCTGGCCTGGTGCCTACTGGGCATGACCCTGGGAATGCCAAATCAGAACAAGTATCACATCTCAATCCTGTGTGTGGCCACAAGGGACAGCTGGAGAAAGCAGCTGGGTCCTGGGAGGAGGACCAAGGCTGAAGGCCTTCTCCTGCAGTAGACCCTTAGTACTTTAACTCTATGAAGCACCCACGCTGCTAGTGGAGGGACACCAGCCAGCTGCCAGCCACCCTGTGAGCAGGCCTCCCAGGCCAAGCCAGTTCTATACTAAGATTACTGGATTTAAGAAGCACATGGTTCAAAACCCTGCCTGCTCCTTCCGTTGGGGTGTTAAAAGTGAGGGCGTGAGGAGAGGCTTTGAGGTGGAGATAGGTCCCACTGTCACTGGACCTCTGTGAGCAGGCCATCTGAGCTCAGTTGCCCTCTCTGGGAAAAAAGAACTGGATTGGAGTGTCTCTGCCAGTGTGGCAAGAGAATGAAACTGAGTCTCGCCTCCTCGTCCAGGGTACCTCTGGCTGGGCCACTTCCCTCCCCCAACTTCTGTCCTTTCTGGCTTTTCCAAGGACGCCCTTGGAGGATGTTCCTGTGGTGCCTGTGCCTTAGAGAAGGGGTTCTAGGTGGCTCTGTGACTGAAAGGCAGGAATGCCAGAGTAGCCATGGCCGCACTGTGTGCTCAGCAGCCCCCAGGTCAGGTGTTCCAGAAGTGTGTGGATGAGCTCTTCTGCCTACACCAAGGCCCATAGGGGAGTAGGGGCTGGCTGCTGAGTCGGTAATGTGGGGAAAGGAGCCTGGGTCTTGTCAGCAATATGCTCTCCCTAACCACAGTGTTCAGGGACATCATGAGATAGGAGCTCGGGCGTAGTCTTACCCAAGCAGAGTGCCCCTCTGTGGTGTGCTGCACACCAAGATTGCCATTAGTGGAACGCAAAGCCTCAACAGCCTCCTGGCCAGGCCTGTCCTCCCACACTGCTCTCAAATCCATTGTGAGCAGATAAGCATTTGTGGGTGCTACCACAGGCTTGCCTACTACTTCCACTTTTGCAGCTCTCTGCTTCCCTGAGAAAGACTTCAGAAACCCTCAAAGCAGCAGCCGTGCCCTTCCTCCATGTATCCCAAGACTCACCCTGCTGTGTGGCGTGTTGCTCCTGAAGGAAACCCCATTGCCTCCACAGCAGTGAGAGGACACATCAGGCTGAGGGGAAGCTTTGGGAGCTTGTATCCAACGTTCAGCTCACAGTCTGGGACTCAATAAATTATTCAGTTTTTAGTGTGTGTTTCAGTGACTTCATCTGTCATCAAAGAGCCCAGAACCACTCTGAGGAGCGGAGATGGGCTGAGATGCTTGCAATGAAGTACTTGCTTGGCCTGTGTGCAGCAGAAACTTGAGCACACTGTGGTGTTTAGAAGTACTCTGGGGCTGTTGGGAAGGCCCCACCGACCAGCAGGGAGCCCAGACTTGGTGACACCACAACACAAGAATCAACTGAGGCTGATTAAAGACACTGTGCATGCCTTCAGGGGTGTGAAATAGTCCTACAGAGGGGACTCCCTGTGGGGTCCCTGGTGCACTGACTCCCACGATGCTGCTAGCTCTCAAATGCATGTACCTACTCTGGCCTGTCCCTCAGAGCTGTGGACATCAGCTCCTCTGCCGGTTCCTTTCATACGAGCCCTACTGCTTCTGCCTTCCATTCTAGCCTTAGCTCAGTTCATCCTCTGACTTCTTCCTGCCACCTTCCAGAGGTCTGTGCCTTTCTCCTCTGGGTTTCAGGCTGGGAGCTGTGCAGCCTGTGTGTAGCCCATACCTTCTCCCTTGTGAGCTGTGCTGACGGAGAGAAAACAGAGCAGGTGTCTACCCCTGTCATCCTGAGAGGACCTCTCTGATACCTTCTCTGGGAGTGGATGTGGGGGGCAGTCGGGCAGAGATGAGTTCCAGCTTGTACCCGTTGGAGAGGGCCCTGGAGACTGTCCTGGTTATGAACACAGAAGCCAGCCTCAGGCAGAAGGCATAGTTAGCTTGTTTTCTGCCCTGCTGGCTCATGACTCTGTCCTTTGTCAGTACAGCTGTCTCCATAGGCCAGCTTGGTGGCCACAGGAAGTCCATCTGATGGCCAAATGGCCATGGAAGAGAAGGGTCCAGTTAGAGGAAGCAGAGGGGAGATGATACCCAGTAAATTGAAGAGTCTTGTAACATGCGAATAAAGCAGACCTTGCCCAGCAAGTGTCTTGTAGCACACCTGCATGAGCAGAAGGCCAGAATCAAGCCAGAGCAGTTAGGCTGCAGCTGCTGGACTTGAAGCCTCCAAGGGCTCATCTGGAGTATTTGTCAGGGGTGCCTGCACTTCCTTTATGCTGTTCTAGGACTTGCCTCATTCTTTCTGAAATCAGTACTGCTGTGAAAGGAAGTGAGATGGAGGTAGGGATCTAAACCATGCGCTGGGCAGTGCAATGAAAACGAGATCCAGGTGCTGAGACGAGACCCCTTGCTAATAGACCCTCCCTGTTGGGAAGTAAGTGTCTTTAAGAACTTACTACTTGTGTTTTCTTCTCTCCCTGGTATTGAGCATGATTCCATTGCAGTCATCTGCCTTACCTGCCTGACAGGCCTTTTATAGCCCTTAGAGGGTGTTGTGTCCTCCTAGTCCTACCCAAGCCTACAAAGGAGACCTGAGTTGCTTGTACCATTAGTCCTTAGCTTGGAGAATGAGAGCCTTTACAGGGGCCCTGGCCTCCTGAGCCCTTAACATCTGCCCAATCTCAGCCCACCCTACATGTGGCCAAGCACAGTTTATTACTGGTAGTACCTGCTTAGCTCACTTTCTCATGGTATGATAGCTTTCACTGGCCGGGTGGGCTATGCTCAGTGAACACTGATCAGAACCATAACATTGTCCCTGGCACTGGCTGCCTCTCAGGGAAGAGTCAGCTTTCTTCCTAAAGTTCCCATGTCCCCCAAGTATGGGGTGCATATACATATTTAGAACATGGAAGAGCTGTGTTTGCTGTGAGCACAGCTGTTTTTAAGCTGCCCTATACAGTTGAATATGGAAATTTCCAGGAACGGGGAGAGAAGTTAAGAGACCCTGTGCCCTATAAAATGGGAGGCAGAAAGCTTTCAAGATGGATGCCCCACCTGCTCTGCCAAGTTTGTGTCAGGGCCCTCAGGACTTAGATCTAAAGCAGACCTACCCTGACCAGGACACCCTGTCAGTTCCAAAGCCATCTGAAAGGCTGGCCTGAGTTATCTCATCTGTGTCACAGAGCAGCAAGCCAGGGATCATCAGAGAGGAGAGATCAGATGTCACAGATGGACCTGGGAAAATGTTAGGAGAATTGGCTGGTCAGAGGATGTGGAAGGGCATGAACAAAGGCTCACGTGCATGCAATTTGTGGCTTGCATCAGTCCAAAGGACTCAAGGAAGTTGGAGAGGCAGTTGAGATAGAAAAATTTAAAAGGCCAACAAGACCTGGCTTGGTACACACCTGTATAATTAATCCAGGTGGAACAAGAGTTCAAGACCAGCCTGGGTATATAGTGTCACCTGTCTCAAACAAGGACTTGGAATGTAGCTCAGTGCTGTAACAGTGCTTGTCTAGCACACCCAAAGCTCTGGGGCCAGTTGATGTAGGTTTCAGTCCCTGGTGGGGGCAGTGCTGTGCCATACAGAAAAAATACCCTTCTACTAATGAACCACAGTTGACACTAGCTACCTCCAGTATGATTAGCTCCAGTATGTAACGCTGATACAAGAGTTAGCATACCTGTATGCAGAGTAGGCAGTGGAACCCAACCACCTTTAGCTGCAGGCCCATGAGGCACCAGTTGGTGTCTGAGGTCCCCAAGAGCTTCTCTCTGTTCTTCCCTCAGCCTGCCTGTGTCTCTACTCCATTACCACTGGTTTGGAGGCTTAATGAACATAGGGGAACAGGGCCACTTCCCCTGCATCTGGCTGCTCCTAAAGGAAAGTCATCCCTATTCTAGAATAGCGAATGCAACTTTAGAGGCAGGGATTGGTTTTTGAGGCAGAGTTTCTCTGTGTAGCCCTGGTTGGCTTGGAAGCTGCCTAACTAGGCTGGCCTCAAACTCCCAGAGACCTGCCTGCCTCTGCCTCCTAAGCACTAGAACTAAAGGTGTGAACCACCAAGTCTGGCTCGGAATGCATCTCTGAGAAGTTAGGCAGAACCTCTGCTGTTCTCAGGTCTGGAGAAAAGTGACCTAACCTGAGTCATCTAGGGCTTTGCACAGAAAGTGAGGAGACACCTGTGAAGCCCGGTTGATTCTAGGTCTATCTAGGGGGGTGGGGGAGGAATCTGGAAAAGAGCATCTGGTCACACCCAGATCTCAGAGTGGCCCAGGGCAGCTCTCCTTACCATCTAGACTGAAGAGCTGCTGCAGCCAGCTGTGGAGGTTGGTGCCAATGTGGAAGCTTCCCTGTGAAGACCACAGAGGTCTTTTCCTCAAAGCTGTGGGGTGGCAACGGCCACCCAGCTCTGAGGAGCCCCTCAAGGCTGTGGCTCCAGAGGGTTATTCCCTGCTCTGAGCTCCATCATCTATTGCATGACTGTGGAAAGCCATGGTGGGAACTCTGTGTGTGATGTCTGGGATGTGCCTGCTCAAGAAACAGCCCTTCCCTATCCTCACGCTGCTGGTCTGGTGAATACCTTCATGGCCACTGTAGTGCTAGCTGGAGCTTCTCCGGGGGTTGATGACAGGGACCGCACTGGGATCTGCCAGCTTCTTCCAAGCCATTGAGATCCTGTGTCAGACAGGTCTCATGAGTGTTTTTTCACTAGTCACTCCTTCCCTGTGGTACCCATGTTGCTCCTATACCCTGATGGACCTCACTGGTTGTCAGATGCCAGGCTTGCCACCAGGATCCTGCAAAGGCAGTGGTGATTGATGCAGGGAAGGCAATGCCTCGTGGTTAGGTACGGACCAAGGGGGACGGGAGGAGAGACTACCACAGCAAACTGATCTGAGGTGTTGGGTGCCTGGGTATTTTGGGGGCTGATTTCCCGGATGCAGCTGGGGGCAGAAGTTGAGGGAAGTGAGGCTGCAGGAGTTTGTCCTCCAGCAGCAGCTGTTCCTCTGGTTCAGGAGTTCCTCCCTGGGGGTTGTTCCCCCCCAGGGGTTGTTCCTGTATCTTTGCCCATATCTGGGCAGAGAAGTGTGTACACCGCATGAAAACCACCATAGGGAACAGGTCCAGTAAGCATGTGGGATGCAGCCATACAAAAAGAAGAGGCTGAGGCAGGAGGATCATGAGTGAGGCCAGATTTGGTGTGACTCTGACCATCAGAAATGTCTGCAGAACCTCACATGTACCATGAGGAGGGAATAGGTAGAGGCAGCCGCGCTCCTGTCATCCTCTAGCTGACAAGAAGGAGCTGAGAAGTCCCTGGTTAGGGCTCTATGCACAGTGACAAGCTTGAGGGGACTCCAGGCAGGGGTGTCCCCAAGATCGGTGACAGGGCCACTTAGCATGTCCTTGCCCATCCCATAGGGCATCTGGCGGATCCCCGTGGATGAGATTGACCGGCCAGGCAGCTTTGCCTGGCACATGAACCGCTCCATCGTGCTGCTGCTCGAGGTTCTAGCCCAGCTCCGGGACCATAGCACCTTGCTGAAGGTGTCCTCCATGCTGCAGCGGACACCAGACCAGGGCAAGTGAGTGAGCCGCCACACACAGCCTGGCTCATCCTCTACCCAGGATTGTCCCCACTGCTCGCACCTGGCTCTGAGGTCTATTGGTCCAGAAACCCCAGCCTTCCCTTGTTCCTGAGGGATATCTCTTAGTATCTAGAACTCAAGCACCCTAGGACTGACAACAGCTGGTAGTCTCCACATTTAGACCCTCCCTCCTGCCTAACCTGGGGCTCTCAGGCACTAGCTAGCATGGGGTGTAGGGCATAGATATTCTGAAAATAGCCCTGGCACCCTAGAGAAGTAGGTGGGCAACAGAGGTCTCGGGCTTCAACAGCTATCACGCTTCATTGGCCAGAAGGGTGGGACTCAGAACAGAGGGTGGGGGTGATACAACTGCTAGAGCTACAATTCACGCAGGGCTAGCCTGACCATGAAGCATAAGCATCCCAGAAAACAACCTGAGGGAGAGGAACTTAACCCTCAGGCCTTCCTTAGCCAGCACTTAGCCCACCATAGCCCTGACCACTTGGCTGACCTGTAGTCCAGAGGGCTCAGGGCAGCCGCTGGGACCAAGCCAGAGATTTACTGAGTATGAAGTAGGAGGTCCAAAGGACACTTTGGGGGAGCAGAACTAAATAGGCGGGAATAGTCACAAGTGTCCCTGGGGGAGAGGTAAGGTGCTGGCTCACCACCCAGCTACACTGTATGGCTTCTGACACTGTCCCACTCTTCCTGTCTCTCTGTGTGATCGCAGAAAATATCTACGAGATGCTGACCGCCAGGTCCTGGCACAGCGCGCCTTCATCCTCACTGTGAAAGTGTTGGAGGACACACTGAGTGAGCTTGCAGAGGTACGTCGTCAGCCTAGCACAGCTCACCCCAGGTCTTGGGTGGGTAGGAAAAGAAGTCTCTGCAGCAGCCACGTTTACTGCCCTCCACAGGTCCTGTTTCCGTGCCAGCTCCCCACAACTCCTCACATCACAAAGCTCCTGGAAAGTCAGGCCTTGCCATCCCAGGAGCAGTGCATAAGAGTCCCATTGCCTGACCTACCCCCGCACCTGCTTACGTGTGATGGGGTGGAGCTGCTAGAGGAACAGAGGAGAATGGGTCTCTGGCCTAGTGCCCTCTTCTCATGACTGATGCCCAGTCTTGTCCAGCTGGAACTTGCACATAACCAGAATGACACTGGGTAGAGGGACCCATGGAGACTGACAGAGGAAAAGCACCAGTAACCTGTCTGGTTTCCTTGTAGGGATTAGAACACCCAGGACCCACGGCCTGTGGCCTCTCTGGAGCCAGGATGACCACCGACGCCCCACACAAAGCCAGTCCCGAGGATGGCCAAGAAAGCCTCCCCAACCCTAAAAAGCTACCTCTAGCTGATGGTTCAGGACCAGGGTCTGAGCCAGGGGGCAAAGTGGTCCCTCTCAACCAGCTGCCAGTGGCCACAGACACAAGGGACAACACACACCAGGGTGGGGAACGGAAAGACAAACAGAGTCTCCAGGTGGGACCCATGGAACCCATGGACACTAGTGAGGCTGCTGTTCGACACCCAGACTTGGAACAGACTTCACGTCTGCTGCCGGGCCGTCCCCCAAGGGACCGCGTCCCTGAGAGCCGGTCTGCTGAGCTTTCCCTAGAGGAGCTGAGCATCAGCACCCGACAACAGCCAGTTCCACTTGTGCTGTCCCCAGTAACCCCCACCACCGTGGGACCCAGGGCAGGGGGTCACTCTGAGGAGGCACCTCCAAGGCCGAATCGCAAAAGGAAACTCCTGGAGGATACAGAGTCTGGCAAGACACTCCTGCTGGATGCCTACCGAGTGTGGCAGCAGGGTCAGAAGGGCGTGGCCTATGACCTGAGCCGCATCGAGAAGATCATGTCAGAGACCTACATGCTTATCAAGCAGGTAGGCAGCTGGTACATTGACCCCAGGGCTGCATCTGTCTGCAGACTCCTTCATTGCCTGGGCCTTCTGTTCTCCAGGAGGTTCCTCCCTGAGACCACATGTATCAGGGCCACCCCTGAGGTGGGCTTTAGGTATTTTGCCCACTCCTTTCCCACTGTTCACTTTGCTTGATTTTGGAGGGAGGGGGTGTTTTTTATTTCTGAGATTTTCTCTGATGAGCAGGCAATATATTCATTTAGACATAGAAAACAATGAGGTGTGCAATGTGTAAATTCAGCCTTTAAGGAAGACAAAAAAAAGTACAGTACAGGTGCAGCACAGGAGTGTGGACGTCCAAGTGCTGCCATGAAGAGCACACACCACAAAGCCCCGCCCAATCTCAACTGAATTTGAAAGCTTTGCTGGGGTCTGATACCTCTGTCTCAGACCCTGAGGACATAAGGACCAGTCTCCTGACAGCAGCACTTGGTACACGGGCCTTTGGCCTACATCCCCACCCGGATAACAGACTCAGGTGCTAGGTGTGGTCTTCATTGAGGATGGTCCACATAGGAGTTTCCCTTCTTGGGCTGATATAGTACATACGGGACTGGGGCTTGGGAGCAGGTCAGGCCTTGTGGCCTAGGTTCCCTAATTTAGGTATCTCTTTGCTCAGGTGGATGAGGAGACCGCACTGGAGCAGGCTGTGAAGTTCTGTCAGGTCCACCTTGGGGCTGCTACCCAGAGACAGGTAAGCTTTGCTACACACACACACATACACACACACACACACACACACACACACACACACACACACACACACGTAAGCTTTGCTACACACACACACACACACACACACACACACACCTACTCCCCAGCATATGCCAGCCCTTCATGCAGAACCTCTCCACACTGCTGTCCTGAAATTGGTCCCCATGGTTATCATGGGCCCTATGGGAAAGAGCAGGAGGTGCCGGGGCTTCTGGATAATGGGTCAGTACCCTGAATTGGTAGTGCCTTGGCAGGACTCAGACATACAAATGCAACCTAAAGGATAATGCTTTCCATCTCTTCATAGGTAGGAAGTTCAGCAGCTAGCCATTACCTTTGTGACTTGTACAGAAGTGATACCAGAGCCAGGCTAACTACGATCAAAGCACACAGGGACATGGGGTGAGGTCACTGAGTGTGACAGGGACCGGGGCTCCTCCCAGGCCAGGATATCCAGGTGCTAACAGGCAAAGGAAGATGGCAGGAAATGCTGGCATGTAGGATTGCAGTGAGAGGAAGACCCCTCCTGGGATGGACTGAGAGAAGCCCCTTCCAAGGTTAAGGTAGAGCTCCTGATGACCAGGGGTGGTGCACGCCTTTAATCATGGCACTCGGGAGGCAAAAGCACACGGATCCCTGAGTTTGAGGCCAGCCTGGCCCTACATAGAGAGATCCTGTTTCAAAAGAGGGAGGGGAGTGTGATTGGGCTCATGTTGAATCTTGCCAGGGAACAGCCTAAGAAGTTGGGAGAAGGGAAGCAGGCCCCTCTAAAGCCTTGAGAGCCTACAGGTCAGAGGGTACATTAGTCTTCTTGTTAGTGGTCATGGTCACTGTCCATGTCATTGCGGGTCTAGCTTCTCATCCTAGGGTGGCCCAGTTGTTTTGGACTACCTTGTCCTAGGAGGCCCAGCAGCTGGCAGGTATTTCTGTTGGGGCAGAATGGGGCATTAGGTCACTAGCATTCCCTAGACTGTGGGTCTAAGAAAGCCAGGAATTCGTCTTTGAGCGTTCAGGCTGTGGTCAGCCTCCTATATGAGAATCCAAGTCCTTGGCAGGGTTTACCGACAGCCGGCCGACTTCACCACTTGATTGTTGCCCTGCTACTTGGTATGTAGCCCAGGCTGGCTATAATTCATGGCAGTCCTCCTGCTGTGGCTTCCTGAGTATGTACCTTCATGCCCAGCTTCTATCTGACTTTGAAGAGACATAGGTGATAAACCATTACAGGAAATACCACACACTCTGCCTTTACTGGTGCTGTGTTAGCAAGGAGTTAGAATCTCACTTAGGGGAGGAGGCTAAAGCCAGAAGACTACACATATCAGTACCACTGGGGTGCATGGGCAGAGGCTGCTACCAGTGATTGTCAAAAGACCTAGGCTAGTTGTTGGGGTTCCCTACATTTCAGGCTGCCTGCTGCCAGGCAGTGTCAGGCCTGGCCTTTGGTCACCTCCTAGGATACAGAGCCAGAGTAGAAGAGAGCTAGCCAAGTGGTCCTCAGAGCCTACCCCCTACTCCCAGACCCCACTGGGATGGGGTGCCCCTGGGGTTGCCCTATTTTCCCTTGAGCCATCAAAAGGATTTACTGAGAGAGCTATCACTCAGAGAGCTATTTACTGTCTTTACTGTCTCTGTTCCTTTCCCCGTGCTTCACCTCTTCCAGGAGAAGCTGTGGAGTAGGCTCCCCTCAAGTTTCATAGTAGGATCCTGTCCTACTATCCTATGGTCCTCCCAGCACGGGGGGCTGTGAGCAGGTTGCAATTCTGAGTCTCCCAAAGCTACTCTACCTACACCCGCTTCCCCACAGAGCTCCATAGCCCACACTGTCAGTACAGCTGGCCTGGGCCCACCTCTGGCCAGCACTAGAGGAGACACCAGGCATTCAGAGCCAAGACCCTGCCCATTTGGGAATTTATATCTTGCTTTCTGGTGTCGCAGTTGCTGCTGTGGCAGCCTTGTGTGTGCCTGGAAAGTGCTGTGGATCTCATTAGAGGCAGTCACTGCCTGTGGAGGCTTCTCTCTGTGTCTGCCACCTAGCAATGCCAGTATTGCTGGGGCCATAGATCCAGTTCTGTCTTCCTGCCTCACCTTCCAGGAGACTAACTTCATAGCTCTAGGCACCCACCACATGGCAGAACCTGCAGACGTGTTCACATCATGTGAGGCAGTTTAGGAGAAACAGTGTAATAAGAGAAAGGAAGCACCAGTGGTACCAAGGCAAAGGGTACTGCATGAAGAGCCAGAGGGCCCGGCTTCCTAGAAACCAGAGGCCTATTCTAAGAGCACTCTGAGGCCAGGCTGCAGGCAAAAGGCCTGCTTGGCCACATTGGGGGGCATTAGGCCTGAGGGTCTCAAGCTGGGGGAATACATTAGTTCAGTGTTTCACTTGAAACCCACCCACCAGTGGCCCTTAGAAAGTCACACTCCCAGGTTCACCATTCCTACAGCCCCAAGACTGGGCCCTACATCCTACCTATATAGAGACATGAGTGAACGACTTCCTCCCAGGCTGGCACTGAGGAGGGGACAAGCTAGAGGTTGTCACTGAGGCCCTGCTGGCATGGCAGATGTCTCCCAGAAAGGGAGAAGCTGGACTCTTAAGTTGTGTCCTGGTGGAATGTTTGTGGTTCTTGTTGACTGTGCCAGAGTGACCCATGGTGTTATGTTGGCATCCAGGGTCCAGAAGAAGTGTCCTGTGGGACTGAGTTGGGCTGGCATGGGGCAGGCAGGACAGTGCATGCTCAGAGGGATGCTCCATTGACACACTTTGCCTTTGTCATCACAGGCCTCAGGGGACGCACCCACCACCCCCAAGCACCCCAAGGACAGCCGAGAGAACTTCTTCCCTGCATCAGTGGCCCCCACAGCACCTGATGCTCTCCAGCGGCCAAGTGACTCCCACCTCAAGCCTGGATTGGCTACTGCCGCACCTGTCATCAGCTGCCCTCCCATCCCGGACCTGTCCACAGACCCTGGAATTCCCCGGCCACACAGGCCAGAGGCTACCCCCAGCATGACCTCTCTGAGTCCTGGTAAGTGCCATCTCTGTCACCTGGTGACTTGTGATTCATGTCAGCTTCCTTTCTACCAGCTGCCTCGAATCCTTCCCCTATGGAATTGGCAAAGAAGCACACGGGGTACTCTCCAGGACCCCTCCTAGGGTGACCCTGGAGCTGTCAGCTGCTAGTCCAGGTGGCAGTTGCTGGCAGCATTGGTGGCCTTGCCCCCTGTGCCTGTCCTGCCTACATGTGGAAGGGTGAGGAGAAGGAGCAAGCACCGCCACTGAAGAGTTTGCTGTTTTCCTACTTTCTGCCCTACAGAGCCCCACAGTAAACAGGAAATTCAGCTTTGTCAAGGGAGCTAGCGCAGACCAGGCTACTGTGGAAGGGTCTGACCTTGGCTGTCTTCGAGGCCCCCAGAGGTCTCCAGGACTAGGCATGTCCCCACTGTGGGCATGACAAGCTGAAGGCAGGACCAGGTCAGTGGACTTGAGAAGAAAATACAGGATGGGATGAAGGTGGCACAGGCTGGCTTGATCCAATGGGAGCCCTCATTCCCTCTGAAAACCAGGAGCTGCCAGCACGGCAGGCAGGACTTGGTCTCGAACCTTCCTAGGAGGAAGAGGGCATCAGGACAGCACATAGGAGGGGTTTGGGCAAGTGTTCTTACTGCTGTTGATACTTCTCTGGCTTTGTGGTTGATTGTGCCAGGCAGGCTCTTCCCAGCCCCTATCATTCTCCCCATTGATTCCCAGGGCCATTATACCATGGCCGGGCTCCAGAGACACTGCAGCTAACTAGATCACTTCTCCAGCAACCGGCAGTCTGCCCACCCTTACTTCTTCTCTCACCCTGTTTCAAGACCTGGTCTATGTCTTCTGCTCCAAAGTTCCATGGTCACTTACCCATACCTGGAGCTGTCCCTTAAGGGCTTGCCTGCCCTCCCAGTCACAGTCTTGTGGTTGTGGGTCACATGGGAGCTGCCACCTTCAGCCGAGGGAATTTGACTATGTGGTCTCCCATTTCACCTGTGCAGTGGTAGGACAGCCGGCCCCTAGCCCACGCTGCCTGACTGTAGGCTCTTAGCTCCTTCCCAGAGCTCAGTGACAGGTTGTGGTACTGTGGTACGTTGAGGATTGTGCCAGGGTAGGGACCCTTTGTCACCATTTGTCCCAGAGGAACCTCTGAAGCCACAGGACAAGGCAGTTAAAGCACTCTGGGTGCGGGCTAGCTTGCACAAAGCTGTGGGTGCCACCCCCAGTGTCACACAGTCCAAAGGCTGCAAGAGGTCGTCCACCTCCAGCTGTCCTGATCACTTCTACTTACACTGCAGGGCTTAGACTGATGCTTAGCAGATAAGCTTTTGCTATGGTGTTTGTGGGTATATATTCCACATGGAATAGGGATAGCCCTTAGAAAGAACTTGGGCCCACTCACATTCCCTAACCAGCCTGCCCCTCTATTCTCACATCAGCATGTTTGTGGAGATTTTCTGTGGTCTCTAGAGCTCTTTCTGTGGTGATGTTGGGACCAGCGTGGGACAGACATGTCCCTGTAAGCCGTTGACCCCTCGTGGAAAGAGTGCTGCTCTGGTTCCAGAATGCTCAGCTGTGATAGGCTAGTGTAGCAGCGTAGCTGGGTCTGCCATTCCTGTTGATGGTAGAGTGTTTACAGAAGCCCTTGGTGACAGACATAGTGGGGGACTTTAATAGCAAAAGTGAAGGCTGAGCTACCTGGGAGCTCAAGTGCCCACAGGACACCCTCCCAAGGTACATATGGGAGAGCTAAGAGGGCAGCTGCTTTTCCAAGGCAGGCAGCTCTGACTCCCTACCGTTGCTGCCCCAGCCGAACGGTCTAGCTCCAGCTTATCTTACCCGCTGCTGCCTGCCCATGTAGCCCCAGCCTGGGCCCAGCCCTCACCACCTGAGTGAAGGAGAATCCCTTCTGAAGCTGTCATAGAGTTAGGGCAGGTCGGAAGGAATTACCAAGCAGTATATATGGCAGGGCCAGAATGTCAGCTGCTGTGGGTCCCGAGAGTCCAGGGAAGTCTGAGCCAGATCCCTAGCCTCCCAGACAACCCACACAGACATGTTACCAGGCTTTAAATCTGCTCCAGGAAGCAGGAGTATTTTCCCAGTGGTGTCCTGGGTGGCCACCATAGCCCTAGCTGGTGGAAGAGGTGGTCATGCTCGGTGAGTTGCCTGGAACTGCTGTTGACAGGGAAGGAAGAGCAAGCTACCTGCCCAAGGAAACCCTGCTTAAGGCAGACATCCAGCCACATTAGGTGGTAGGCTGCCCCCTATGGATGGGTATGGCATTGGGTCAGGACCCAGGAAAGGCAGCTTGGTAGGTGGGTGTATAACCCCCTTTCTACCCTGCAAATGGGAAGCTGGTGCCAAGAATCCTGAAGTGTTCCTTGCTACCAGCCATTGTTTGTCTATGACCTAGACAAGAGAGGGAGTGGCTCAGGTCACTGTGATACTGTCTTCTCCAAGCTGGGTGTGGTGGTGCATACCCAGTATGAAACTGGAATATTCCATGAACTTATATTGGGCTCCATAGCCAGAACTTTTTAAAATAATAAAGAAGTGGAAAAGAGGAGACCTCTGAGTCTTGGAGCAGCTCTGTGGGACTTGAGTTGGATAGTTCCATGGCACTCAGGCCTCTGCCTTTTTCCCTGCTGGAGGAAGGGGATGCCTATTCATGGAAGAAGCCTGAGGGGGGCAGGGTGTGGGCCAGACAGTGTGCCGGAGGGAGCCACCTGCAAGAGCACTATGAACTTCAAGGGGTGGGAGACAGATCCTAACTGGTAATGCAAGAACAGCTGTTGTCCCTTAATTCCTTCTGGTCAGCACACTTGACCAGTTCCAAGCCTTGCCTTGTGCCAAGATAGGAGGAATTAGGCCCAGCAGGAAGACATGGTACCCTCGTGTTCTCTGCCCACTTTGGTCTTAGTTGTCGGCTTTGTTGGATTTGACTCCAGGTATTGTGCTTGCCAATCCTGTGAGCCAGGGGAAGGTTAGGTGCCCTCCACACATAAGCCCACTCCTGATAGCCGTGTGGTGGTGTCTTACCCGGGTCTGTGTCCCTGCGGGCAGCTGAGACAGACCACAGACATGGTCTCTCCCTGGCTTATCCCCACCAGCTCTTTACCATTCAGGCCCCTCAAGACCTTTTAGCCAGGTTTCCCACAGATTATCATTCAGAATAGAAGGACATGGTACCAGCCCATGAGGACCAGGGAGGGCTCTGATTATAGCCCTGGCTCTGTCAGGCACAGCTTCCCAGCTGGGTCACACACACACACACACACCCATGTGTCTACTTGAGGTCTGATACATATTTGTGCCTTCATGCAGCTGTCCCAGAAGAATGCGTGCTGGTCCCTGTCTCCTGTGGGAATGGAGAGCCACCTTACCCCAACATCCCCATGTTGGCCACATTCCCCTATTACATGTCCCAGGGCATAGTCTGGGCCTACAAGGCCTGCCTGGCACAGAAATCTGAGTACCTGGGGAGGGGGACTCGCCTAGACAGTAGGAATGTTGCCTGTGCTTGGCCTGTGTCTCTATAGAGGGAGAAGAACTGTCAGAAGTGGTAGAAGGTACCAGCTTTCCACCCCAAGAACCACGGCCCAGTCACCAGATGAAAATGACTACCACAGGTCCCCTGGCTGAGCAGCACTGTTGGCCAGTGGAGGCCGCTTGCCAGACAGGTGCTGAGCCCACCTGCAGCCAAGGTAAGGCCAGTTGGGAGTAGCCCAGCACCCCCTCCCACCAGGCTGCACAATTGATAGCCATAGGTGGATCCCCACAGAGGATCCAGCTTGGTAGATTGGAGGATAGACAGGGAAGTTCAGAGCACACATGGGAAGGAAGGGAGGAGCCCTGGCTGGAGTCTTGCTGGACCATTATCAGAGCCTAAAGCCTCATTTTGCCCCAGCTCCACAGAAGGGTCCTACCGGGGTCAGAGTTCTTTTTAAGCCTGTATTCCTACAGAGCCCCAATGGGCAGTAGTGGATGGAAAGGAGCTTAGGCCCTGTTACCGAGGTGTCCCCGTGGGGAGTTGAGACATCACAGACATACCCTCCCTCTGGCTTATTCCTGCTGGCCACTCTACCAGTTAGGCCCCACGAGACCTCTGGGCTAGGTCTCTCACAAACCACTCAAGATGGAAGGACATGGCGCCAGCCCACGAAGACCAGTCAGGGCTCTGGATACACTCACACTCCTTTTAAAGAGATGAGGCTAAAAGAATGTGGAGCCATGCCAGGGCAGCTGGGCTGCTCCCAGTCCGGGCAGCTCCCTGGAGGCTGCCATGGCCCTGAATGCATCCAGGCTCCAGGAGACACAAGCTCCTTACTCATCCTGGAGTAAGAGAGAGTGTGTACTGGGGCCAGCTTGTGATGCCCCCTTGGAATGGAATAGTTAGAAGATACAACAGTTTTGTGTTGTCTTCCCGGGGAACCCTTCAGAATCCCTGGGAAATCTCAGAGGGACTGCTGGAGTCCACTGATGATCCTGTTGGCCCGGGGTGCTCTTAGCTTCAAGTACAAGCCCGGCATCCCAAGTTCTGCAACAAGAGCTGAGCCTGGGATCCCAACAGTCAACATACGCAGAAGCCCAGAAAGGCATCCATGGTGTGGGCACTCTGACTTCCTGTAGGAGAAACCGAGTTCTTAGCAGAGAAGAGACAGGCAGACTGAGGAGGCTGAGTGAACTCAAACTCTGACGTCTCCCAACAGCCACCAGCACTAAGGTCCCCAGCAGCGGAAGTACCCAGACACCTGAGAGCCATCAAGGCAAAACTGAGTCCAGCAAGGCCAAATCCCGCCTCCTGCCCAACATGCCAAAGCTGGTGATCCCCTTGGCCACCACCAAGTTCCCTCCTGAGATCACCGTCACACCACCTACCCCGACCCTGCTTTCTCCCAAAGGCAGCATCTCGGAGGAGACCAAGCAGAAGCTGAAGGTGATTGGGGGCACCCGGTAGGGGGCTGGTGCAGGGGCCTGGGTGAGAGTTTGGGTTAATGTCACTCCTCACCATGTCCTGCCCTGTGTGCAGTCAGCCATCCTGTCCGCCCAATCAGCTGCCAATGTGAGGAAGGAGAGCCTGTGCCAGCCAGCCCTGGAGGTTCTGGAGACATCCAGCCAGGAGTCCTCACTGGAGAGTGAGACAGACGAGGATGACGACTATATGGACATATGATGGCGCCACCCAGAGGCCTACAGCCATACTCGGGGGCAACAGCAAGGCCTGGGATCCCTTTGGCCCCGGCTCTGGGCAAGGCAAGAAGCCCTTGTGAATACCATTTCTCATGGTCCCCTAAGCCTGCCCAGCCTCCTCTTTCCATCATCCACACAGTGTGTTGGTGCAGAGGAAGATGAGCCTGTTGTAGGCACGTGAACGTTCTGTTCTACAGCAGGGCTGGCACTTTTTTTTTTTTTAGTGAAATATTGATTTTCTTTACAAACCCATGCCCAGCTGACCAGGCCCACAGTTGAGTGCTAAGACAGGGCAGCCTGGCTGTGCAGACATCATCAAGAGCCTAGCTCACCCTGTCCATACCTTTTTTTGTCATTGTTTCTTTTCTAATAAAGGTGGGAAAATAGTCTTTGCCTCTTTGCTTATTCTGGGGGAAGTTCACCTGGTGCAGGAAATGCACACACACACCCTGCTTCAGAAGATGACTATTCAAAAGTCCCTGAGCTCCTAGGGCTAATACAGGGGGCGGGTGGGAGAATAGGGCAGACTCCACTGGGTAAGGATGGACCTATGTCTGAGAGGGTGTTGGGTTTCTAGAGCTCCTGTACTGTAAGTGGAAGGTCACAAGGAAGGCAGAGCTTAGGGGATGCCAAGGAGTTAGCAGAAGGGCACCGTGGGAAACAGTAGCCCAGGAGGAGGGAGGCTTACACCGTCATAGTTCCTGATAGGACCAGCCACACAAGTGTGGAACCCAGGACAGAATAGATGTGGGCTGCTGGGTCAAGAGTAAGATTTGGCACCCCCCCAAAAAAAGTGGGTGGTACACACCTATATTCCCAGGAGGCAGAGGCAGGTGAACCTCTGGGTTTGAGGCCAGCCTGGTCAACAAAGTGAGTCCAGTGCAACCAGCACTGTTACACAGAGACACCTTGCCTCAAAACACCAACATACATACATACATACATACATACACACACACACACACACACACACACACACACACACACACATATATTGAGAGCTGGAGAATGGGCTGAGCCCTTAAGAGCACTGGCTGCTCTGCCAGAGTCTAATCCTCGGCACACACATGGCAGTCCACATCAGCTCTAACTCCAGTTCCAGGAGATCCGGTGCTCCCTTCTGACTTCCGCAAGGTTGCACACATGTGGCAAAACAACATAAGATTTGGGAAGAGGCCAGATTGAAACCCTGAGGCAAGATCTTGCTCTATATAGCCCTGATTGACCATGTAGCCCAGGTAGGCCCTGCCTCAGCCTCCTGAGTGAGGTTACTGGCATGTGCCACAACACTGGACTGGAACTTAACCATGACAGCTAGTCATGATATCGGCCCTTTCCCTTTCCTGGGAATACTTTATCCTGGAAATACCTCGGTACTAGGGCCCCATACCTGCCTCCCATAACTGTCGTGGCATATCAGAGCCCCAGCAGTCTCTCCTTGCAAAGGTGGAGGCTAGATTGGGAAACCAGGTACCCTTTCGTCCCTTCTCGGACTAACCACATGCCCTCAATTGAGAAGGAAGAAACTAAAGCATCAACTAGACCCTAGATACCTAGCCCAAAGCCCTTTGGAGCTAGAAAATGGCATCCCGGGATGCACCCTCACCAGACCAACCGTCTAAGACTGTTGCTTAGCTATGTACCCCTGCTTACCCACTCCCCTCATGGTAGGGCCTACCCTCATCCCTGGGCCTGGGATGTTGGCATAGGCTGCCCCTTGCCACAGGACCTCAGTGTGCACACAAAGGCACCCACTCAGAGCACCCTGTTGTGGCTTAATAGATTTTCTTCCCTCTGGAAGGTGAGCTTGAGGGTCTTGGGAGACTTCTCACCAAATATGCCTGTGGGGTTGCAGGTATAGTGGGGACAAGGTTTCCTTAGGAGGGGCTTGGTTCCCACCCCTACACTGCAGATTTCCTCAGACACTCATGGGAGACACACAGGTGACCTCCAGCCTTGACTAGTTCTGGGTTAGTCACGCTAAGCTAGTGGGGTCTAGACCCATATAACAATGGGCTGGCTGAGACCCAGGGCCAGAGGAGGATCACAGACCAGATGACTTCAGCTCATAAGCTGGCCTGCCGAGCCAGCGTGTCTGCATTGAAAAACTACAGCTTCCCTGTCCTGATGTCTGGCTAGACGACAAGCCCTGAGTGAGAGTCCCAGGTTTGGGAGTCTTCATGGCCACCCTGGCATCAAGGACTCCCAGAAGCCACCAGAGGCTCTCCATCAGGCTCCTTCCTCCTCTGCAAAAGCTCACAGAGGGAACCCTGGATGGGGTTTGTCAGCTCCCCAAATGACAACACTGGGGCTAGGCTGGCCTCAGCTCTGGGCTCCTCTGTCTGGGGAGTGACTCCGAAGCCTGCTATGAATCAGAAGTGACCGAGTCTCAAGTCCATGCTGTGCACTTGTGCTTCAGACAGATTAACTACTCCTCCACCTCGGCCTGTCAGGCTGAGTGGGTATTAGCAACACCTCCCTAAGGGAAGCAGAGGTCTAGATCTGTCCTGAGGGAACCAGGACCGAGTCACCCACCCTGCAGAAGAAGCCTTGCACCCAAGACTAGGCTGTGACACAGGGTCTGAGCTGCTCCACAATATCTGGCTTGTCACATGTCAAAGGTCTTAATGTCTGGACACTCCAGCCCCTCATTCTCACACAGGGTCCCAGGGCTGTGATGATGGGACAAGAATGTGCTAACTAGACACATCAGGCTCTGCTAGTCTCTGAGCACCTGTGAACTTTGAGAGGGGGTAGGAGGGGAGGGAAGGGGGAGGAGTGGTGCCGCAGAACACTGGGCGGGGCCAGCAGGCTGGGTGGGGCCAGGAGGGAGAGAGCCTGCCCTGCAATCTCTGAGCCACTGCTGCCTGCCGATTGCAGACGCAGGACACACCATGAAGCTGGCCCTCCTGCCTTGGATTTTGATGCTGCTGGCGACAATCCCAAGTCCCAGGCTCATAGCAGGTATGCCCCACTTTGCCTTTCTGACCCTTCCCTGTTCATCTGCCTGGTCAGTCAGGGCCTAAGCAGATACCCCTCTGAGCTCAGCAGTCTGGCCATCTGGCAGTCCATCTGTGGCTGTGCTGGAGAGCACCGGGAAGAAATTCTGAGGCTCCTGGATTTAGACACTTCTGGTAGAGATGGAGGGGATCTAAATCAAGTCCATTCTGCAGTCACTGGGCGCTTGAATAACCTAACAGCCTGGGAAGGATTTGACCAAAGAGCCTGCACTCTAAGACTAGAGTGTGATCACATTGGGAAACCCCAGCCTATCTGTCCCTATGTTAGTCCCTATCAGCTAAACCAAGAAACTCTAGCAATAAGACTGGGCTTAGAATCATGGCCTCTCCTTAAGCTGGGCTGGGAGTTAACCAGCCTGTAGTCCCCTGCCTCACCCCATCTTCCACTGCAGGAAAGTGCCACCACCCTTCTGATACTTTTATCTCATGGCATCTTGAAGCATCTTCCCACACCCGTTATAGTCATTAAATCCTTAGCCAATAAATATTTATTGCTGCTCTTGAGGGCAAGCACTCCAGTTAGTGAAGTGGGGCTAGTAGCTTAGACCTAGACCTGGACCTGGACCCTGGGGGACTTTCTTCATCAAGGGGCCAGGGAACGGCCAGGTGGAAGATGTGATCTGGAATTTGCACCCCACCCCAGTCTTGATCTTTGAGCTCTGGGACTGAAATACGGCCCTGCCACAGGTCTCCGCAGTCCACAGAGGAAGGCCTGGACAGGGTATCCACAGTTCCTGTGGTATACTCCCAACTACACTGCTGGAATCCTCACTGGAATGTTCTTCTTGTCCCCTAAAAAAGGGAGTGTCCTGGCTGGCTTCTCAGAGGGTGGGGCTCTCTGTGATTCAACTGTTACCCACCCCCAGAAAGAGATGGGACAAAGCCAACCCAGACACCATTCCCTCCTGGACCTTGAATGGGACTATTGGTGGCTATGTGCCCCCAGCTAGGCAAGCAAGAGGACCCTTTCCTAGCTGTGAGGACCCATGATAGCCACTCCATTACCTGTGTTAAGATAAGGACCCCACACAGCCCATGGGGCCAGTGGCTTTCCACTGTCATTTGGTAGCCAGAGCAATTCCTGGTCTGTATCATGGATGCTTCTCATGGACTCCAGAGGAATTTGATCTGGAATTTGCAGATTGCAGAATTTGCAAAATGTGTGTAGGGTAATTGTTCCCAGTACATGGGATTTCTTCTCCAGGTGCCCAGAGGAGCTGCTCCCTGCGCTGTGGGGAACAGGATGGACCCTGCTCTTGTCATCCAACCTGCTCGGGCCTCGGTACCTGTTGTGAAGACTTTCTGAACTACTGCCTAGAGATTTCACCCTCCTCAGGCTCCATGATGGGTGGCAAAGACTTCGTGGTACAGCATTTAAAGTGGCCTAACCCTACTGATGGCGTCATTTGCAGGTGGGGGACCCAAATATCTGGGTCATTAGGGCTCCCACACTCTCAATCCATATGCATAGAGAGGGCAGGGCTGGCTGGAGGTTCCTTTGCCCTGGGAACCAAGGGCAAGCAGGAGGGCCCAGGAACACCTGGCCTAACCCTTTTCTTGAGGAACAGTGTAGGGTTTCCAGAGCTGATGGTCCAGGCTGCCTCTACCATCTCTGTCCCCCAGGTTTAAGGAGAGTATCCAGACCCTTGGGCATGTTGACAACTTGAATCGAGTGCACTGTGTATCGCCCTTGCTCTATGAAAGTGGCCACATCCCCTTCACCATATCAATGGACAATGGCCGTTCCTTCCTTCGTGCAGGCACTTGGCTAGCTGGTGAGCCCTCACTCTGTTAAGCTAGTCTAGGCTCTAAGATCATAGACCCCACCCTCCCTGGGCCCTGGTTCCTGTCTGCAACCCAAGGCCACGGGACTTTCCCCAACACTAATCCATGTACACTGATACTAGACCTAGTGTGCCTACCTGTCCCTCTGGCTGAACCAGTCCCTTGGGCAAGAGTTGCTATCGTGCATTACTCCACCCCTAACCAGAGTCCCAGCCCACAAGGAGCTGGAGCCGTGGGGTCTTCATCATTCAGACCCAGGCCTGGCCCCTGATAGTCCCTCAGCAAGGGCCTGGGGAGGGGCCAGATGAGAGGTGTGATCTGGCTTGGGTCCTCAGTTCTGCAGGCCAGGCCCTCATCTCTCCTGCCAAGAGACAGGGAGAGAGACCATCACCTAGCTGCTTTCATTGCCTTTGAGAGGTTCTCAGAGGCCCCCAGGTCTCTTGGGCACCATTAAGTCTTTACTCATTTTTACTCATCCCTGCTCAGCACATCCCTACAAAGTATCCGAGTCTGAGAAAAGCCAGCTGGTGAACGAGACCTATTGGCAATATTATGGCACTTCAGACACCAGGGGAAACCTCAGCCTCACCTGGAACACATCAATGCTGCCTACATCAGCTGTCACCATTGAGCTGTGGGGTTATGAGGAGACAGGTGGGGCCTGCCGAGGGTTGATGGAGGTGTTGCCAACTTTGGACACTCAGATAGGAGAAAAGGAGTCCCAGGTGGGGACAGAGGGAGGGGTATGGAAAGTGGTTTGCAAGTGGAAAGGAAGAAGGGATTTAAGGCCAGTGTTGTAGGTCAAGGAGGGTTTCACAACTAGATGAAAGGGACAGCAGTGACTTCGGGTGTGCATGGTGGGTCCCAGGTCTGGTAGGAGTGTTGGATGCTGTGACCTCCAAGTAGATGGTGGGCAGTGAAGACAGAAGCAGACATCTCAACCCATCTATCTCCTCTGAGCCTGACATGGACCAGGGCCAGTGATTCAAATATGTCCCCACTGGTCACACAAGCCAGGGACCCTGCTGAAGTGTCGGAGCAAGCCCATCCACAGGGAGCGTCTCTCTGTCCATTTGCTTTCTCTCCATCATTCAGGATGTTAGTACCAGAGACTGGGGGAAGGAACGGGTCCTTGGAAGGCTGACCAAGGTCTTCTCTTCCTCTAGGGAAGCCCTACTCTGAGAACTGGACAGCAAAGTGGTCCTATCTGTACCCTCTGGTTAAAAACACCCCCAATAATGGCTTCTTCACTTTCACCCCAAAACCTGCATCACCTGAGTACCAGAGGTGGAAAGTGGGTGCCCTGAGGATCAGCAGCAGCGAGAACTATGCGGGACAACAGTAAGGACCTCTGCAGATGATATGCTGGGGTCAACTGCCTGCAGACTACACTTGCTTGTTGAGGAAGCCCCAGGGGTCAGGGTTAGGTGCTTAGCAGCCAGCCCCTTAGCTGACTCATCATTTCTACCGCAGGGATGTTCTGGCACTCTGGACCAATGATCACGCACTGGCCTGGCACCTGGGTGATGACTTCCGGGCAGACTCTGTATCCTGGGCCCGTGCACAATGCCTGGCCTGGGAGGCATTGGAAGACCAGCTACCTGACTTCCTGAAGGAGCTGCCAGACTGTCCCTGCACATTGGCCCAGGCCAGGGCTGACTCTGGCCGCTTCTTCGTAAGCCCCTATTAGGGCCCCAGAGAGCGGGAGGAGGACAGGAGGGGCCAGCCTCACTGAGTAAGGTAGACAGAAGCCACCAAGAGGTAGGGTGGGATAGGAAGGTCTCCTTGGGTTTGGTTCCCCGGGGAGGGAGGGAATGCAGAGCTCGGGTGACAGCCCCTGGATTCTCTGCAGACTGACTATGGTTGTGACAGTGAGCATGGTAGCGTTTGCACCTACCACCCAGGAGCTGTGCACTGTGTCCGCTCTGTGCAGGCCAGGTGAGCCACCCAACCAGGGATGAGGGATGGGCAGGGCTTGGGGGCAGCTGCCAACAGTGGCCCTGACCTTCTCTTACCCCAGCCCCAGGTATGGCTCAGGCCAGCAGTGCTGCTATACAGCATCAGGCACACAGCTCCTGACCTCAGACTCCACGAGTGGTAGTACCCCTGATCGTGGCCACGACTGGGGTGCACCCCCATACCGCACCCCTCCCCGTGTGCCTGGCATGTCTCATTGGCTCTATGACGTCATCAGCTTCTATTACTGCTGTCTCTGGGCACCTGAGTGTCCCCGCTATATGAAGCGGCGGCCTTCCAGTGACTGCCACAGCTATAGACCCCCACGCCTGGGTGGGTGCTGGCCTGGGTGCCTGACCACAGAGGGAGGGTTATGCCTGGGTGGGAGAGGCCAAAGAAATCTGCTTGATCCTTGGCTTTCACTCCAGCCTCAGCCTTTGGGGACCCCCATTTTATCACCTTTGATGGCACCAGCTTCTCGTTCAGCGGGAAAGGAGAGTATGTGCTACTGGAGACCGCACTGTCTGATCTGAGAGTGCAGGGACGCGCAGAGCCTGGGACAATGCCCAACGGTGAGGCAGTCCCCCATGGTCTCTAACTTGCGGGTGGCACTGCTGGCCCATCCAGTACACAGCAACCAAAAGAGCCCCATTCTGAACTCACCACCTAGGCACCCAGGCCCGTGGCACAGGGCTGACTGCAGTGGCTGTCCAAGAAGACAACTCAGATGTCCTAGAGGTGCGGTTAGCCAGCAGGTCCCAGGCCCTGGAAGTATTGATGAATCACAAAGCACTCAGTTTCACTGAACAAAATTGGATGGATCTGAAGGGTGAGTGGCCTGGCCAATTGTGGTCAGCAGGTTAACTGTGCTGTCCCTAAGTCCTGGTCCTAGGCTGTGGTGGAGTCTGTGGCTCAAATACAAAGGCAGAGGTTTCTTGGATGGACCTTGGAGAAGCCAAGACCCACATGGCCAGGTCGAGGAATCTGTGCCCTGTTTGTGATGGTCTTAAGCCAAAGAGAGCCAGTCACTCAACCTGAGATCTGTTCTCCTACCTTCATATCCATGGGAATGCTGTTGTAATTATAGGACATGCTCTATAGAGTCCTGAAAGGCCAAGGGACTAGCAGCTAGTTCTCTGCATAGCCCACAGAAGCCTAAACACCATGATAATGGGACTCACCTCCCTGCTTGTGGGCACTTGTTCCAACTTCAAAGTCCACTGCAAAGACACCAGCTCTGCAGACTTAAGAACAATAAAGGCTGGAAGTGGCAGCCAGGAGCCACAGCAGTAGCAGCCAACTCCCTTGCTGCCAGGCTCTGTTGTCCCAGAGTTGAACAAGGAAATGGTTCACGGTGGGGATGGGTAAGAGCGTCATCTACAAAGACCTTCAGGAAGAGCCACAAGAGGCCAGGCTGCTGTAGCCTTACTAGGGATTGACTCCAACATGTCACCTCACCATGGCTACGGTGTGTGTGGGAGTGGGAGGGGGCCCTTGCAGGGGACAGCCTTGAGACCATCTGGGGTCTGGGCGCATGCAGATGTGAGCTGGGAATGATGGCATGTCATGGCAGGAAATTCTAGGTCCATCCTCCTGTATCCTTTACTGGTACCCTCTATCCTACCCCAGGGCTATGTCAACACAGGGCCCAAGAGGTTAATCCTAACCCAATCTCTACTTTGTGGCAAGGCATGTTCCTGTCAGTGGCCTCTCAGGATAAGGTATCAATCATGTTGTCGTCGGGGGCTGGCCTCGAGGTCAATATACAAGGTCCCTTCCTGAGTGTGACCATCCTGCTTCCTGAGAAGTTCCTGACCCACACCCGTGGTCTCCTGGGGACACTCAACGATAACCCCAAGGATGACTTCACCCTGCGAAATGGGCAGGTCCTGGACCCGAATGCCAGTGCTCAGCAGGTGTTCCAGTTTGGAGCTGACTGTGAGTGACCCAGTGGGATAAGCAGGGCAGGGAGGGTGAGAAGGAATTGGGCAGGGTGACAATGGATCAAGGAGAGAAACTTGGCTGTGGCAGGGAACTGTGCCCACGCAAGACTGACACCTGTTTCCCCAGGGGCTGTTCCCAACACCTCTTCCCTATTCACCTACGACTCTTGGTCTCTGGTCTACAAATTCTTGAACAAACCTAAGCATGACCCCAACTTCAAACCACTCTTCCTCGATGAGACCACACTCAGCCCCAGTCAGACAGAAGAGGTGGCCAGACTCTGTGAGGGTGACCATTTCTGCATTCTTGACATGATAAGCACAGGGAACTTGAATGTGGGCAATGCCACACGGACTGCCCACCAACTGCACCAGCAACGTCTGAAGAGCCTGCAGCCTGGTAGGGAGTGGGAAGGGGGGTCAAGGGATGGATTGTTGGTATCGCCTAGCCTCATTCAGTGGCCAGCAGTCCAGGCCTGTCCTCTGTGCTCTGTCCCTGTCCCAGTGGTATCCTGTGGCTGGCTACCTCCACCTTCTAATGGGCACAAAGAGGGTTTGAAGTACCTGGCGGGATCCGTTGTCCATTTCGGCTGCAACAGTGGCTACAGCTTGACGGGGTCAGAGACCAGTACCTGCCGGGCTGATGGTACCTGGTCTACGCCTACGCCAGACTGTCAGCCAGGTGAGCTGCCCCTCCCATGAGCTAGCTGTCTTGCCTCTGCACACCTGTGTCTCCTTGGCCATTGTCACCACTCTCATCTCTCCCAGGACGGAGCTACACAGTGCTGTTGAGTATCATCTTTGGAGGCCTGGCCATAGTGGCGCTCATTTTTATTGGCTATATGTTGCTGCACCGCCACAGGAAGAGCAACATGTAAGACCCTACCCGCAAGGGGACATCACTCAAAACGACCCACCTCTGTCCCTCTTTAGCTTTCTTAGGTCCTGGGAGCAGTGGATGGTACCCCTGTGCCAATTTAAACCTATCTATGTTCCAGGAACACATGGAGTTCGCAGCCCTGACACAGGAGCGCTTGACTGACAGCTTAGTCCATGTGCGTGCCAAGACCCAGACTCCCAGGAGAAGCGCAAATTACATGTACCCTAGTCCTATAATTCCCATATCAAATATCTGTGCCTTCAACACTGTGGACCCAGTACCCTGTCCTTCTGACTGAGACATGATACCAGATATTCTAACTCCTGAGCCTCCCCCACTCCTCCATCAGTAATCTGCACTCTGTTCTTCCACTGATGCTGGCTCTAACTCCTCGGACTTGAGGGATGGTCTCCTTGTCCTGTCCTAGAGCTGGACTACCTGTGTCTCAGGCCCAGATGTTCCTGCACTGGAAGCTCACACTCCAGTTCCTCACTCCCTACAGCCTGCCAGACTGAGATGAGACCTGGTGCCTGCCCTTCTGTGAGGGCCCCCAGAACTGAGCTGCCTTGGTTCCTGCCCTGTGCCCCAACTTGAGGGCCCAGGTTGGCCCAATCCCACAGTGAGGAGTGGCTACGGGGCCTGAGCAGAAAAAGAGAGCCATCCAGCAGAGAAGAAACACCGTGTGCACACCAGGCTTGTATTCCTACCTCTTCTATAGCAAACTCAGGAACACCCCTCCCTGCTTGTACAAGGAGAAAACAAGCTCATGTTACAACTCCTCTGGTTCTTGTCTGCTGTTCCAGAGTTGCCTGTGAGGTCATCTACCAATAGCGTCACAGTAGGAGCCCCACCTACTTCCTTCGCCCCTGCTTTAATGGACATGGTCTCTCCCAAGCCTTTCCACTTATAAAATGAGATTAAGAAGAGTGATAGGGGCTGGAGAGATGGCTCAGCAGTTAGGAGCACTGGCTGCTCTTCTAAAGGACCCAGGTTCAAATCCCAGCACCCACACACTAGTTCACAGCTGTCTTCAATTGCCGGGCATGGTGGCGGACGCCTTTAATCCCACCACTCCAGAGGCAGAGGCAGGCGGATCTTCAGAGAGTTCAAGGCCAGGACAGCTATGTATACACAGAGAAACCCTGCCTCAAAAAACTGAAAGATTGATGATAGGAACCATTAAAAAGTCTGATGCCTAAAAAGAGCTCAACAGGGCTGTCACATTTGGGTAACTCAGGAGATGGAAGAGACAGGTGCCTACCTCCTCCCCAGCCATGTTTTCTCTGTTGTCTATGAAATACTACTATGTTGTGTGTGGGAAGGGCAACATCCTACTCTGGTGCTCCCTGAGAAAAAAGATATCCTCCCCAGGTGATGCCCCTCTAAGGGCCATCCCTAAGTTCTCAGATGAGTAGAACTCATGTTCCTCAGCCAGGAGATGGCCACAACCAAGCTGGATTTGTTTGATCTGCATAGAAGAAGAACAAGAGGGGGCCCAAAGTTCTCCTTTGTGGAAAGGCCCCTGAATGAAGGCTGTGAAGGGTGGGGTCAGGACCGTACCTTCTATCTCAGACAGAAAGTGTGACAGACAGAACTCCACCTCTGTTCCTCTTTAGGGACAGTTTATCGGTAGGGAAGTTTATCTTGGACTTAAAGTGTTCTGCAATTCCAGGGCCAGCCACATGGGGGCAGAAAAGGGCAGAAACAGTGGCAGCGGACACACACCAGATGGAAAGTGGTTGGGAGTGACAGTCCCTTGTCTGGTCACACTCAAAGCCAAGGTTCCTGCACAGCCCACATCCTATATCCCCCAGACTTAGAAGTCTCAGAAAGGTTGTACATGTTAGTCCATCTGATACTGGCTGAAGAGGAGTCCAGGCTTCCCACTTACTTAGCTTTACCATTAGCCAGAAGTTCTGACAAGAAATGGAAGAGCTGAGTAGCAGGGGTAGTAGGTCTCTCAGGGTTTCCAGAAAGAACTGCATGATGGGGTACATTATGTGTAGATAACTGGGAACTACAGGCTTGAAGGATGCTAGAGGAGGGGGCAGCCTCAAAGGTTCTGACTTCCTAATCCACACAGACTCATTTTTTTCTATTTCTTTAGGTTTGCAGCTCAGGGTAGGTAGGGTAGGACTGAGGGTTTCTGTATTGACTGTCAATCTGGTACTTTCCTCTCACAGATGAGGTAAAGCAGGGATTGCCTCCCACTGGCCTGAGTCTCCAAAGGGTCCCTGAGCCAAGCTAAGCCAGGCCAGTCACTTGGCAGTGAGTGGGAGGTTAGCTTCTTAGACGGGGGGCCTGTATATGTGGGAGCAGGGCATCCAGTTGGGGAGCAGCTGCAGGTTCATCAGAATACTCCAGGAAGTCCACAAGAGAACCACAGGAGTTCTCAGCTCAGTGTGACAACATCCCTGTTATCTCAGCTGCTCAGGAGGCTAACACAGAGGATTGCTTGAGCCCAGAAGTTTGGGGCCAACCTACGTACACACCATGGTGAGGCCCTTATCTCTTTGAAGGAAAAAAAAAAAAAGACAAGTTGGAGCCTCAAAACTGGTCATTTCAGTTAAAGGAACAGGTTGAGAACTCGTAGGATTGTGTTGGTTAGCAGTGAGAAGAGAGGGTGGGGAGACACTTAAGATGGTTCTCTTGCCAGGACTGAAGCATTCAGACTTCATGAGTGAAGTCTGTCCTACCTTGACCTGCAGCTGTCACCACTGCAACTGGGATGGCCCTAGACCTCTTCCCACACCTCCCATTTAAAGAATGAAAATGGTGGGGGTGCTCTGGCTGTGAGCCTGGCCCCAAAACAGCTGCTGTTCTTAGGGCCAAGGACGGGCTGGACTGGGAAGCCCCACCGCCACCTGATGGGGACTTTCCTAGGGGTCCAGAGAAGCCAGGTGCTGCTTCCACTGTATGAAGGTGGAAGGTACCGGAGCAAGCGAAGACCCTCAGAGACATCAAAGAAGGGCCTTGACCTTAGGGAAGTGTCTCTCTGAATGGCTGGTTTGCAGGAGGGCAACACTGGGAATTTGTGGACAGCCTACCCCAGGTTGGAGTGACAAAATATCCAAATATCCAAAGCCAGGGGCCTGCCCTCCAGTTCTTACACCCACAGACAAGGGTTAGACAGTAATGTGGGGTCTTAGAAATAGGTAGCAGGAGAACCAGGAAAGCAAATAGAAGCCAGTGAATAGAAGCTTGCAGGATCCTAGCATCCACTCAAGACAGACAGACAAAAGGACATGTGTGTTTCTGGGCTGATGGGGGCCCAGAAACTAACAGAAGCCAGAGGGGTGAGGTCATGTGGGTATACCCCTGGAGAGTCACAGAAGTAACAGTGTCATAGCAGACTCTGGCCACTGAAGCAGAGGAAAGTATCTGCTTTTCTTCTGTCTCCAGACCTGGGAACTTGACAAACCAGGGCCTCTCACCAGCTAAGAGCCACTGGGAGCAAACACAGCCAAAGAGTGTTGGGTTCCTCCTCCTCTATCAAGATGATTTCCCTTGAAAAGCTCCATAATGGCCAAGAGTCAGTGGGTGGGGAGTGGCAGGCTTCCACTGGGCTTCCTGGCTTGGCCCTGTCCTCATGTTCAGTGCCACAAGGACAAAGGGGTGGTTCATGTCGCTTTTGTAACACTGGGAAGTCAGGAAGCAGCAGGAGGTGCCTGGCTTCCGTTGAGTTTTTGAGGGTGAGCATCCGCTACAGATGGGAGACTAAGCAAATGCCAGCTCCTGTCTCAGCAGCTTACACAAACAGACCCACCTTCCAGGCATGTACTGGACTACATTTCCCAGCCTCCTTTGCAGCTGGGGGTGGTCATAAATCTAGCCAGGACACTTCCAATCCAAGCCCATGAAATCCATTGGCACCCTTCTAGGCTCTTTCCCCTGCTCTTGATGCCCTAAGGATAACATTGGAAGCCTTGACAACCTGTGTCCCAGGTAGGTCCCAGCACAGACACACTCTCATTCCAACCTGTTCAGCTGTCCTGTAAAACTCCAAAAACAAGAAATAAACTTTTGTGATCCAGCCACGATTCATTTGGAGCAGGTGTTTGTTGCATCAGACAGTCCCTCTGAAGATTAATTAGGATGTGGTGGTTCCTGCCTCTACTCTCAACACTTGAGAAGCTGAGTTTCAGGCCTGAACTACATAGTGAGATCCTGCTGCAAAAACAAAAAACAAACAAACAAATAAAATTGAGGCAGTCTCACCATGTAGCCTTAGCTAGCCTAAAGCTTGCTCTGCAAACTATGCTAGCCTTGAACTCCTACAGATCCACTTGCCTCTGCTTCCTGAGTGCTGGGATTAAAAGTTGTTCACCACCACACCTGGGTTTAAGAATGAACGTCTTAAACACCAGAAAGAGTGGTATGAAGCCATGGCCTTGCATTTCCCATTCTCTTTGAAACTAAATGTCAAGGCTAAGGCAGCCTCCAGTTGGGAAGCACTTTGCTGAACGTGGCAGCAGCTGGGCACCCTGGCTGAGGTCCTTCTGCCACTTCACATGCTGTAGCATCCTGCAATCAGGTCTGCTTACTTGGAGAAGCAATCTATACAGGCCGGCTGATGAACCCGGACACACACCACCCCCCACCTGACACCACCAACCCCATCATTGTACAAGGACCTCTCTGTGGTTCTGCTCTTTCCCAAATAAAAAAACCTTTGTCGGTTTAGATAGGCTGCTGGCTGTTTCCTATGCTTTCCTTCCTCTGCCTTTAATTAGGATGAGCCTGAGAGACGCTCTTGCAAGAGCAGACAGGAAGAAATGTCATTTGGCGGGGGCTCCCCCTCCCTGTGGCTAATCTGTGGGATCAGCTTATTGGGTTTAGCAGAGCCAAGGCCTGAAAGTGTCCCACATTCTCCTGCTTTGGCCTTCAGCTGTGTAGAAACCCAAGCCTGGGGTTTGATGAAGGGTCCCAGCTCTTGAAGGAAACCTTCATCACCCATGGCAACAGGAAGAGATCTCAGATTCAGTGCATCCTTCTGGGATGCAGTCTGTACAGGGTGTTCCAGCCAGCTCTCGAGTCTTTGCCCAGTGTCACATTCTTTCCTTCCCCACTCTCTGCCACATGGATCTCAAGCTCCAACATGAGAGCAGTAGACAGATTTAGAGACAGCTGGAGCTCCCCTCCTGGGGCTGCAGGACCTGCTTCTCCGATAACTGAGCACGGATGGAGTTCCGGGGATCAGACCCTCCAGCTTCATACCTGCTGACTAAAACCACCACTGAACTACCTGCCCCAGCATCCTGGCTTTCCCTTCCTTTCCCTCTTTCCTCTCTTCCCTTTCCTCTCTTTTCTTCTTGCTTTCCTTTGGGTTTGTTTTTTTTTAGATTCTATGTAGTCCAGGCTGGCCTTGAACTCACTATCTAGTCAAACTAGCTTCAAACTCAGTTACCTGATAATACCTCAGCCTGCCAATGGCTGAAATTATAGGTGTGGACCACCATGCCCAGCTTCTGGGGGTTTGTTGTTTATCAGCTTGTTTATTTCTGAGACAAGTTCTCTGTAGCCAAGGCTGGCTTTGAACTCCAGACCCTCCTGTATCAATCTCCCTTGTCCTGGGTTGTGTGAGCCACCAAGCCAGGCTTTCTTTCTCTCTCCCTTTATTCCTTCCCCCCTCTCACTCTCTTCTTCCTTTCTGTCTCTCTCTCTCTTTCTCTTACTGTGCCAGAGATCAAATCCAGGGCTGCTGACATGCCAGGCAACAGCTCAGAGATATAACCCAAAACCCTTTGTTTTTATTAGCTTACTTATTTTTTTTAAAGATTTATTTTATTTATTTTATGCATATGTGTGCTCTATCTGCATGTACACCTGCATTCCAGAAGAGGGCACCAGATCACATTGTGGATGGTTGTGAGCCACCATGTGGTTGCTGGGAATTGAACTCAGGACCTTTGGAAGAGCACTAGGCAGTGCTCTTAACCGCTGAGCCATCTCTCCAGCCCCGTAGTTTACTTATTTTTGAGACCAAGGTCTCGGTGGACCTGGAATTCCCTGAGGTCAAGTTTTTCTCCTGCATCACCTTCTGTAGTAGTTGGGACTACAGAGCGCTTGGAATAACACCTGTCCTAACTTGTCTTTAAAAAGATGAATTAGGGGCAGGAGAGGTGGCTCAGAGGTTAAGAGCACTGGCTGTTCTTCCCAAGGTCCTGAGTTCAATTCTCAGCAACCACATGGTGGCTCACAGCCATCTACATTGAGATCTGCCCGGGCATATATGTAGAGCAAATACTGCATACATAATAAATAAATAAATGTTTTTTAAAAAAAGATGAATTAAGCAGGGGGTGGTGGCACACACCTTTAATTCCTGCTCTCGGGAGGTAGAGACAGGCAGATCTCTGTTGAGTTCAAGGCCAGCCTGGTCTACAGAGTGAGTTCTAGGACAGCCAGAGAAACCCTGTCTTGAAGAAAAAAAAAAAAAAAAGAAAGAAAGAAAGATGAATTAAAGACCAGTAGTTCACTGGGTAAAGGAACTTAAAGGTTAACAACCTGAGATTTCCAGGACCCACACAACAAAAGGAGAGAACCAATTCCTGTAAATTATCATCTAACCTAAACACTCACATATATGCATATATTATGTGTGTGTGAAATATATATATGTTTGGTTTTTTTTGTTTTCAAGACAGGGTTTTCTGTGTAGCCTTGGCTGGTCTGAAACTCTCTACATAAACCAGGCTGGTTTCGAGCCCAGAGATCCACCTGCCTCAAACCTCCTGAGTGTTGGGATTACAGGTGTGTGCCACCACCTCCCGGCCGAATAAATAAAATTTTAACTTAAAAACAAAAACACTAAGAGGCAGCCAGATGGAGCAACAGGTAAGGGTACTTGCTGATAAGCCAAGTTTGACACCAGAATAGGGTTAAAAAAGAAAAGAAGAGAACTGATTTCCTCAGGTTGTCTCTGACTGCCACACATGGGCTCTGGCATATGCTTACCTGCAAACACATGCTTATACACATGTGCTAAATTAATAAAAACAAATAAATTTTAAAATAAATAAAATATAAATTATAAGCAGCCATTATTCTAGCTATATCTAGCCCATGGTTCTCTGGCTGTGTACTCAATAAACTAGTGTTGAAAAGTAAATTAATTGGGGGCTGGAGAAATGGCTCAATGGTTAAGAGCACTGGCCGCTCTTCCAAAGGACCTGGGTTCAAATCCCAGCACCCACATGGCAGTTTACAACTGTCTGTAATTCTGGTTCCCAGGGATCTGACAAGCTCACACAGATATGCATGCAGGCAGAACACCAATGTAAATAAAAATAAATAAATAAATCATTTGAAAAAAAAAAAAAGAAAAGAAAAATAAATTAATTTAAAAAGTGAAGTAAGAAATGTAGCTGGGGGTGGGAGCTTCTCTGCAGTTGCCATGAGTGATGGCGGTTTCCTTCAGAAGCTAGAATTCTTTATCGAACACCCTGGCAGGGATTCTACATACTTGAAGGCAGGTCCAGGGGGATGTGGGACACTTGCAGGCCTAGGCTCTGCGAACCCTAATAAGCTGATTCCACAGGCCAGCGGCAGGGAGGATGAGCCAGCAAAGCTCTTGCAAGAGGGTCTCTCCTGTGGCTCATTTTAACCAGAAACTGGTATTTGGGGAACCAGACAGGAGGAGGATCAAGAGTTTGAGGCCGGCCTGGCTTATGCAGAAAGACATGAGACTCTTGTCAAAACAAAAGAAAAACAAACAAACCAAAACCAAGAAGAAAAAAAAGTAAAAATCTAATAACTGTGAAAACCTAACAACTTATAAAGATATAGCTCCTTGGATTAGCTCAAGTAACCCAGGCAACCACCAACCACTCAAACACTGGGCCAGTATGAACAGCACCCACCCCTCCATTTCTCCACCAGTGACCACCCTCTCCCTTTTTTTCTTTCTGGCCAGCCTCACCCATGTCAGGCATGTTTTTTGTTTTTTTTTTTTTCACGAAGCTCAGCTCAGCCTCCTGGGTGCTGAGATTATAGGCCATGCCTGGCACTATCCGAATTTCTCCCGCTGTAGACTAGCTTTGCCAGGTCTACACCTTAAATAGAGCCGCAGGGTGATATTTTTGCGTATTTAGCCTGGGTTGAGTATTATGTTTACAAGGTTTGTCTGGGTTGAGGTGTGAGCCCGAAGTTAGTTATCTCACCAAGTGTCTTCCATATCACCGAAAACTAACTAGATGAATGTAGTTGCGTAATTAGATTCCCAGCTAATCTTTTGTGTTATGGATAAATGTTTTCTCAGAGCCCCCTGTTTGCTAAAGACTTCATCACCAGCTCTTTCTTTATTGGGAGGCGACAGAACTTTTAGAGGTACACAGCCTAGTGGGAGGTCTTCCAGTCAATGCTCATGCCCTCAAAGGGGATGTTAAGACTCTTTTTCTTCTGCACTCAGCCTTAAGAATGGACTTCTTCCCCAAGCATTTTCACTATGATTTTTTACCACAGTCCCGAAGCATCATGAGCTGAAATCTTCTAAATAAATCTTTTTGGTTCTCTAGACAGGCTCACACGTAGCACCAGCTGGCCTTCAACTTGCTGTGTAGCCAAAAATGACCTTAAACTGATCCGGTTGGCTGTAATCCCAAGGCTGGGAGTAGAGGCTTGCACCCACACTCCCGAATTCAAAGTAAACCATCCCTTTCTCCCACCCTCCCTTACTACCCCTTTTCCTTTTCCTTTTCTTGGTGGGATTTTCCTCTGAGTCCCAGGCTGAGATTTATTTCCTGATTCTTCACACGGCTCTCACAGTTAATGTAGTTTGATTTGTGGATTGTTTTTTTTTTTTTTTCTCCTCATGAAGTGGTATTATTATTGCATCCCATTTCTGAAACAGTTCACTATCTGAAAGTCACGGGATGGTTTCTGTTTTCCTGTAACTGTTTTGTTGTTTAATATTTCCTACTTAGATTTGCAAACCATCTGGAATAGATTGTTTGTTCAGGTGGGGCTCAAACTGCATTTGTCCCTGTCCAAATGACCGAATAGCACTGTTGAAGCCGCTGCTTCTCCACTGTGCTGCTTGTCCCCTCCATCAGAGGTCTGTCCATGCTCTGTTCCCCTGGTCAGTCTGTTTACTTTGCACCAACCCTACACTGGCTTGACGGCCATGTCCTCTGTGTGCATGGTATCCAGTTAAGAGTGTTCCCACCCGCTTCTGTTTTCTTTGCTTTTTTTCCCCAATACCAGGGAATGGAATCCAGGAAGTCTAACATGTTATGCAAATACTCAACCACTGAAAACACCCCGGCTTCACATTTCTCCCTTTCCTTTTTTTTTTTTTTTTTTTTTTTTCAAGACAAGGTTTCTCTGTGTAACAGAGCCTGGCTGTCCTGGACTTGCTTTGTAGACCAGGCTGTCCTTGAACTCACAGAGATCCACCTGCTTCTGATTCCCGAGTGCTGGCATCTCCCTTTTGACATTTATTTCTCTCTCTCTCTCCCTGGAAGAGCCTGTGAGACTGCTGCTGGTTCCCTCTCTCTGTGTTTGCAAGAATTCACTGAGGAAGTCTTTTCCTGTGAGTTGTTTACTCTTTGCTTCCCAGATCTCAGCTTTGGTTTAATTGGGTGGCCTTTATTTATTTTTATTTATTTATTTATTTATTTATTTATTTATTTATTTATTTTTGGTTTTTCGAGACAGGGTTTCTCTGAATATCTCTGGCTGTCCTGGACTCGCTTTGTAGACCAGGCTGGCCTCGAACTCACAAAGATCCGCCTGCCTCTGCCTCCCAAGTGCTGGGATTAAAGGCGTGCGCCACCACCGCCCGGCTGGGTGGCCTTTATTAAATGAGCACAGTTGAGTAACTTTTTTAAGGGGCCATTTGAAGTGTTCTTACTGTGGATAAGTGAGTCATATCCTTATGAATATTTCTAATGGACAAGTGAGTCATGTCCCAGTGAAGATTTCTAATGGATCTCGGCTTTTATTTATAAATATTTAAATATTAAAGAAATTGGTCCCACATCATGTTATGTATTGATTTTTTTCTAAGCTTTCCACTGGTTGTTTAAGATATTTTCCCATATCATCTTTTAAAATTAAAAAAAATTAATTTTTAAAAATTTTTATTTTTTTTTTCAGACAGGGTCTCATTAAGTAGTCCTGGCTGTTATAGAACTCCCAACATAAACCAAACTGGCCTCAAACTCAGAGATCCTCTGCCTCCCAGGTGCTGAGATTAAAGGTGTGTGCCACCTAAATTAAAATTTTACCTTTGTTAAAGTTGATCAGTTTTCTTACTAAATGCACAGTTATATTCAAGATGTAAAAAAAAAAAAAAAGATACAATTTTTTTGAGACAAGATCCTACTATGTAGCACTTGCCCACCCTAGACTCTGAGTGCTGGGATTAAAGGTGTGTGCCAACATTGTCAGTGATAAACCCATTTTTCTATTTGTTTTATTCTTTGCATGTGTGGTTTCACTTTTTGTCTTTTTTTTTAGTTAGCATATATTAATTATATAAAATAAAGGGTTTAAGGGGCTGGAGAGATGACTTAGCAGTTAAGAGCACTGATTGTTCTTCCAAAAGACCTGGGTTCGAATCCCAGCACCCACATGGCAGTTCACAGCTGTCTGTAATTGCTGGGCATGGTGGTACATGCTCCTTTGATCCCAGCATTTGGGAGGCAGAGACAAGCAGATCCCTATGAGTTCAAGGTCAGCCTGGTCTACAGAGTGAGTCTAGGACAGCCAGGTATACACAGAGAAACCCTGTCTCAAAAAACTAACAAACAAAAAAGAATAAAATAAAGGGTTTAATTAATTTTTTGTTACATGTTATTATTGGGGAATAGAGGCACTTGTGTGGAATGATGCATATATGGGTGGGGGGGGGGCGTCAGAGGACCACTGTAGTATTCGGTTCTCTCCTTCTGCCCTATGAATCCTGGGGATTGAACTCAGTTTGTCAGGCTTGGTTACTGTTTGAGCAGTCTCATTGGTCCTTATTTTCCCCCCTCTGTACTAGGGATATAACTCAAATCTTACTATACATACTAGGCAAGTACTGCACCCCCTAGCCTTCACATTTTTTTTTCATTTTTTATTTCCTGGCTTTTTGAGAAAGTGTCTTATTATATAGCTTAGCTAGCCTGGTATTTATTTAGTCCCTAGGCTGGCCTTGAAATTATGGCAATCCCTCTGGCCTCTACCTCCTAAGATTACAGGTGTGTGGTACCACACCCAGGGTTTATTTTGTTTTTGTTGTTATATTTGAGGATGGGAAAATGGTGGTGTGTAGCAGTTACCATCAATATTGAAACCCTCTGTCCTACAGAAAGCTCCTTAAGGCAGAAAGGAAACAACTCGAAAGAACTTCAGGAAGTCCCTGAAACCAACCAGATTTACAAGGCCCCTTGTTCCCAGAGTATATAAGCAGTAAAAAGACAGCTGAGAGTCACTTTCAGTCAAGCTGAGCTGCAAGACTCTCAGACCTAAGTCTGAGGCTCAGACCAAGCTCACTCAGTGGAAGAAACAAAGCCAAAGAGGGACCCGTGGGACAGCCTAGAAGAAGCCCAAACTGCCAAGCTGCCTAAAAGAGGCTCAAGCCAACTGAGCCACCAGGAAAAGACACTCTCCAGTCTGTTGAGCTACCTGTAGACTGTGTAGTGTGCTCTGGGCTTCCAGCTTTCGTGAGCTGCCACCCATATTGGGGTGGACTTTGGTAATGTAGCTGTCTTTAGAGTCCTTTCTGTTCCTGTTAATGACCCCTCACCCATATTCCTGGAAGTAATCCCAATAAAACTCATTGCTTCACCAAGTTGGACTTTGGTAGTAGTATTTGTACTTTGGTCTGTCATGGATTCCCTATGTGAGATGGGCAGACACTTACACACACACACAATTTAAAAGCAAATCTAAAAACTATATATATATATTTGTGTGAAGGGAGCTTTCATCTATTCCATTCCTTTTTATTTAGTGTTTTAAATTATTATTTTGGTTTGAGACAAGATCACTTTCTCTAGCCAGGATGTCTTTAGAACATGCTGTGTAGCCCCGGCTTGCTTCAAACTCTGACTCATCCTGTCTCTGCTTCCCAAGTGATGTGAAATGACCTTAAACTGATTGTCCACACACACAAGTTGTTTTTGTTGTTGTTTAGCAAGAACAGATGGTTGTAGGGCTGAAGAGATGGTTCAGTGTTTAAGAGCACCGGCTTAGGACTGGGATTTGATTCTTAGAACATCAGTCTGTAACTTCAGTCCCTGGGGGAAACGATGCCCTCTACTGGTTTCCTTGGGCATTGCACCCACATGAGGCATAGACCTACGCAAAATACCAAAGAAAGAAAGAGAGAGAGAGAGAGGAAGAGAGAAAGAGAGAAAGAAAGAGAGAAAGAAAGAGAGAGAGAGAAAGAGAGAGAGAAAGAGAGAAAGAAAGAGAGAAAGAAAGAAAGAAAGAAAGAAAGAAAGAAAGAAAGAAAGAAAGAATTGCAGAGAGGGAGCTGAAGAGGTGTCTCAGTGGCTAAAAGTACTTACTGGTCTTACAGAGGATTGGAGCTTGGTTCCCAGCACTCACGTGGCAGCTCACAACTACCCATAACTCCAGTTCCAGATGCTTGAAAAATCCCTTCTGGTCCCCATGGGTCCCTGCATGCATGTGAGCTATACGTTCATGCAGACTCACACACATAAGCATATTTTTTTAAATCTTAAAGTAATGTGAGGTTAGTGAGATGGCGCTATTGGTAGAGGCACTTGTCCCACAAGGTGGCAGGAGTTAACTGATTCCCAAGAGCTGCCCTTTGACCTCTGCTCAAGTACAGAGGCACATACCCCACCTCCACACACACACACACACACACACACACACACACACACACACACACACACACACGCTCGTGCAAGAATGGATGCTAAATGCTCTCAATGTTAAGTGCTTCTTCATCCTCTGCAGAGATCCACTGTGGTTTTCCTTTTCTACTGAAAGTTCAGGGGTAAAAGCCGTGTTCATAGAAATACTAAGAACGGGCTGGAGAGATGGCTCAGCGGTTAAGAGCACTGGCTGTTCTTCCAAAGGACTTGGTTCAAATTCCAACACCCACATGGCAGTTCACAGCTGTCTGTAATGGCCGGGAGTGGTGGCGCACGCCTTTAATCCCAACAGAGGCAGAAGCAGGTGGATCTCTGTGAGTTCAAGGCCAGCCTGGTCTATAAAGTAAGTCCAGGACAGCCAGGTATACACAGAGAAACCCTGTCTTGAAAAAAAAATTAAATGCTGTCTTACTTCAGGACACAGTTATAATCTGAACAAAGCAAAACAAACTCCAAAAGCGTAAATAACTCAACATCCCATATCTGGGATTCACTCACAGTTTTCTGGGCTCCTCCACATGGCTTGGGTCACTTTTCCAGCTCTGCCCTCTGAAACCGAACTTTTAAATTACTATTCAACACTCATTTATTTATCACTAAATTCACTTATAACAAACACCAACAATTTCTTAACTATTAATCCTATAAATTCCTACAACCCCTTTAACCTATCCACTAAACCTATTGATAATCATAACAACCACTTTCATAACCTTTTAGAATGATACAGTCTCTGGGGCAGGTCCTCAGTCGTCAGGAACACAGTATTTGTTGTAGATTCTTTAACACACTTAGCAGTCCTTTTTCTGGATCTCTCAGATGCAGGTTCGTCAGGGTAAGTTGGTTATTGCAGTCTCACCTTAAATAAGGCTTCATGCTTTCTTCTCTGTGGGAGACCCCAGCCGTCTGCAGGCCAACTTACTTCTTTTGAATCAGGAACTCAGCTGCTCTGCCTCAGTCCTTAAAGCCAGGCACCGTTTCCTTTAGGCCATTGTTTGGACAGATCAAACCCCTCTAGGCAAAAGCTGAGCCACAGGGTCCAGTCCTTGGCCTTTTGGTGTCTTGCTCAGGCTTTCTTTGCTCACCGGCTTCTTTCTGCTTCAGGGAGAGGGCTGGCCATCCCTTTTTTCAGCAGGACTCTTGGAGCTCTAGCATCAGGGGCCTCTTCTCCTCTGGGCTCCACGCACTGTCCTCAAATAGGAGGAACTCTGTTTCAGCTTAATTTGGGCTCCGCCCACTTAGCAGCTGAAAACAATGTCAGGCCAGATACTTTGTTTCTTCAAGTCTATTGAGTCTTTCCTGTTTTTCCTGACTTCAACCTTGTTTTTCAGTCTATTAAGTCTTTCCTGTTTTTGCTGACTTCAAACTTGTTTTTCAGTCTATTTAGTCTTTCCTGTTTTTGCTGACTTCATGCTGATAATGCTCTTCAGGCCCCGAATTAAGAGACAGTATCAGAAACTCCTATATATTTTCTAAATCTAATTTATCTAACCCCTACAGCCCTCTGTCGCACACACAGCTTGTCTTCTAGGCTCTGACACCACTCTGTGGCTACTGCTGTTCTTGGTAGTCTTCCTGTGGTACTGGCATCTACAAAATGTTAGGGTCCCCTGATTGACCTGCACTTTCACTAATAGGCTCTCTTCAAGGACTCCAGACCTACCACATAGTTAGTGCCAAGTTTTAGCTCTTCTCTATGACCCATTTATGCCTTCAAAACCAGTACCACCTGGGTGACTACCAAGTTCAGCTGCCAACATGAAGTACAACTTGGTTACTTCGAGAACACAGCTTCTGTGTGCTGACTCTGAGGAAACACTCACTTCCCAGAGGATTTCACCTCAGTGATGTTGGCTGAGTCTTAATCACAGCTGATTCTTCAGCCCCAGCTGATCAGCATCCATTGTCCCAGTAAAACAAAGGTTTTACTTGAGTGGTTCTGGTCTCTTGTTAATCACAGCTGTTTCTTCAGTCCCAGCTAACCAGGACCACAGAATCTTAGATCAAATGGCCTGGTAGAGTCTCTGCTTCCCTCTGAAACTTCACAAGCCAGGCCTCCATCATCTGCACGGCTCTCAACATTCGTATCTTCTGAGCTCCTACAGAACAGCTCGCTGAGCTCTCAACACTCAATGGCTTTTCTAGCCCAAAGTTCCAAAGTCCTTCTACAATCCTCCCCAAAACAACACGGTCAGGTCTGTCACAGCAATACCCCACTACACTGGTACCAACTTGTCTTAGTTAGGGTTATTATTGCTGTGATTAAACATGACCGAAGCAACTTGGGGAGGACATTGGCTTACATTCCCATACAATAGTTCACCACTAAAGGAAGCAAGGACAGAAACTCAAACAGGGCAGGAACCTGGAGGCAGAAGCTGATGCAGAGGCCGTGGAGGAGTGCTGCTTACTGGCTTGCTCCCCATGGCTTGCTCAGCCTGCTTTCTTACAGAATCCACCAGCCCAGAAATGGCACCACCAATAATGAGCTGGGCCCTCCCCCACTGATCACTAAGTAAGTAAATGCCTTACAGCTGGATCTTTTTTTTTTTTTTTTTTGGTTTTTCGAGACAGGGTTTCTCTGTGTAACAGCTCTGGTTGTCCTGGACTCTTTTGTAGACCAGGCTGGCCTCACGGAGATCCGCCTGCCTCTGCCTCCCAAGTGCTGGGATTAAAGGCGTGCGCCACCACCACCCTGCTACAGCTGGATCTTATGAAGTCTTTTTCTCAGTTGAGGTTCTCTCCTTGTAGATAACTATCTTGTATCAAGCTGACATAAAACCATCCAGGACAGTCACTGATATGTTTAGTTCTTTGCTGTTAATATCACATTCATTTGTTATTCAGATTTGACAGAGCAGCAAATCAGTATATACTAGCTTATCTATTACATTTAAGTATACATTAGATTATATTCTAATTTTTCATGCTCACCTTTTCCAAATCCCTAGGGGCTTGATGTTTATTTTGATTATTTTTTATTTTATTTATGCGTATGCATGCCCCCTTTGTGGAGGCCGTTTTAGAGGTAGCCAGGCCTAACACTTTGTGGCTCAGGAGTCAGGAAACTCTTGGAGAAAATTATGTTGTGGTACACACGACACTTGTTTAGAGTAGGGTCTACCCTCCAGGGGACCCAGGCAGGTGGAACAAGCCATCCGCCACATTATAGATAGGCTACTTCATGCTGTGATTAATAGTTCCAGCCAATGGCCCCAACTCCTGTAAGGCATGATATACTGCTCAAAACTGCTGTTCTAGGGAGTGAGCCTAGGTTAGCTACTTCAGGGTCAGGAGCAAAAACCCAGAGCGGCCTTTTGGATTGGCTCTGGCCATGTAGGTGATACAGTAGAAGGTGTCTGTGGTCTGAGATGGTCTGTCAAATCTTTGCTTTTTACAGATCCTTGTAGTTGGGGAATATCCCAGTCCCATGTGACTCCCTCCCATTTTAAAATGTTTGTTCATGTATCGTGGTTCCAGAGAACACAAGGCCTCACACATGTCAGGCAAACACTCTATCACTGAGTCACAGCTCCAAACCCATGTGACTTCCTAATGAGCGGGCACAGTGGGCGTAGACATTGAGCTTAGATGAGGCGCGAAAGTCATCAACTCCTCTGCGAAAGCCTTCACCCTAAGGGGGGCGTGGAGACAAATTGTGCTTTATCTCATGGCACGTCTGCGTTGGAACAGGTTTCACTGAATGGAATATACCCGGGGACTGTGTAGGTGGTGCGGGACTTTACTAGCCATCCCCCATGTGTAGGGCCATGCTACTGTTCTCCCATGTCCTGTAAGAGAGTACAATCTGTACCAGCTGGCATACTGTCGTGGATGCAAAGGAACCAAACACTATCAGCAGGGACCGTCTACTGGCCTTCTTCACAGGTGAGGGTGAACTGGTCTTGGTCCAGTTTCAAGGGAGTGCTGACCCGACATTAGTATAAAACCACACGTGTGCAACTGAGAGTGGGCATGACCTCCCCACTAAGGAGGTGCTGTTAGTCACTATGACATAGACAAGAAACATCCCCTTATTTGAATCTATAACTTACGTTCATTTTCCAAGTTCTTCCACTGGCTTTTTCTTACTGGCCAAACAGAACCATGGGCATCTCCATGAGCAGGTTGCAAAACCACCGCCATCTTTAAATCTGTTTCCTCAAACTCAGCATGCCCACCTGGCAGCTCGATCTACCTGGTATTTACCACCTGACACTCTCCTGTCGACATACCTCTCCTGTGCACTAGATGGGTCAATCTGTGGAGGGACAATTTCCCTGGGTCTGGTAGACATTGTGTAGGCAAATGAATGGGTTAAGGGTCAGATGAATGGCAGTAATGTTCATTTTAATAGCATCCTTTCCCACTACAGAAATGCCCCCTCCCCGTCTCATGGTCCTACTCATCCAGGCAGTCTGGTGCTCACAGAAAAGCAGTTTGAGTTTTTCCAAATACAACTCTGCACCACTGTAGTCTTACATAGTTCCTTCTGGTGTGCCCGAGTATCCTGTGCCTTTACCTTCCACTCTAATAAGGATAGAGGGAACAGGCAAAGCTCACAGTATGTGTGTGGGTCACCATCTAGAACTCCAATCTCAGACTCTCTCTCTCACTCAGCTCTCCCCACTCTGGTCATGGGTTCATAGCTCATGTAGTGACATTTTTGAATTTTTGAATTTTGGTTTCTCTAAAAACACAGAAATATTATAAGAATGTGGGTTTTTTTAAAAAAAAATCCTAGATGTGGGGATATGGGACTGTGCCCAAAACAGCTGACTATGATTTGTCCTGTGCTCTAGCAGAGGTATGGTTTTGCCGGCAGGAGATAGTTTCTGCCATTGAACTTTGTAGTGGCATCCATGTTGTGTGAACATTTGCAGGCAGGCAAAATGTGTTAGAATGTGGTTGGAGACTTTCACCATGGTTCCAGAAGGCCATGAAAACAGACAGCATGGGATAACATTGGATTCCCTGTGAAAAGCTATTATACAAAGCCATAAGGATGAAAACTAACTTGCAGTGTGGAGCCCCAAAATGTTGGAGATGCCAGACTGTGGAAACTCTGCTGAAGAAAGCTGAAGGCATGGAGTGGAAGTGACCCAAGGGGTCCTTCAGAATTGTCAGCCACCCTCAGCAAGAGAACCTGGAACAGAATATCCAGTGGCAACAAGACAAACTCCTTACTTTCTTAGACCTTTAAGGAGGAGGGGGTCTCTGACTAGAGAAAAGGCCTTACAGCAAGGTGAACACACCTTGTAGCAGCTATGTGCTGGGAGCTTAGCAGTTTGGTTTATAAAGCTATAAGGTTTCAAGAGGGTTGCCTTGGGCCTGGAAGGAAAGGATGCAGTAGCAGGGCACTGCTGACTCCCTCTAGAAAAAGAGTGTGTGATGTAAAACATTCTAGCCTTTTTGCTTCTATATGTTAAAAAAGAAAGCTGGTGAGATGGCTCAGCATGTGTGCACTTACCATGCAAAGCTTGTGACCCATATTGTGTTCCCAGAAAACACAATATGGAAGGCTGGCGAGGTGTAGGGTTAGTGCAATGGTTCTCAACCTTCCTAAGGCTGCGGCCCTTTAATACAGTTCCTCATGTTGTGGTGACCCCCAACCATAAAATTATTTTCATTGCTACTTCCATAACTGTAGTTTTTGCTACTTTTATGAGTCATAATGTAAATATCTGTGTTTTCTGATGGGCTTAGGAGACCCCTGTGAAAGGGTCGCTACCCACAGGTTGAGAACCACTGCACTGGAATTGTTAATTAGTCTCAGTCCCCTGGGTAGATTGAGAGAGATGGTGAATCAGAGGAAGGCTTTGATAGATATTTTTTTTAGCAGAGTGCTTTATGAAGTGTCATATTTGGGCAAGAGCTATCAAATATAATCATCTACCTGCGGTGCCAACAGCCCACGAGGAGGTTCAGAGGCCAGAATCTTTGTTCCTTTTATAGTTTAGTCTACTTCTTTTTCTTCTATATTATAACCAATCATTTTACTCGTTGGGTGAATTTCCTGTTGGATGTTTAAGACCATGCAGCAGGCAAAAAGGAACCAGTTGTGTTGTTGTTCAAGTAAGTTGTGGCTTTTTAGGGGTTACTCTTGGGGACTTAGGAGGAGTCCATTAGTTTCTTTAGTCTTTCCCCTATGAGTTGTGTCCTCTTGCTGACCACGTGGCTTCCCTTGGAGGCACTGAGGACATTTCCTCTCTATTAACCCTCCTATTGCTGAATGTTCACTAGTTAAAAGCCGACCTTTGTGTCTTCATGGCCTCTTTAATCAAGAGGATTATCTCTCACACAGGTGACATTATCTATCTATCTATCTTCTATTATCTATTTATCTATTAATCATCTATCATCTATCTTCTACTATCTATCTATTAACCATCTATCTATCTATCATCTATGTGCATTGATGTGAGGGAGTCGGATCTACTGGATCTTGAGTTACAAACAGTTGTGAGCTGCCATGTGGGTGTTCTGGGAAATGTTCAGTTTTTTGTTTGTTTGTTTTTTTTTTTTTTTTGAGACAGGGTTTATCTGTGTACTCTTGGCTGTCCTGGAACTCACATTGTAGACCAGGCTGGCCTTGAACTCAGAGATTCCCCCCGTCTGTGCTTCCCAAGTTCTGGAATTAAAGATGTTCACTACCACCACCTAGAGAGGACAGGTGACTCAACTAGACCTGCAGAACGCTTTGAGGGGTGTCCTGTCATGCTCCTGATCTTGGGGCAAGGGCCCAAATATTGGCTGTCTTAACTTCTATATATTTATTGGCATTGGCCTCCACGTTTGGTTGTTGAACACCCAGAAAGTCAGTCACACCAAACTTGAAGAAAAGCTTGGACATAGGACACATCTCGTTGCTTTCTGCTTCAGCTGTGGGTTAAACTCCTTATCATTGGTTATTCTCTTTAACATTTACCTAAGTTGCCTGTTGATGTTGTACCTGGCCTGGTTAACCTCTTTTTTTTTTATTTGGCTTTACATCAAGAGATGAGTTAGTAGGAGCATGGTATGATTTCCTCTCTCTCAGATATGGGATCAGTTTCTTCTATATAAGGATCAGGAGGACACTCAAAATTACCTTTTTTTTTTTTTTTTTTTTGCTGGTCACAATGTGTCAGAGGCACACGGTTATAGCAGAATCTCTACGCTCCTCTTAGAGCCCAATTAGTATAGCAGGAAAAATAGTCTCTCAAGAACAGATCTCGTCATGGGGGTCTGATACTACCTCTTTAGTCTGATTTGGAAAATGCACTGGAATTATCACATGGCTACAGAGACACCCAGAAAATGTCACCACCACCCCTGTCTTTGATCAGAAGCTCTCAAGTTAGGTTGGCACAGGTGTAGCAGGGGATAGAAGGGCACATGGCACAAGATTAAATAGTTTGATGCATGCAGTCATAAAATCGGGAAAAATCTTGGAGCTAGCCACAGAAGTGCATGCTCAGGGGGAAGCCGTGTTGGGAGGAGAGTACAGAATTTTATGGTGTGAACTCAGGGCAGTGGTACCTTACCACATTGAAGAGGAAGCAAATCTGATTGTAATGAGGAACCTCACTGGACCTGGACCTCACTTAACCTTCCAATAGCTTCCAGCTCTTGAGTTTACAAGCTGCTGATGCAAATACAACTCCATTTAATATAAAGGTCATGAGCATGCACAGGCGTTAGTCTTTTGTGGGGAGGTCCTGGAACCAACACTCCACTGAGGGGGGACTCTAATATCTTTCAAGAGACTCTAGTGAGTTACCTGGCTCCTTCATCCACATGAGACAGACTGTCTATGAGGAAACAAACCCTCACTAAGCCTGGAATCTGCAGTAATCTTTATCTCAGACTACCTGCTTTTCAGAGTTAGAAGTCATCAACTTCTTTCTTTTCACATTTTAAAGTTGGATCTATTATTTTGATTTTATATGTGAGTGTTTTGCCTGCATGTAGGTATGTATGCTGCATGTATCCTTGGTGCCTTTGGAGGTCAGAAAGGGCCATCTGATCCCCTGAAACTAGAGTTATAGATGGGGTTATGAACCATCGTATGGGTTCTGGGAATCAAAACCTAGGACGACGTACCAAAGAAGGCTCTTAACTATTGAGCCAGAGTGATGAATTTCTTTAAGACACAGAAGCCACACAGGTTGTTGTAGCATCCTGTATTTAGTAAAGCAACTCCCACAGACACTTGGGGTGACACAGAGATACCTGATGCTCCCAGGAGTCAGTGTGGTGCAAGATGCTCAGGTCTCCACATGGAGGCTGATGATGGGCACCCTACTGGGTAGCCTGCAAGACCATTTGAGGCATTTTCCCACCCATCTGGAGCAGCACTTCTCAGCCAGGGATGACATGCCCCTGTCCAGAGACAGTTTGTGTTGCTGCCTCTGGGGGTCTGTGAGGGGATGGCAGTGTGTCAAGAGTGCCCAATGTGGGGACAGCTCCCCACAACAGAACATTATTTAATCTCAGACAGAAGCACTGCTGAGAATGAGCCCCAGTCTCAAGAACGTGGAGTGTTAAGACCTAAGCAAAGGCTCTCTTGCGAGTTCTGCTTCACCCAACCTTTTCCTGGAGTGGAGAAGGACATCGCAAGAACTGGGGACACTACAAGTCACACTCCTGTCTTTGCACTGGCAGGCAAGACGGGAGTCAGACATACTGCAAAGCCCCCAAAGATACTGTAGCTTCAGGAGAGTAGAAGTGGGTGGGGCTTGCCTCGGTCCATTGAGCCTTAGGAAGCCTGGCCCATCTCTGAGCTCTGATGGTGAGTCATGAAGGACCAAAGGAGTCTGTGGTGTGTTGTATGCCACTGGGTACTGTGTGCAGGCCCCTTTACCTGCTTAGAACCATGAAATCAGTTCACATTGTGGCTTCTTTTTAATCTTGGTCTGGCAGGTACACCATTTAGAGGGTGAGCTTGAGGCCAGGGGAAGACTAGAAGGTCCAGGGAAGGGCCACAGGAGATGTAGGGATGGGACCAAGGACAAGTCAATCCTTCCCTTTTCAGTCGTTCATCTGCTGAGCTGATCGCTGTCCTTTTTAGTCCCAGGTTGATCTCACAGCAAGGGATCCAGCTCCTGGAGTACTTAGACCTACAGCATTATCCATGTAGGGCACAGGACTTATAGTGGGCCAGATCCTAGTTCTCAGCAAAGCTGTCTTAGTATCCCGAAGCCTTTCCAGCCTTCCTCAGGTCAGATGCTGCATAGACACAGGGCCCTTCCTGAAACACAGCCTGGACCACATTCAAGAACATTGTCCGGTTGCTCTGGCTCTGGCCTCGGTCCTGTAGTCCCTTCTGCACCTCCTGAAGAAAAGAAAAGGAGCATTCATGGGGAGGGCATCTCAAGTCTCCCCGTATACAAGGGGATGGCTAGACAAGAAATAGGAAAACAGACTTTAAAAGGTGGGGCGGGGGTGGGGGGAAGGGGTCTGAGGACCCTGGGAAAGACTGTGGCCAGGCACTGGTCCTAGAGCCTGGAGTTTATAACTTGAAAATATCCAAGGGATGTAAGTGGGCTGCAAAGACTATGGGGACTATGCAAGGATGATGCAATTCAGAACAAAAAAAATCCCTCAAGCACCAAGTTAGTTCTGCTCTTGCGTCCAATTCACTATGGACCTAGAGGACAAATCTTAGGAGATCTAGGGGCTTCCTGGAGAAGGCAGTTTTAGAAGGCCTGGGGTAAGGGACACAATTTTGAATCTCTTGAAAGCATCACCTTCTAGGAATCTAAGGATGACATGCGGACATTGAGGAGGGCAAAGTACTAGAGGCTAGGTGTTCAGGCCCACCAAGAATAAGTACTGCCAAACCATATTTGACAACAACAACACAGACAAGAACGTAAGACCAGGGCTGGAGAGATGGCTCAGTGGTTAAGAGCACTGACTGCTCTTCCAAAGGGCCTGGGTTCAAATCCCAGCACCCACATGGCAGTTCACAGCTGTCTATAATTGCCAGGGCGTGGTGGCGCACGCCTTTAATCCCAGCACTTGGAAGGCAGAGGCAGGCGGATCTCTGTAAGTTCAAGACCAACCTGGTCTACTACAAAGTGAGTCCAGGATACACAGAGAAACCCTGTCTCGAAAAACCTAAAACAAAACAAAACAACAACAAAAAAAAAACCCAAAAAAAGACCTAAGACATGGAAATATGTAGCAGTGAAACTCCTGCGGGCCTATAACTTTAGGACTTGTAAGGAGGTGTCTAGGAGGACCCAAAGCTCCTGATCCCCTTTGTCCAGAATACCCAAGTACTGTGCTCTCTCTTCAGCAGCTCAGACACTAAAATTACAACAGTGCAGAAAGATTAACATGGCTCTTGCTCAAGGATGACTTGTGAATTCATGAAGCATGCCGTATGTGTGTGTGTGTGTGCGCGCGCGCGCGTGTATGAGTATATGTTTGTAGGTATGTATCCATTTGAATGTATAGCTGTACACAAAGGACTACTTGTATATCAAGCCAGGTATGGTGGTACATGCCTGCAATCCAGCACTTGACGGGGCAGAGGCAGGGTAATTGTAAATTTGAGATCAGCTTAGGCTGTGTAGCAAGCCTCAGGCTAGCCTGAGCCAAGTTCCATCTCAAAAGCAAACAAACTTGTCTGTATCCAAGAAAACTAGAACTCTGAAGGAACCGGTGGGAGACACTCAGCTCATGGGGCCCTAATTGCTCTGGTGTAAGGCACTCTAAATCTGTGAACTTTGAGGTAGAAATTAAAGTGGGGCCTAGCGCTGTAGCTCTGATTTCTAAGATGTTAAGGACTTTATATCCTTGCGGTATGAACCCCCCACTACTGCTTATCTGTTTATCGTGTTGTGGGGGTGGGGCAAAATCCTAAGAAGTGCAATCCTTTAGCCCCACACTTCCATATGCTGTTTTGGATTAGAGGGCCAAGAATTTTGTCCACTATGACCCAATATTGCCCAGACGTCCATGTATGGTGACTTCTCTGCAGTCCTTATGATCAGTTGCCTTCTATCTGACTCCATTAGGTGATATTATGTGACTGGAGCCACTGGCAAGGTGATATGTGGAGTAATGTCCTTAGGGCTGTAAATTTTTCTGCATTTACTGTACGAACTGCCCAATGGCCTTAGCTTTAAAAGCTGAGGCCCTCAGTGCAGAAGCCAAATCTAAAGTTTCAGTCCTCAGAGGCTCCATTTCTCAGAATTTAGTGGCCAAACTCCAAGACCTTCCTTGCCTTGGTGGTTACTTTTGCTCATAAAGATCCTTGGAGATTTGAGGTCTCCAAGCCAGGGTTTATGATGTTCTCCATGGAAAACTCTGGATCTGTACAACCGATATTGTAACACCCTAAGGGAGCCGAGTGAGGATCTTGGCCTTGTGGGGCACTGGATTTCATTAATCTCAGTTCCCGGACTGTGTATAATCTTCTAAATTCTCAGAGTTGACAATTCTCAGAGTGCCAAGTCTTGAGAGCTGATGTTTGCTGAGAAAGGCTCTTCAGTTAAGAGTCGAGAGCCAGGCCTCAAGGAGTAAGGGCTTAAAAGGGCATGTCTTGGATCTTGCATCTGCTAGACATTTGTTCCTCGGACCTAGTGTTCTGAGAGAGCGTCTCAGGTCCCCAGAAGAAACCTACACAGATGCTAAAAGCCAAGAATCTCAGGCCAAAGGGCTGAGCCCTCAACCTCAGGTCTGAATAACAAGGTTTTCAACACTACAGATGTGCCAATAAGTCCATCATAATTGGAAAGCATTGTAAGTCAAAATGCATCAATATATTTAATATATCTAACCTGAAGAGATGACCTAGCACTTAAGAGCACTTGTGGATTTTGTGGAGGACTCAGGTTTGGTTCTCAGCACCTGCACAGTGGCTCACAACCATAATTCCCATTGCAGGGGATCCAATACTCTCTTCCAACATCCATGAGCACTAGCCATGCAAGGAGTGCACATACAAACATACAGGCAATACACTCATACACATAAAACAAATCTTTTTAAAAATTTAAGTATGTCTAACCTATCATCATAAATATCATAAACATCATAGCCTGCCTTAAATGTGCAGAACACTTACTTCAGTTTACTGTGTTGTCTAAGACAAACAATATTGAGCCAGGCGTGATGGAACATGCCTTTAATCCCAGCACTTGGGAGGCAGAGGCAGGCAGATCTCTGTGAGTTCAAGGCCAGCCTGGTCTACAAAGCGAGTCCAGGACAGCCAGGGCTACACAGAGAAACCGGGGGGGGGGGGAGACTATTTTATTATAAGGTGTTGAGCACCTTACATGTAATTTATTTAGTATTGTGCTGAAGTTATAACAGAATTGTTATATGAGTAATCACCATTAATATATAATGAACATTAAATTGTTTCCGCTGAATGCATATAACTTTCTTTTCTTTTCTTTCTCTCTCCTTTTCTTTCTTTCTCTCTCTCTCTCTCTCTTTTTCTTTCTCTTTCTTTTTTGTAGTGCTGGAGGCTTGTACTTACTCTTTCACTGAGCTACATCCCGGCCCTGCATATATGACTTTTATACCACTGAAAAGTTGAAAAATTCATGAGTCAAACTATTATGAGCAAGCACCATCTGTCGGTACCCCTTTTCACTAAAGGTCTACCACTCTAAGGGTTTCTAGAATGCTAAGGGGCCCTAGAAGACAGTTTTAGGAGTTAAAACATAGAACTTTGAGTACCTCAGCTACAGATAGTAGAAATGGTCCTAAACACACATCTTATGGTCTCAAAAAGCTACTAGTCCTGACAGGCGTGGTGGAACACGCCTTTAATCCCAGTACTTGGGAGGCAGAGGCAGGCTAATCTCTGTGAATTCAAGGCCAGCCTGATCTACAAAGTGAGTCCAGGACAGTCAAGGATATGCAGAGAAACCCTGTCTCAAAAAAAAAAAAAAACTTAAAAAAAAAAGCTACTAGACTTTTCAAAGATTTTTTTAGTTTTAAAACATATTTATCTATTCCTCTGTGTGTGTGTGTGCACATGCACACCTGAGTATATATGTGTGCTACATGCATGTGGGAGCCTGTAGAGGTCAGAAGAGGGTGTTGGATCTCTTATAACCTTTTTAAAAGTGATTGTGACCTGTCATGTGGGTGCTGAGAACCACTGAGCCAAAGCTGCTAGTCTTTCATGTGTGCTCCAGCACATCACATCCAATTAGCTTCAGAAAACTCCCAGGAAGCTAAATGTCTCTCTAGGGAGGAAGGCGGTAGCCAGTCCAGAGAATTCAGCTGCTGGTTTTGCTCTAGGGATTTAGTGGGGGAATCACATGCTTGGAATAAGTAACAGCCATATGACCCCCAGTGCTCCAGAACGAACTCTCACTGGAAAAAGTAAGCTCATTCATGAATAAACTCTCAAATTTTCAAACTTCACGAGGGAACAAATCACCAGGAAAGAAGAGCATCGAACTGGCCACAGCCAGAGAAGCTGGCTTCTTTGAAATGATGTAAATAGAACAAGATTTTGAAGCCCCCAGCCTGAGAGAAACTCAGGCGATAGCCTGCTCTCCGACTCGGATGACACGGGACAAACCTACTGCGTTTCCCACTGAGCTTCTCAGCACCTCCTGGCCCCTGAAGGTGAAGCGTACCTGCCTGGCACACACAGCTAGTGGGTTCTTTACAGGCGGCCACGAGCAGCATGAGTTTCAAGAGGCAGGTGGGACCTCAGCCTTACCTGGTCGAAGTTGGGCTCATACTCCACACGGCCCTTGCTGTTGACGTGTAGGATGGGGGCTGCAATGGCTTCTGTCAGTTCAAAGCCAAGCCACAGCTTATTCATGATGGTCTGGAAGAAATAAGAGGACCCGGGGGAGGAGGAGGCACTGGGCATCCCGCCACGACACTCCCATCCCCAACCCAGGGAGTTTCCCGGAGAGGGACCACTCCAGCTGGGAGCCCTCAGACTCACCTGGACCACAGCAGAGATAATGAGCTCCCCGCCAGCCCCACCGATCACTAGCGTTGATCCCTGGGCTTTGTTGACCAAGATCGAAGGTACCATGGAAGATGGGGGCCGCTCACCTGGAACTGAACCCGCCAAGCATCACCCACACCCTCCCGTGGTGTACCACCTAGCCCTCTTTCATGCATTCGCTAACCAAACAGTGCTCGTGATGGAGGCGACCCATCCAGGGGTTAGCTGCTGCCCACCCACACTCCTGCCTCTGTTCAAGGGGTGCTGGGCAGGAGGGCCTTCCTCTCACCAGGTGGAGGAGTGACTGTGGAACCTGGTTCGTGTCTCCAGCATAGGTCCAATAGCTCGTTGTTAAGTAGGATGCCTGTCCGTGGCGAGTACACCATCGCTCCAAAGCTGCAGAGAGGTGAAGCCTGAACTTGGGGCTTTGGCTTCCAACGGGCCGGACCTGCACCCTCTAGGCCCTTTTACCATAGTGCCTTCCAGTGCACTGAGCCCAGCACCACCCACAGCCCCCAAAGGTCCTCTTTGATCACCATCAGGACACCGTCCTTTTAGTAAGGACCATGTCAGACAGGGCCACCAAGCAATAGCTTTTGTCAGAGAGGGACGTCCCTGGTGCCAGACAAATAGAAGGGGAAGCAAAAGCAAGAGGCTGTGCGCCTAGAAGAGTCGCAAGCGGAGGTCAATGGGTGTAGACCAAAGTGGAACAAAAGAGACTTTGGTACCAGGAGCAAAAGAGAGGGGCCTGCCCACCCATCCCTAAGCCCTGTATGCCCCTGCCCTTTCCCAAAGGTCCCACACACGGTGTGTTGATGGTGCTGGTGGCTGCCACCGCGCTGCCGTCTTCTCCCAGCACCGACACATGAGAGGTGCCCATCCTGTTGCCCCTGACCCCGGATAGGCTGTAGTGGCTGAGTTGGTGGTCACCGCGGCCATCGATCTGTTGGCGGATGTGCTGGGCTAGAGCCTCCCCCAGAAGGTCCTGGGAAGTGTTCTGAGGTGAGCAGTCGGCAAGTTAGTGTGGAGCCAGGGGTTGGGGATGGTCCTCAGCGCAGAGGGCAGGATGAGCTTATTCCCGGCTGGGGAAGCCCTTTGCTGTGGGATCTTTTCTCCACCTTATCCTAGAAGGGCCTTGCCGTAGCCCACGTGAAGCTTAGATCCTACCTGCTGTATCTACCACCCCCCGGGGTCCCTTCCAATCCTGGAGACCACTGCCAGGATATCCCTGGCTAGAATTACAAAGAAATTCCTCCACCTTCCCTGCACCGTCCTGACCCTCCCTTCATGCTGTGTTTTGGAGAAGGGGAGAGGGCACTATCAGTCCCAGGGAGCCTTACTTGTATCCCTGGGTGACTGGAAGGGTCCCATAGCCGCCATCTCTGCCCTATTGCAAACTTGAGTGTCTCTACAAGATGATGGTACATGCTCACTTTCCCTTCAGGCTGGGCCACTGTCTCTGCAGAGAAGTTGAACCCTGGGGATAGTGGTGGACAGGGGGGTTACTTTGTGTAAATGGGGTGAATGTTGGACCCCCAAAAGACTTATTCAATTTTTTAATTCCCTGGATCCATAAATATTGATTTATATAGTACAAGAATTAATATTACATCTTATGGCAAAATATGTTAAGAATTTTGAGAGGAGGCATTTAGCTTGCATTGTATAGATTATGTAAGTAGTGATAAACGTGATCAGATGTGTCTTTTTTTTTCTTCTTCTTCTTCTTCTCGAGGTAGGGTTTCTCTGTGTAGCCCTGGCTCTGTTGACCAAGCTAGCCTCAAACTCAGAGATCCAGACTCAGAGTTCTGACTACCTCTGCCTCCTGAGAACCCAGATTTAAAGGCTTGTACCACCAGGCCTGGCCACACGGTTCTTTATAAGTCAGACACACAGAGGAGAGATGCTCGCTCTTGTCTATGGTCTGACTTCCCTCAATTTCAGCTACCTGCAGCCAATCACAATTTGAAAATATTAGCTGGGCGTGGAGGCACACACCTTTAGTCCCAGCACTCGGGAGGCAGAGGAGGCCGAGCTCTGTGAGTTTGAGGCCAGCCTGGTCTACAAAATGAGTCTAGGACAGCCAGGGCTGCATAGAGAAACCATGTCTCAAAAAATAAAAAGAAAGAAAGAAAATATTAAGTGAAAAGTTTCAGAATAAACAATTCATAATTTTAAAGTGTCATTCTTAGTACCATGATTAAATCTTGTGCCACCTTGCTCCATCACACCAAGGATGTGAATCCTTCCATTGTCCAATATATCCAAACTGTATATACTGCCTGTTTGCTAATCACTTATTAATAATACCCCCCCAGCCCTGAGACCGGTACATAGAACATTGCATATGTTAGACATGAATTCTACCACTGAGCTCTCAGGCCTTATTAACCGTCTCTATGATCAGAACAACTGTCACCGTATTGAAGTATTTATGTCAAGGTGACATAAAGGCCCCAGGGCACACCTGGAGGCTTGGTTCTGAGCTTGACACTAACTGGGAGGTGACAGAAACCTTAAGATGTGGGGCAGTGTGGGATGGTTTAGGTCGTGGGCTCAATGGGGCCGCATTCTCTCCTTGCCTCTCTTTTGCTTCTGAGCAGCCTTGAGGTTCTCGCTCTACCATATGTCCCTCCCTGCCTTGATGTTCTACCTCACCGCAGGTCCTGAAGCAATGGAGCCCAACTGAACCCAGATGGAAATGTCTAAACTCTGAGAGACAAAAGGAACAGTTTCTCGTTATAAGTGTGTTTTTAATCCCAGGTATTTGTTATAGCAACGAAAAGCTGACCAGCAGCCGTGATACTGGGGATTTATGTATACCGAAGAGAAGCCAGAGTGTTTCCTGTTGGTGAAAAGGTTGTAATGGGTGTCTTACTGTCCCTAATTTATAGTTAACTTTTATCACAAGTGTAGCCATAGGGAAGCATGCTGTATGTGTAAGGCTTTGTGCCATCTGTACTGGAGGCAGCAGAGCCTAGACTGACACAGCCACAGGCAAAGAAAGCCAGCAGGTTCTCCCCAAGAGACTCCAGAGGGAGCCTGTGCACAGCCTGCTGTGCGACGTCTAGCTTCCGGAACTATTCTGAGGCCCTGGGGCAGTCCCTGCAGGCTATGATATCCTGGGCTGTGTTTCAGCCCGGAGTGTACACATCTGTCAGGGAGCCTCGATACCTGTAAAGCCTACTGCTCCTGTGCTGAGACTGGGTCATGTACTAAGGAAAAGGATGCCACTTCCTTCAGGAGAATATGATCTAGTTCCTGAGATGGAGACCAACTCCGAAACATACCGTCCTCACCCCTGTCCTGGCCAGTCTTGGATATCATACATCTATTAACCTAGTGTGTCGAAAAAGACAGTGGCCATATGTTGTGTTTACACTATGTCTTGAGTGTCTCCAAGGGTTTGTTGATTGGAGCCTTGATCCCCATACTGTCAGCACTGGGTCCAGCATACTGTGGCTGGACCTTTAAGACACAAGATTTAAGCCAGGTGTGGTGGCCCCACACCTTTAATCTCAGTACTTGGGAGGCAGAGGCAGGTGGATCTCTGTGGCTTTGAGGCCAGCCTGGTCTACAAAGCCAGTTCAGGACAGCCAGGGCCGCACAGAGAAACTTTGTCTCAAAAAAAAAAAAGGTAAGACTTAGTAGGAAATTTAAAGGTCACTGGGGCTTTGCTATTGGAATGTGCTTCATGTGTGACCCTTTTTTTCTGTTTTTTTGTTTGTTTGTTTGTTTTTTCAAGACAGGGTTTCTCTGTGTAACCCTGGTTGTCCTGGACTTGCTTTGTAGACCAAGCTGGCCTTGAACTCACAGAGATCCACCTGCCTCTGCCTCCCAAGTGCTGGGATTAAAGGCATGTGCCAGCATGCCCAGCTGCCCAGCCTTTCTTTAGTAGTTCTTAGAAGAGGGCTGTTATGAAAGGGGCCAGGCCAGTTTCTACCATTGAGCTAAACTCCCAGCGCTAAGCTTTCCTTAACAAGTAGCTGTGTCTAGCATTATGTGTTCCCCAAAGTCAGGGATGAGCTGAGAGCTCAGGCTCCCCGCAGGGTGAGACCAGAGTGGGGAGAGAGAAGGCCTGAGCGGGGAGAGAGAAGGCCTGAGAAGGGCTTACCTTTCAGCACGTTGAGAACGAAGCTAAGAATAGCACCCCCTGCAGGTGGTGGTGGTGAGTACAGGGTGTAGTTTCCTAGGGGCATCTCCAGGGGCTCCACCACTTCAGGCTGGAAGGCAGCCAAGTCCTGAACGGTCAGCTGGCTTCCTGGACAGAGATGGTGAGTGAGAACTCCAGGTGCACATAAGGATTGCCAAAGAACAAGAAAGACTTGCTACTCACCTCAGGATGTACAAAGAGGTTCCTCTCTCCTGCTAGTGGTGTAGCCCCAGAGGGGTGGTGGCAAATATATGGGCAGTAGTATAGAGTGGGTGGACAGAGAGCAGAGGAAGGCAAGAGGGAACTAGGAGAAGAATGGTGATCAGATTGGTCACCCAGGCCTGCCATTGCAGGCAGACTTGCAAAAGCTCTGCCACTCGAGGTTCTGGACCACCAAGACCCCTAAGGCTAGCAATGGCTAGGTTTCCTCCAAATCCCAGGAGCACCAAGTAGTCCTGAAGGGCCTGGGAAAGGTGTGACATTAACCCCTAATGCCCAGGAGTTGGTTCTTTCTCTAACTGGGCTGGGTATTGGGAGTACCAGTTTAGCTAACCTTCCTTGGTAATGTCCTCTACCAGCATGCGGCCCAGCCTCCCAGTGTATAAGGCCTCTGCACCCTCCGTGGCCACAGTCTCCAGGGTGTTGGCCAGTGCAGGCCACGGGAATGAGTCCTGAGATCTCAAGGGTTCTGTACCATTGAAGAAGAGCTGTCTGAGGCGCGGGTAGGAGGGAACCTCAGATTGATACCAGATCCCAGCAGACACTCACATTCCTGCTGAGCTCTAGAGAAATCTTCAGGATTCTTCTTGGGGAACATGGCCCCACGGTACCAGTACTGAGCAATAGGGTACTGGCTCTCTAGAAGTAGATGGGGCTGACACCACCACCCTCACTCCTGGCCCTGGAATCTTTCTGGTGTGTCTGTGTCTCCCAAAGAGATTTCCACACCTACTGGGAGGACCTATCACTGAGCTAGAGAGTAAAAAAGGGGGCAAGGACCACATGCCACCCCCAAGGAGAAGCAAAAGGAAACCAGAACTGGAGGGGTAAGCTGTCCTTAGCCTAAGTTAGGTTCTGACCAGAGACAGAAAAACATTGGGTATCTTGGCTGCAAAGGCTTTGGTACCTTAGGGCCAACCCCCCAGACTGAAGCACAGCTGGACTGTGTCTGAGCTCAGGTGTGATGTGGATTTGAGGGATACCCTACAGTGCTCACCTCAGGGTCGATGAATACAAGGAGGGCCGCAGGACACTATGGCTGAGGAACTGGCTGAGGATAGAGGGCACACGGAAACCCTCTCGGAGGAGTGCAATGGTAGGCTGGAAAAGTTGAGCCCAAGGCAGGCGGCCATGTCGGCGGTGGGCCTCAGCGTAGCCACGGAGCTCCCCAGGAACCCCAATCCACTGGGCCCCTGAATAATATGCACCTTTCCTCAGCTCAGCATAACCAGGTCATCCCAACTTGGTCTCCCAGCTTCTGGAGATCATGCTTGACCCTATCGCTGCCTGCAAGGACCTCTTATGGCTCTCCCTACTACCTTCCATATAAAATCTACATAGAAAGACCACCAGCAGGCACTGGACCCTTGTAAGTGGCAGAACCAGGCCTCGGCTACACCCCCTAGAGCCTACTCTGCTCTCAAATAAACTGGCCCCAGGATCCCTGTCCCACCAACCAGTATCCATTGAGCTCCCTAAGACTGGTCTTCCCCTTGGAACACCTCACCTACTCAGAGTCTCCCCCCAAACAAGCTCTCCAACCCACCCCAGTAGGTAAGGGGTTCCACAGTCTCCCCAATGCCCAGAGTATCACAACATGTTCATGAGTCTTACTGACCCTTTTGGGGGTGTTCTGGAGAGTCCCGTAACGGACTGAGCTGGGTTGTCTAATGAACCCTTCCCACAGCCTTACCTGTGCCCAGTGGCAGGGCATTTTTACAATGGTCTAGCAGTCCCTGGACATGGCTGGCTGGCACTGTTTCCCGAGCATTGATGACCTCCACCTTCCCTGGAGTTGAGACAGGGTGAAACATGGCCCCAACCTGTTCTAGGTCTTGGTCTCCATCTCTGTGCTAACCCTCAGAACACTACCTACCACCAGGGCTTTATCCGATAGAGGCAAAGGCAGCACAGAGAGTCCCAAGAGTAGTACTCAGGAAGAGGCATGCAAGACGGCCCGAGGAATGAGTGCCCCGTGAGTGCTGATAAGTCTGTGTCCCCAGGGGGCATCACGTGAGGGCCCACCTGTTGACGCATTGTAGATAGTGAAGATGACCCCTCCGCCCAGGCCCATGCTTTGAGGGTTAGCAACACCAGTACAGATTAGGGCGGCGATGACGGCATCCACAGGTGAGCCCTGCTGCTGGAGGATGGCTCTAAGGGACATGACACAGAATCAGAGGGACTTCTCTACTCCAACTCTTCCTGGGCTCATTTGACTGGCACTTACTAGGAAACAGGGACAAATTGGTCTATCGGTTGGCACCAAGATAGTTGGAAAAAAAAACACTTAGCTGCCCCTTCAAATCCATCTACTTGTTGGTCCATCATCACACCCAATAGATTGCAAAGTATGATGGCCTTTACATGTCCCTGAGCCACGTGTAAGGTGGTTCTCAGTTTAGAAATGATTCTCCTGCCATCATCCCCTGGAACTCCTGGCAGTACTGGCTCATAGCAACTGGCAGAACCTGGCCCCCCTGTAACCCATTCTGAGACTCCAACAGTCTAAGCTGGTCTTTTGGGGGCGGTGACCCCAGGATCCTACCACTAGGTTCCAGTACTTGGACTGATGAACCCACATCTTTTTCTTTGTCCTTGGGTCTATGACAACACTCTTGGGCTTCAGCCTCCTCATCTGTCCAAGTGGCAGGACCTTGGACTCCAAAGTGTTGGTGAGACTGGCTTACGTCACAGTGGCTACTGGGCCAGGAAGTACAACTTGCACCAGTTCACCAAGGACCTCCCCCTTCCTTCACACCCAGAGGCCCTTCCCAGCACCTGTAGGATTACTGTTTAACCTCCAGGCAGTACAAGGAATTTAAGACTCACAACAGTGGACCTAGGTCTCCTCTTGCAACTCCCGTGGGACCTCTGACCCTACATCTTCCCTTGACTTGGTTACTTGTAACCCAACCAGTCAGTGCTGGACTCTGCCTCACTGTGGCTCCTTAGCTTAAATGTTAGTATACACAGGATCCCTATCACCACACACGTAATCTTGGAGTGGAAAGGAGCCAGAAGCGTGAACGAAACAAGATTATAATAGTCAGCATAAGTACAGGTTTTTTTTTTTAAAAGACTGATGTGTGTGTGTGTGTGTGTGTGTGTGTGTTCTGCATAAAGGCTAAAAGTGGGTGTTGGATCCCCTGAAACTGGAGTTACAATTACATGTAACGACCTGATATGGGCGCTGAGAACAGAACTTGGGTCCTCTGGAAAAGCAGCAAGTACTCACCGATTTCTCCAGCCCCATAAGCATGAACTCCTTTTTAAAAAATTTATTTATTTATTCATTTTAAATCCTAATCATATCTCCCTCCCGCCTCCACCTGTTCCCCCCTCCCACCATCCCCCCCCCTCTCCCCCCTCCCCTTCTCCTCAGAAAAGGGAACCCCTCCATCAACCCATCCCAGCTCTTCACGTCACATCTGGACTAAAAGCATCCTCATCTGCTGAGTGCAGACAAGGCAGCCCATCTAGGGCAAGGTGGTCCTCAAACAGACAATAGAGTCTATGTCAGGAACAGTCTCCACTCCACTTGCTAGGTAACTGATATAAAGACCGAGCTGCCCATCAGTTACATATATGCAGGGGGTCTAGGTCCAGTCCATACATGCTTTTTGGTTGATGCTTCAGTCTCTGTAAGCCCCCAGAAGCCTAGGCTAGTTGACTCTGTTGGTCTTCTTGTGGAGTTCTTGTCCCCTCCAGATCCCTCTATTCGTCCTCCCACTCTTCTACAAGACTCCCCAAGCTCCACCTAATGTTTGGCTCATTAGGTGTGTCTCAGCATCTGTTTCTATACGCTACGTGGTGGGACCTCTCAGAGGATAGTTATGCTAGGTGGTTCCTGTCATGTGTATCTTTCTGAGTCTGGGTTACCTCATTCAGGCTGAGCTTTTCTAGTTCCATCAATTTTCCTGTGAATTGCATGATTTCCTTGTTTTTAATAGCTGAGTAGTATTCCTTTGTGTAAATGAACTATAGTTTCTTTATCCATTCTTTGGTTGAGGGACATCTGGATTATTTCCATTTTCTAGCTATTACGAATAAAGCTGGTATGAACATAGTTGATTTGAGCAAATGTCCTTGTGGTTTGGTGGAACTTCTTTTGGATATATGCCCAGGAGTGGTATGGCTGGGTCTTGAGGTGGAATTATTTCCAATTTTCTGAGATATCACCAGATTAATTTCCAAAGTGGTTGTACAAGTTTGCACTCCCACCAACAATGGAGGAATGTTCCCCTTTCTCCACAACCTTGCCAGCATGTGCTGTTACTTGAATTTTTTATCTCCGCCATTCTGACGGGTGTGAGCTGGAATCTCAGAGTCATTTTGATTTGCATTTCCCTGATGACTAAGGATGCTGAGCGTTTCTTTAAGTGCTTCTTGGTCATTAGAGCTTTCTCTTTTGTGAATTCTCAGTTTAGTTCTGTACCCAATTTTTGATTGGATTATTTGGTTTCTTGCTGTTTAATTTCTTGAGTTCTTTATAAATTTTGGATATTAGTCCTCTCTTGGATGTGGGGTTAGTGAAGATCTTTTCCCAATCTGTAGGCTGCCATTTTGTTCTATTGACAGTGTCCTTTGCCTTACAGAAGCTTTTCAGTTTCATGAGGTCCCATTTACTAATTGTTGCTCTTAATGCCTGACCAATTGGTGTTCTGTTCAGGAGTCGTCACCTATACCAACGAGTGCAGGGCTTTCCCCACTTTCTCTTCTATTAGATTTAGTGTATCTAGTTTTATGTTGAGGTCTTTGATCCATTTGGACTTGTGTTTTGTAGCACAAATTCTTAACAATAAAACATCATCAACAAAGTTGAATGAAGGAGAGTGAAGAAATGACATATTCCCATCAGAGACAAGGCCTCAGCTCTGCTTGATGCTGCTGAGCAAAAACCAATCCTGTCAATTGCTACCTCCCACCCAAACCCCTCGCTACACTCAGCTTCTGTGACTCCCATCTTGTGGGGTTTTTTTGTTGTTGTTTTGTTTGTTTTACCTCCCTGACCTCCTAATGTTGAGGTCCTTGGTCCACATTTGAGCTCATCGATGAAATATGAACTCTATACTTACAACTTGTGAAGTTAGTTTCTAAATCTGTTCTCTTCCATAAACTCTTCTGTGAAGACATCTACAGATGCCTCCCTGGGGACTAAGAAACACTGCACACTCACCGTGTCCTAAAGTGCACTTTGTCTTTCCCTCCCATCTCTACCCCCACAATAGTCTGCTGTTCTTGTTTTTGCAGGCTTAGAAAATGCCGTAACCATTTGCTGTTTTGCTTTGTCCCTCGTTTTGGAGTCACCCTTGATGGCCAGCCTCTTCCACTTCTGTCATCCACATGGGAGGTACCCCACACCCACCACCCTGGTCCAAGCTATCAGTCACTGAAGAGTTTCTGGGTTTCTGCAGTGGCCTGTTGTACCTGTCCTCTTGTGTCTGCCTGTATTTTTCCATAAAATTATCTGGCCAGTGGCCACTAGATACCCCAGTAGTGGATGACTAGACACTTTAGACCAAATTCCCACAGAGAACTAAGAAAGCCAGACAAATCAGAAACATGTGCTATGCAGGCGTTAGCAGCAGGGAGAAAGCTCATGGTGAGAGAAACGGGTCTGGAATCTGCAGCTGCTTTTCCCTCGAGAAGATTTCCTTTTTTTGCCCAGAGAGCTGAGAGGCAGACCAGTGCTGTGAGCACTCTGATGGTTAAGGGAAGGGATAGTGCACACGTCCCACACTCCAGGATGGGTCCTTTTCTAGATGTAACTTCCAGAATTAGGCTAGGCCTCTCCATACAGGGGCCCAGCTGCAAACCATCAAGTTACCAGAACTCTAAAGGAGATCCTGGATCTCTCTCTCTCTCTCTCTCTCTCACTCTGTAGCCCATCTGGCCTCACACTTGTGATTCTCCTGCCTCAACCCCCTAAATGCCAAGACTTATGAATATATAAGCCACCATACCAAACTAAAATATCCAAATAGGGAAGTATATTTCAAGATATAGAAAATAAGATTGAAAGTGTCAAGTCTTCAGGATGGCTCAGTGGGTAAAATCGCTTGCCATGAAAGCCAGATAACCTGAGTCTGGTCCTTGGAATTCATGTACAGGGCCAGATGCAGTGGCCTGCATCTCTAATCCGAGCATTCCTATGTCCAAGTGGACTCAAAGCTCCAGGAAGCTTACAAGCTAAGCTAACCTGGAGGATTCAGTGTGACAGAAACGAAGAGACCCTTTTTCAGAAACAAGGTGGAAGATGAGAATCAACTCCTGAAGTTTCCCCTTAACCTTCACATGTTGCAATGACCCACATATCCCCAAACCCACAAACAAAATTAATTAGTTTATTTTGCTTGTTTGCTTGTTTGTTTTGTTTGAGATGGGATCTCACTAAGTAGGTAGCTCTGGCTAGCCTGAAATTTGCTGTGTAGACCAGGTTGGCCTCAGACTCACAGAAATTCACCTGCCTCAGCCTCCCAAACACTGGGATTAAAGGTGTGCAATTAATTAATTAAAAACAAACAAACAAAAAATTTCACCAGTGCCCTGGCATCTGGAAATAAAAAGCTGGAATTAATAATGCAATGTTAATCACAGGTTAGACACAATCATGAGGAAAAAAAAATCAGTGAACTGTAAACAATTTAGGCTGAAATGCAACTACAGCTCCAGTTAATCGGGAGGCTGGGTGGGAAGATCACTTGTGCCCTGGAGCTTGAGGCCAGCCTAGCAACATAGTAAGATACACCCCCACACACCAAACACACGTAGGAAACAAGCAAACAAACAGAAGAAGGCCAGCAAGCTAGCTTGGCAGGTGGAGGTGCTGGCATACAGGTCTAACTACTTGACCTAGATCTCACAAGCTGTCAGGAGAGAACCAGATCCTAAGAATTATTCTCTGACCTCCACAGGTTAACTGTGGCACATGTGTCTGTACACACACACACACACACAAACATACACACACACTTAAACACAAACATATACACACATAAACACATATATACTCTTAAATACACACACATACATATGTATGCACACATACACACACATACACATACACACACACACTTAAACACAAACATAGCCGGGCAGTGGTGGCGCACGCCTTTAATCCCAGCACTTGGGAGGCAGAGGCAGGCGGATCTTTGCGAGTTCGAGGCCAGCCTGGTCTACAAATTGAGTCCAGGACAGCCAGGGCTACACAGAGAAACCCTGTCTCGAAAAACAAAACAAAACAAAACAAAAAAAAAACACAAACATATATGCACACATAAACACATATATACTCTTAAATACACACATACACACATACACACACACTTAAACACAAACATATGCACACATATACACACACACACACACACACACACACACACACACATACACTGACACATTAACTGTGGTTGTTTGAGTAAGAATGGCCCCCATAGGCTTATATATTTGAACGCTTAGTCACCAGGGAGTAGAACTATTTGACAGGATTAGGAGGATTAAGAGGTGTGTGTAGGGGCTGGAGAGATGGCTCAGAGGTTAAGAGCACTGGCTGCTCTTCCAGAGGTCATGAGTTCAATTCCCAGCAACCACATGGTGGCTCACAACCATCTATAATGAAATCTGGTGCCCTCTTCTGGCCTGCAGATAAACCTGCAGACAGAACACTGTATACATAATGAATAAATCTTTAAAAAAAAAAAAGAGGTGTGTGTATATATATATATCCTTGCGGGAGGAAGTGTGCCACTTGGGGTAGGCTTAGAGGCTTCAAAAGACAATAACAGGCCGAGGCTCTCTCTCTTTCTGCCTATAGATCAGAATGTAGCTCTGAGCTACCACTCCAGGATCATGCCTGCCTCCATGTTGCCTGCCACAATGACAATGGACTAACTCTCTGAAAGTGTAAGAAAGCCCCCAATTAAGCGTTTTCTTTTATAAGGTTGCTTTAGTCATGGTGGCTCCTTGCGGCAATAGAAAGAACAGTGATGAGCCAGCACTTGGGAGGCAGAGGCAGGTGGATCACTGTGAGTTCGAGGCCAGCCTGGTCTACAAAGTGAGTCCAGGACAGCCAAGGATACACAGAGAAACCCTGTCTCGACAAACAAACAAACAAACAAAAAAAAAGAACGGTGATGAAGACACACACACACACACATAAGCAACAAACAGGGTAGAGAAAAAGAGAACTTGCAGGAAATAAATTAAGAGTCATAAAAGATACAAGAAGAAGGTAGAAATCACAGGACACAGCAGTTCTGTAAGGACAGGAGCGAGCATGGAGAGGCACCAACACTGAAGAGATAGAGCCGAGGCCAGGCATGGTGGGTGCACAACTTGTTAGGCAGGGGCAGCGAAAAGTCTGAGTTCCAGGTTAATCTGGTCTCCAGAGTGAGTCCAGGATAGCCATTGACACACAGTGAGAGCCTGTCTCACACACACACACACAAAAACATGATACTGATTTTAAAAAAATAATTATAATAAACAAAAGAAGCCAGCGTGGTGACACATGCCTTTAATCGGACTTGGGAGACAGAAGCAGGTAGATCTCTGGGAGTTTGAGGCCAGCTTGATTCACAAATTGAGTCCTGGACAGCCAGGGTTACAAAGAGAAACCATGTCTTGTAAAACCACAAAAAGAAAAAGAAAAAGAAAGGAAGGAAGGAAAAGAATTAAGGCATAGATTGAAGAGCCACAAAAATGTATCAGCTTAAAATTGTTTATAGCCACAGTGAAAGCTTTTGCTTTTGACAGTGTGTGTGTGAGTGTGTGTGTTTGAACGTGTGTGTGTGTGTGAGTGTGTATGTGTCTGTGTATATATGTGTATGTTTTTGTATGTTAGTGTAGGTGTATGTATGTGCCTGTGTGTGTGTGTTCCCTGTGTGTGTGTGTGTGTGTGTGTGTGTGTGTGTGTGTGTGATAGAGAAGACTAGGGAAGGAAGAATTCTATCATGGATTTGAACTGGAGTTACCAGGAAAAGCTAGAGACCAGAGAAGACTTTTCTTTACAGCCATTTGTGGCTTCAAGGGATCCAGTGTCTCCATTTGATCTCTGAAGGCACTGGGCGTGCATGTAGCACACATACATACATGCAGCAAAATACTCACACACATAAAAATAAAATAAACAAATCTAAAAATATATAGTTTCTTACTTAAAGGGACTCCTAAAGGTTATATTATGATAATTTGAGCCCTGGAAAAAGAAAAAAGAGGCTGGAGGGGTGGCTTAGTGGTTAAGAGCACTGGCCACTCTTCCAGAGGACATGGGTTCAATTCCCAGCACCCACATGGCTACTCACAACCGTCTGAAACTCCAGTTCCAGGGAACCTGATGCCCTCTTCTGACTTCCTTGGGCACCAGGGATACATGTGATATACATACTTACATGCCTGTAAACTTTCATACACATAAACTGCTCCTTTAAAGGAAAGGCAAAACACGGGGTTATAGCATAATAAAACAAATCACCCATCCAGGAGTCAACAGTGACACTCAAGAATGTTAGGGTCGGGAAGAGGAGATCACGGTTAGACAGCATTGTCAATGAGTAATGAAGATATCATAAGTTTGGGAATTCACTTTTGTTTTGTCCCTTTCTTCAGTCATGTGACACTCCACATAACTTCTGGAGTCTGTCAGCAAGAGGCCATGGCCAGATGCTGCTGCTCAATCTTGGGCCAGTTCCCTGAATCAAGATAAGCCTCTTCTTTACGACTCACTCAAAAACAAATTGTAACTTGTTATCATATGTTTCTTTAGCTGTATCTCAATGTGAATTCAACATGAATACCTTCTTTAAAAATCAGTTTGGTTCTTTTTGTTGTTGTTTTGTTTTTGATGCAGGGAATTGGCTTAGGTCTCTCCATGAGCTGGGCAAGTGGTTCAGCTATATTCCTAAATGTCAATCAGCAGCTGTAAGTCAAAGGAAATGGAAGAAAAGAATCAAGACAGAAGCATAAAGTAAAAAAAGGAGAAATAAACATGCAGTCAATAAAATCACCAGCCAAGGGTGTGGCTCAAGATCTGCCATCTGCCTACTTTGCTCAAGGCCCTGCCTGAGCTTAGCTGCCAGCAGTGAAAAAGGAAACCAACAAAGCCAAACGCTGATGCTTTATAAGGCTCACTGATTCAGTCTCATCAAGATAGATCAGCGCTGGGCGGTGGTGGCACACGCCTTTAGTCCCAGCACTTGGGAGGCAGAGGCAGGCGGATCTTTGTGAGTTCGAGGCCAGCCTGGTCTACAAAGTGAGTCCAGGACAGCCAGGGCTACACAGAGAAACCCTGTCTCAAAAAACCAAAAAAAAAAAAAAAAGATAGATCAGCAAAGATTCATTAAAGGCCCCCACAAGCATTCAAACAATGCTAACAGGGTCTTGCTATGTGGACCAAGCTGTTTTCAAACTCAGAATCCTCTCAAGCACTGGGATTGTAGGTGTGTGTGGCACCATGCCCAGGAAGAAGATTTTTATATTTAAAAAAAAGTATGTCAATACATGTGATAGTGTGCATAAACTGGATACCTTCCTTGAAAAGGATTTACTAACTTCTTGCAATTCACACAAAGAAACAGGAACTTGGGCTGATGAGATGGTTCAGTGGATGAAGGTGTTTGCTGCCAAGCCTGATGACTTAAATGCCATTCTAGAAACCACATGATGAAAGGAGAAATCCAACTTCAACAGGAGTTGTCCTCTGACCTACGTAACACACACACACACACACACACACACACACACACACACACACACACA
>CAJQZJ010000256.1:47798-83780 GCA_907164525.1 Lophiomys imhausi | reverse complement strand
AGTCTGTGGAGCTGAACGATCTTAGCGATTTTGAGTTGTTGTGGTTACAGACTTTTGAGGAAACTGCTATTGAAGAAGTCTGCAAGGCTGGATCATCTGGGCCACTTGTCTTCTTTGGTGTCTGATCTGTTTTCTGCTGAGGTTTCCGTTGTCCAGTTGTCCCTGGATTCCTTGAATGGATACTTTAAATCTCCTGGAAAGATAAGAACAGAGCCCTGCCCTAATCCTAACTCTGGGGCAATAACTTTTTTTGGGGGGGGTGTGTCAGGTAATATTTTTCCTGCAGCAAATTTGTTTTTTTTGATAATATATAAAGTATTACCTTTCAATCCGTATTAAAGAAGAAATTATTTTGATATTTTGGAGCTAAACAAACCTTTAGTGTATATATTTTGAGATCTCAAAGGCCCATCCCCAGAAGGTAGGGAGGGTGTTCTCCCCTTTTGGTTATTTGATAGATAACAGAAAATTTTGTTATTTAGGGGAAAAGACTACAAGCTGTTAAATGGTCTTGTTAAATGGGTTTTGGAGGTTAGACCCAGGGACTTCTCTCTTTTGCTTTTCTGTATCCTCCTTTCTCTCCTATATAGGAGTGAACAGACTTGAGAAAAATGGGACATAGACATAGTATAGGAAAGACCAAGAAAAAAGGACAGATTATTGAATATATCTTTATACCTTTGTATACTGATACAAAATTAATATTATATTTGGCTAAATTGGTATTGATCATTGTATATTAATGCAAAATTAAGATTGTATAGGACTACATCGGTATTGATCTTTGTATATTGATACAAAATTAAGATTATATTTGGCCACAATGGTATTGACCCTTGTATATTAATGTAAAATTAAGATTGTATTGGGCTACATCGGTATTGATCTTTGTATATTGATACAAAATTAAGATTATATTTGGCCACATTGGTATTGATCTTTGTATATTGATACAAAATTAAGGGTAACGCTTCTTAAAGGTATTGTTTGTAGTAATACTTAAAAATGAAATGTCAAGTTTTGACCTCTCGCTACCAACCGACATAAACTGTTTAGGATAATTAAGAAACGGAAACTAATAGTCATGAAAACGTGTCATTTTGTTAGTTACTATGACAGTCTATCACAGTTATTTTCTAAGCTACTCAGAAATCAAGTTGCTAAGAGACAAGCAATATTTGCTTATCTAAATATAAGAGATAGATAGGGCATCTTCAAAAACCTCAAGAGATCTGCAGAATATGGCATTCAAAGATGTTTTCTTAACTTAAGATTTTTTGATATCGAGACATGTCAGCTCCTGACAGCACCCCCTATATTACTCCAAGTAGAAGATGAGCATCGAAGAATCTCCAGTGGGAGATGATTGAATTGGTGGTAAGCCATTCTCTTGGCAAGAAAAATCCCTTGCTTCAACTGTAGACAGACTTCTGTCCAAAAAGGACAAAACGTGGAAGCAGATAAGTCGACAGCCTAGCTCTGCCAAGACAGGGTAGGTAAGTCCTTCATAATTCCTGCTCTACAACCAATGTCTGTCAGAGAAATGGGGCCAAATGGCTGAAGATTGATGCTGTAATGTATGGAGAGAAAATGGGAACTGTCCAGGCAGCCACTGGTATGTCATTTTTTAGTTTTGGAAGCTGTGGGCCCTGCACTTCCTATATAATCAGATATATTTATCCCTCTCAGGTCTCTGAGGTGATTGAAGAATAGATAGCTAGAGTCTCATAGTTAAATTTTGAGTTGTTTAGGAATCAAGAGGGTGTTCTGGATCTAAGAAGATATTTTTAAAATTATGAGGCAAGTTAGTATGAAAGCTGAGTTAGATATAGAACTTTAAACTCATGGATATGATTAGATAGTAGAATGTTAAAGTCAGGTGCCAAATACATATGGACTGGACATTGGGAATGTATGCTAGGCCATATAACTCTTATAATCGTGGCCTATTTATTTCTGTTGTTTTGTATTGCATTTATAGTTATAAGAAAAAGAACCATTTTTTTGGACTGAAAGGGAGAGCTGTTGGGGGGAAAAATAAATACCTTAAACTAAAAAAAAAAACAAAGAAGGGAAGAGGATGGGGGGGTTGAGGGGGAGGAGGGTGGAAGGGTGGGACTGGAGGGGGGAGTAGGGAGGGGATTGTGATTGAGATGTAACTTGAAGAAATAAAAAATAAATTATTTAAAAAAAAAACCAAAAACCTAAATGGTGACTCGTTTTTAAAAATTAATTTATCTTTTTGTTTATTTGGTTTTTGAGACAGGGTTTCTCTGTGTAGTCCTGGCTATCCTGGAACTCATGACAGAGATCCACCTGCCTCTGCCTCCCAGGTGCTGGGATTAAAGGCATGCACGACCACTCCTGGCAATTACAGACAGTTGCGAACTGCCATGTGGGTTCTGGGATTTGAACACAGCTCCTTTGGAAGAGCAACCAGTGTTCTTAACTGCTGAGCCACCTCTCCATCTCACAGAGACTTTTTTATACCATTTAATTTTTTCATACAGTGTATTTTGATCATGTTTCCTCTTCCCTAACTCTTTCTAGATACTACTCACCTTCCTGCCCACTCAACATTGTGATCTTTCTCTCCCTCTCAAAACAAAACCAACAAATAAAATCAAAACAAATATGCAAAAAAAAATCAACAGGCAAAGAAAAAATGACAAAATGAAATAAAGTATCCCCCCAACACAAATGGGGATCTATGAGGAAAAAGAGGAAGAAAGATTGTAAAAACCATAGGTGGTTGATGACTCCGAGTTGTATCTTGAAGCAGACTCAGACACTCACTTTGTAGACCAGGCTGACCTTGAACTAACAGAGATCCACCTGCCTCTGCCTACCAAGTGCTGGGATTAAAGGAGTGTGCCACCACGCCCAGCTTTTTTTTTTTTACACTTTTTTTAACATGAAGAGTTTTTTATTATAATTTATTTTTTATTTCTTCAAGTTACATCTCAATCACAATCCCCTCCCTACTCCCCCCTCCAGTCCCACCCTCCCACCCTCCTCCCCCTCAATCCCCCATCCTCTTCCCTTTTTTTTTTTAAGTTTAAGGTATATATTTTCCTTCCAACAGCTCCTCCTTTCAGTTCAACAAATGGTTCTTTCTCTTATAACAATAAATACAATACAAAACCAACAGAAAAAAATGGCCACAATTATAAGAGTTATATGGCTTAGCATACATTCTCAATGTCCAGTCCATATGTATTTGGCACCTGACTTTAACATTCTACTATCTAACCATCTCCATGAGTTTAAAGTTCTATATATAATTCAGCTTTCATACTAGCTTGCATCACAATTGTAAAAACATCTTCTTAGATCCAGAACACCCTCCCTCTTGATTCCTAAACAACTCAAAATTTAACTATAAGACTCTAGCTATCTATTCTTCAACCACCTCAGAGACCTGAGAGGGATAAATATATCTGATTATATAGGAAGTGCAGGGCCCGCAGCTTCCAAAACTAAGAAATGACATAACAGTAGCTGCCTGGACAGTTCCCATTTTCTCTCCATACATTACAGCATCAATCTTCAGCCATTTGGCCCTGTTTCTCTGACAGACATTGATTGTGGAGTAGGAATTATGAAGGACTTGCCTACCCTGTCTTGGCAGAGCTAGGCTGTCGACTTACCTGCTTCCACGTTTTGTCCTTTTTTTGGACAGCATTCTGTCTACAGTTGAAGCAAGGGATTTTTCTTGCCAAGAGATAGGCTTGCCACTAATTCAACCATCTCACACTGGAGATTCTTCGATGCTCATCTTCTATTTGGGGTAGAATAGGAGGTGCTGTCAGGAGCTGACATGTCTGAATATCAAAAAAAATCTTAAGTTAAGAAAACATCTTTGAATGCCATATTCTGCAGATCTCTTGAGGTTTTTAAAGACACCCTATCTATCTCTTATATTTAGATAAGCAAATGTTGCTTGTCTCTTAGCAACTTGATTTCTGATTAGCTTAGAAAATAACTGTGATAGACTGTCATAGTACCTAAAAAAATGACAAGCTTGCCTATTAGTTTGCATCTCTTAATTATCCTAAACAGTTTATGACAGTTGGTAGCAAAAGGCCGAAACTTCACATTTCATTTTTAAGCATTACTAGGTACAATACCTTTAAAAAACGTTACCCTTAATTTTGTATCAATATACAAAGACCAATACCAGTGTGGCCAAATATAATCTTAACTTTGTATCAAAATACAAAGATCAATATTGATGTAGCCCAATACAATCTTAATTTTGCATCAATATACAAGGGTCAATACCATTGTGGGCAAATATAATCTTAATTTTGTATCAATATACAAAGATCAATACCAGTGTAGCCCAATACAATTTTAACTTTGCATTAATACACAAAGCTCAATACCAATTTAGCCAAACATAATATTATTTTGTATCAATACACAAAGGTATAAGGGCATATTCAATAATCTGCCCTTTTTTCTTGATCTTTCCTATATTATGTCTATGTCCCATTTTTTCTCAAGTCTGTTCACTCCTACATAGGAGAGAAAGAAGGATACAGAAAAGAAAAAGAGAGAAGTCCCTGGGTCTAACCTCCAAAACCCATTTAACAAGACCATTTAACAGCTTGTATTCTCTTCCCTAAATAACAAGATTTTCTATTATCCATCAAATGACCAAAGTGGGGAGGACACCCTCCCCACCTTCTGGGGAAGGGACATCCCTCTCTTAAAATGACGTCCTGCTGATTTGGGACTTGGTAAACCTGTTTGGGTCCCAAATAAGAATGGAAAAATGGTTAAAAATGTTAATAGAATCATTTGATGTTCAGTCCTTTTGTGCTCAGCTATTTAGATGTCCTAAGAAGTTTGTAGACAGAAGCTGATCTTCAGGGCTTTACTGAAGTTCTCCCTGGAGCAATCTGTGGAGCTGAATGATCTTAGCGATTTTGAGTTTTTGTGGTTGTAGACGTTTGAGGAAACAGCTTTTGAGGAAGTCTGCAAGGCTGGATGGATCGTCTGGGCTTCTTGTCTTCTTGGTGTCTGATCTGTTTTCTGCTGAGGTTTCCGTTGTCCAGTTATCCCTGGATACCTTGGATGGATGCTTTAAATTTCCAGGAAAGATAAGGACAGAGCCCTTCCCTAATCCTAACTCTGAGACACTACCTTTTTTTTTGGGTGGGGGTCAGATAATATTTTTCCTGGAGCAAATTTGCTTTTTTGACAATACATAAAGTATTATCTTTCAATTCGGATTAAAGAAGAAATTATTTTGATATTTTGGAGATAAACCAACCTTTAGTGTATATATTTTGAGATCTCAAAGGACAATTTGTTTGAATTGCAGCATGCCTTTTGTAAGTAGCTTTTAAAATTAAATCCTTCCAAATCCTAAGTGCCTTTCTCTGCATTCTAAGTATTGGGATCAAAGACCTGTGGTTCCCAACTGAAGGGATTAAAGATGAGCTCCACCACACCTGTATCAGAGTTTTTCTCTATTTAGAGCTTGTTTTGTGTCAGTCTGACCTTGAGCTCTGAGATATGCCTGTTTCTGTCTCTAGTGGGTGGGGATTAAGGGTGTATTCTTCTCAAATGATGGGATTAAGGGTGTGCACCATCACCACCCTGTTCCTTGTTCTCTAGAATTTATAAGACAACTAACTCTATAGTGATCCTCCTGTCTCTGCTGGAGTTAAAGGCATGGGCTAACACGATGCATTTCATATATTTTACCTTAGCTCCAAGTTTTTTCAGCTCTTGGAGGTTCAGAAAACCAGGTTGAATAGCAGTAACCTTTAATTTGTTTACAGTATTTTAAACCTGTTACCTGCTTTTTAATGCCAAACCATGAAAATATCCTATACATCTACCAAAACAAAAAAAAAAAAAAAACTTTTAAGGTGCTATCAAGTTTGTGTAATCTATGTGGCCACCTGCAGTCTAACATTCTAATCTGAAATTAAGGCCATTTTCCTTTTATGCCAGTAAGGCAAGTATACCTTTGATAAATTATAGTTTGAAATTTTTATATTGTATTTTTATTATATTTTTAAAGCATATTAACTCTTTTCTTTCTAGAAGTATTATTTACTTCTAGAACATAGTTTCCTCCCTCCTCTCCTCCTGGCCCCTCTCTTCCTCTCTCCTTCTGTTCCTCCCTCCCTCATTCCCTTCCTCCCTTCCTCCCTCTGTCCCTCCTTGTTCCTCTACTTGGTACTCTCCTTCTCCTCAGATGAGGTGGGCCCTCACATATCATATTCCCTCAGATCGTGTGTCATGTGAGGGCCAAGAGCTTCCACTTTTACTGGGGCTTGATATGGCACACCATCTAGGGTATGGTGTTCCACTAACCTGCAGCAGATTCCGTGACTCACTGGTGGGTAAAATTTTTCCTAGGATAGATATGCTTGGTTCCTATCTATTTGGGTGTGAGGGTTGTAGGACAGTTATCCTGTGAAGTATGGTCAATATCCATTTATAAGAGAATACATACCATGTTGATCTTTCTGGGACTGCGTCAGCTCACTTAGGATGAGCTTTTCTAGCTCCACCAATTGGTTTTGAATTGCATAATTTCCTCATTTCTGATGGCTGTGTATTATTCCATTGTGTAAATGTACCACAATTTTTAAATCCATTCTTCAGTTGAAGGACATCTGGGTTGCTTCCAGTTTCTGGCTATCACAAATAAAGCTGCTATGAACATTGTTGAGGCTATGTCCTTGTGGTTTCATTTTGAATCTTTTGTATATATGCCCAAGAGGGGTATGGCTGGGTCCTGAGGTAGATTTATTCCCAATTTTCTAAGATATCTCCAGATTTATTTCCAAAGTGGTTGCACAAGTTTGCAGTCCCACCAGCAATGGGGGAGTGTTCCCCTTTCTCCACATCCTTGCCGGCATGTGCTATCATTTGCGTTTTTTTTTATTAAATACTTTATTTTTATTTCTTCAAGTTACATCTCAGTCACAAACCCTTCCCTAATCTCCCTTCCTGTCCCACCCTTCCACCCTCTTCCCCCCAACAGCTATCCCTTTCAGTCCAACAAATGGTTCCTTCTCTTATAACAGTAAATACTATACAAAACAGCAGAAATAAATATGCCATATTTATGAGAGTTAAATGGCCCAGTATACCTTCCCAATGTCCAGTTCATACATATTTGGCCCCTGACTTTAACATTCTACTATCTAACCATCTCCATGAGTTTAAAGTTCTATAACTGACTTAGCTTTCATACTAACTTGCATAACTATTATAACCATCTTCTTAGATCTAGAATGCCCTCTTGATTCCTAAACCACTCAAAATTTAAGTATGAGACTGTAGCTGTCTATTCTTCAACCACCTCAGAGACCTGAGAGGGATAAATATATCAGATTATATAGAAAGTGCAGGGCCTGCAGCTTCCAATACTTAGAAATGACAAACCAGTGGCTGCCTGGACAGTTCCCATTTTCTCTCCATACATTCCAGCATCAGTCTTCAGTCTTTAGGTCCTGTTTCTCTGACAGACATTTATTGTAGAGCAGGGATTATGAAGGACTTACCTACCCTGTCTTGACAGAGCTAGGTTGTCGACTTTCCTGCTACCAAGTTTTGTCCTTTTTGGACAGCAGTCTGTCTGCAGTTGAAGCAAGGAGTTTTTTCATGCCAAGAGATAGGCTTGCCACTAATTCAACCATCTCACACTGGAGATTCTTTGATGCTTATCTTCTACTTGGAGTAGAATAGGGAGTGCTGTCAGGAGCTGATATGTCTCAATATCAAAAAAAAATCTTAATTTAAGACAACACCTTTGAATGCCATATTCTGCAGATCTCTTGGGGTTTTTGAAGATGCCCTATCTATCTCTTGTATTTAGATAAGCAAATGTTGCTTGTCTCTTAACAACTTGATTACTGAGTAGCTTAGAGAATATCTGTGATAGACTGTCATAGTAGCTAACAAAGTGACATGCTTGCATGACTAGGAGTTTGTTTTTCTTAACTATCCTAAACAGTTTAAGATGGTTGGTATCAAGAGGCCAGAGCTTCACATTTCATTTTTAAGTATCTCTAGGTACGATACCATTAGGAAGCGTTACCTTTAATTTTGTATCAATATACAAAGTTCTATTCAAATGTGGCTAAATATACTCTTAATTTTGTATCAATATACAAAGATCAATGCCTATGTAGCCCAATACAATCTTAATATTACGTCCATATACAAGGGTCAATACCATTGTGGCCAACTATAATCTTAATTTTGTATCAATATACAAAGATCAATACCGATGTAGTCCAATACAATCTTATTTTTGCACAATAAACAATGGTCAATACCACTTTAGCCAAATATACTACTAATTTTGTATCAATATACAAAGGTATAAGGGCATATTCAATAATCTGTCCCTTCTTCTTGGTCCTTCCTGTGCTATGTCTATGTCTCATTTTTCTCAAGTCCGTGCACTCCTACATAGGAGAGAAAGAAGGATACAGAAAAGGGAAAGTAGGAATACCCAGGGTCTAACCTCCAAAACCCATTAAACAGGACCATTTAACAATTTGTAATCTCTTCCCCTAAATAACCGAGTTTTCAGTTATCCTTCAAATAACCAAAGGGGGGGGGGCAGAGAACCACCCTCCCTACCCTCTGGGCATGGGACATCGCTCTCTTAAAATGACTTCCTGCTGATTTAGGTCGTAGTAAACCTGTTTGGGGCCCAAACCAAAATGGAAAAATGGTTAAAAATGTTAGTACATTCCTTTTATGCTCAGTCCTTCTGTTCTCAGCTCTTTAGATGTCCTAAGGAGCTTATAGGCAGAAGCTGATCTTTCAGGATTTACTGAGGTTCTGGCTGGGGCATTGTGTAGAGCTGAACGGTCTTAGCGATATTGAGTTGTTGTGGTTGTAGGCTTTTGATGGAGACAGCTATTGAGGGAGTCTGTCAGGCTGAATCAACTGGGTCACTCATCTTCTTTGGTGTCTGATTCTGTTTTCTGCTGAGGTTTCCATTGTCCAGTTGTCCCTGGATTCCTTGAATGGATGCTTTGATTCTCCTGGAAAGATAAGAACAGAGCCCTGCCCTAATCCTAACTCTGGGACAATTACCCTCTTTTTTTTTGGGGGGGGGCTAGGTAATATTTCTCCTGAAGCAAATTTGTTTTTTTTTGACAGTATTTAAAGTGTTATCTTTCAATCTGGGTTAAAGAAGAAATTATTTTGTTATTTTGGAGCTAAACCAGCTTTAGTGTATATATTTTGAGATCTCAAAGGACAATTTGTTTGTATTGAGTAGGCCTTTTGTAAGTAGCTTTTAAACTTAGGTCCTTCCAAGTCCTATGTGTGTGTCTCTGCATTCTAATTATTGGGATCAGAGACCTGTGGTTCCTATCTGAAGGGATTAAAGATGTGTTCCACCACTCCGGGATCGAAGTTTATCTCTATTTAGAGTTTGTTTTGTATCAGGCTGACCTTGAGATCTGAGATCTGCCTGTTTCTGTCTCTAGTGTGTTTGGATTAAGGGTGTACTCTTCTTGAATGATTGGATTAAGGGTGTGCACCCTCACCACCCTGTTCCGTGTAACTCTAGAATTTATAGGACCACTAACTCTATGGTGCTCCTTCCGTCTCTGCTGAAGTTAAAGGCATGGGTTAACACCACATTTCTCATGTATTTTACCTTAGCTCTACGTTTTTTCGACACTTGGAGGTTTATAAAACCAGGTTGAATGGCTGTATCCTTTATTTTATTTACAATGTTTTAACATTGTTACCTGCTTTTTTTAATTAATAAATTTATTTGTTTGTTGCTTCAGGTTACATCCTTACCATATTGTCCTCTTTTCCCGCTTCCCAGCCCCACCCTCCCATGCTCTACCCCCTGACTCTTCCGTCTTGTTCCTCTGGGGTGGAGTGTCCCTGCATAACAGTCTCTCACCACAGATCAGGAGTCATATGAGGGCCAAGAGCTTCTTCATACACCGGGTGCCTATGAGGAAGTACTGCCATTGAAAGGTGTCTCCTTGCTATGGGGGGAAAACTAAAAAAAGATCAATAAACACACAAACCCACAAAAACAAAGAAGAACAACAAAAAAGAGAGGGAAAAGAAAAAGGAAAAGGAAAAAGAAAAAGAAAAAAAATTTTATGTCCATGTTCCTTTTGGTGTGTTGGTTGAAGTACAGATATCCTGTATGATATAGCGAGAATCCTACTATAAGTGAATAGATGCCATGTGCATCCTTCTGATTCTGGGTTAGCTCACTCAGGATGAGCTTCTCTAGATCCATCCATTTGATTGCAAACTGCATGATTTCATTGTTTCTGATAGCTGAGTAATATTGCATTGTATAGATGTACCACAGTTTTTTAATCCATTCTTCAGATGAGGGACATCTGGGTTGTTTCCAGTTTCTAGCTATTACAAAAAAGGCTGCTATGAACATAGATGAGGAGACTTCCCTATGACTCCATGAGGAGTCTTTGGGTGTATATCCAGAAGTGGTATGGCTGGGTCCTGAGGCAAAGTTATTCCAAGATTTCTAAGATATCGCCAGACAGACCTCCATATTGGTTGCACAAGCCTGCACTCCCACCAGCAATGGAGTAGGGTTCCCCTTTCTCCACACTCTCGCCAGCATGTGCTGTCATTTGTGCTCTTTATCTTAGCCATTCTGACAGGTGTGAGATGGAATCTCAGGGTCGTCTTGAGTTGCATTTCTCTGATGATTAAGGATGTTGAGCATTTCTTCAGGTGTCTCTCGGCCATTAGGGATTCCTCCTTTGTGAATTCACTATTTAGCTCCATCTCCCATTTTTTGATTGGATTATTTGGTTTCTTGGCATTTAGTTTCTTGAGTTCTTTATAGATTTTAGATAATAGCCCTCTATCAGATGTGGGGTTGGTGAAGATTTTCTCCCAGTCTGTTGGTTGCCATTTTGTTCGAATGACAGTGTCTTTTGCCTTACAGAAGCTTTTCAGTTTCATGAGGTCCCATTTATTGATTGTTGATCTCAGGTCCTGAGCTGTTGGTGTTCTGTTCAGGAAGTTGTCACCTGTGCCAATGAGTTCGAGGGTTTCTCCTACTTTTTCTTCTAGTATATTTTGTGTGGCCCGCCTTATGTTAAGGTCTTGCATTTAAGTTTTGTACAAGGTGATAGGTATGGGTCTAATTTCATTCTATCGCAAGTGGACATCCAGTTGGACCAGCACCATTTGTTGAAGATGCTGTCCTTCTTCCATTGTGCTGTTTTGGCTTCTTTGTCAAAGATTAGTTGGCCATAGGTGTGTGGGTCCATGTTTGGGTCTTCAATTCGATTCCATTGATCCACTGGTCTGTTTCTATACCAGTACCATGCTGTTTTTATTATTGTTGCTCTGTAGTACAGCTTGAAATCTGGGATGGTGATACCTCCAGATGTTTTTTCATTGGACAGGATTGATTTAGCTATTCTGGGCTTTTTGTTGTTCCATATGAAGTTGAGAATAGCTTTTTCCAGGTCTATAAAGAATTGTGTTGGTATTTTGATAGGAATGGCATTAAATCTATATATTGCTTTTGGTAGGATAGCCATTTTTATTATGTTGATTTTTCCTATACATAAGCATGGGAGATCTTTCCATCTTCTAAAGGCCTCTTCCATTTCTTTCTTCAGGGGCTTGAAGTTCTTGTTGTATAGGTCCTTTACATGCTTGGTGAGAGTTACCCCCAGGTATTTTATGTTGTTTGTGGCTATTGTGAAGGGGGTTGTTTCCCTTATTTCTTTCTCGGTATATTGTTTCTTGTATAAAGAAGGGCTTCTGATTTTTTTTGAGTTAATTTTGTATCCAGCCACCTTGCTGAAGTTGTTTATCAGCTGTAAGAGTTCTTTGGTGGAGTTTTTGGGGTCACTTATGTATACTAACATATCATCTGCGAATAGGGATAATTTGACTTCTTCATTTCCAATTTTTATCCCTTTGATCTCCTTTAGTTGTCTTATTGCTCTAGCAAGGTCTTCAAGTACTATATTGAAGAGACATGTTGTAAGTGGACATCCTTGTCTTGTCCCTGAGTTTAGAGGAAATGCTTCAAGCTTCTCTCCATTTAATTTGATGTTGGCTACTGGCTTGCTGTATATTGCCTTTATTATTTCTAGGTATGGTCCTTGTATGCCCGTTCTCTCCAGAACTTTTAGCATGAAATGGTGTTGGATTTTGTCAAATGCTTTTTCTGCATCTAGCGAGATTATCATTTGGTTTTTTTCTTTCATCTTGTTTATATGGTGAATTACATTGATAGACTTTCGTATATTGAACCATCCCTGAATTCCTGGGATGAAGCCTACTTGATCATGATGTATGATACTTTTGATGTGTTCTTGAATTCGGTTTGCTAGTATTTTATTAAATATTTTTGCATCTATGTTCATGAGGGAGATTGGTCTGAAGTTCTCTTTCTTTGTTGGGTCTTTGTGTGGTTTAGGAATCAGAATGACTGTGGCCTCATAAAATGAGTTTGGCAGTGTTCTTTCTGTTTCAATGTGGTGGAAAAGTTTGAAGAGTAATGGTGTTAGTTCCTATTGAAGATCCGGTAGAATTCCGTGCTAAAGCATCTGGGCCTGGGCTTTTTTTGGTTGGGAGATTATTAATGACATTTTCTATTTCCTTAGAGGTTATTGGGCTGATTAATCTGTTAATCTGATTTTGATTTAGTTTTGGTAGGTGGAATTTATCGAGGAAATTGTCCATTTCGCTTAGGTTTCCAAATTTGGCGGAATATAGATTTTTAAAGTAGAACCCGAATATTTTCTGGATATCCTCAATGTCTGTTGTTATTTCTCCCTTTTCATTTCTGATTTTGTTGATTTGGGTTCTTTCCCTTTGCCTTTTAGTTAATTTGGCTAGGGGTCTGTCTATTTTGTTGATTTTCTCGAATAACCAACTCTTGGTTTCATTGATTCTTTGTATAGATTTTTTTTTTGTTTCTAAGTTGTTGATTTCAGCCCTAGGTTTGATGATCTCCTGCCTTTTGCTCCTCTTGGGAGTGTTTGCTTCTTTTTTTTTCCAGTTCATCCAGTTTAGCTGTTAATTCGCTAATATGAGCTGTCACAATTTTCTTTTTGAAGGCACTTAGTGCTATGAACTTTCCTCATAGCACAGCTTTCATTGTGTCCCATAGGTTTGGGTATGTTGTGTCTTCGTTTTCGTTGGATTTTAAGAAGTCTTTGATTTCCTTCTTTATTTCTTCCCTGACCCAGTGGTCATCCAGTAAGGAGCTGTTCAATTTCCATGTGTGTGTAGGCTTTCTGTTGATTCTTTTGCTGTTGAAGACCAGCTTTATTCTGTGGTGGTCTGATAAGATACAAGGTGTTATTTCAATTTTCTTGTATCTATTGAGACTATCTTTGTGTCCAACTATGTGGTCGATTTTGGAGAATGTTCCGTGAGGTGCTGAGAAATAGGTGTATTCCTTTGTGTTTGGGTAAAAGTTCTGTAGATATCTGCTAGGTCCATTATTTTCATGATCTCTGTTACACTCAATATTTCTCTGTTTTGCCTCAGTCTTGATGATCTGTCCATTGTTGTGAGTGGGGTGTTGAAGTCTCCCACTACTAATGTGTTGTGATCGACGTGCGATTTAAGTTTTAGAAGTGTTTCTTTTACAAAAGTAGGTGCCTTTGTATTTGGGGCATAGATGTTCAGTATTGAGATTTCCTCTTGAATATTCCCTTTAATGAGTATATAATGCCCTTCTTTGTCTTTTTTCATTAACTTCAGTTGGAAGTCTGTTTTGTTTGATATTAGGATGGCTACTCCAGCTTGCTTCCTGGGTCCATTTGCTTGAAAAACCTTTTCCCAGCCCTTTACTCTGAGGTGTGTCTATCTTTGGTAGTGAGATGTGTTTCTTGTATGCAGCAAAAGGACGGGTCTTGCTTGCGGATCCTCTCTGTAAACCTGTGTCTTTTTATTGAGGAGTTGAGTCCATTGATGTTGATGGATGTTAGTGACCTGGGGTTGTTATTTCCCATTAGTTTGGTATAGGTGGTGGTCCTGTTTGGTATAGGTGGTGGTCTTGTGCCTCTTGGTTTAGTTGCTGAGGGGTTTTCTATTCCCTTTGTTTTCTTGGGTGAAGTTTTCTTCTCTGGGTTGGAATTTTCCTTCTAGGATTTTCTGTAGGGCTGGGTTTTTGGGTAGATATTGTTTAAATTTGATTTTGTCATGGAATATCTTGTTTTCTCCATCTATGTTGATAGAGAGTTTTGCTGGGTATAGTAGTCTGGCTGGGCACCTATGATCTCTCAGGACTTGTAGGATATCTGTCCAGGCCCGTCTAGCTTTTAAAGTTTCTGAGGAGAAGTCAGGTGTAATTCTGATGGGTCTGCCATTGTATGTGACTTGACCTTTTTCTCTTACAGCTTTTAATATCCTTTCTTTGTTCTCTACATTTGGAGTTTCTATTATTATGTGGCGAGAGGAGTTTCTTTTCTGATCTAATCTGTTTGGTGTTCTGTAAGCCTCTTGGATTTTTATTGGCATCTCTTTCTTTAGGTTTGGGAAGTTTTCTCCTATGATTTTGTTGAAGATATTTCCTGGACCATGGATTCGGAAGTCTTCTCTTTCCTGTATGCCTATAAATCTTAGGTTCCATCTTTTCATTGAGTCCTTTATTTCTTGGATGTTATGGGTTAGAGATTTTTTAGCCTTCTCATTTTCTTTGGATGTTGTACTTATTTCTTCCATCGAATCTTCCATGCCTGAGATCCTGTCTTCCATCTCTTGCATCCTATTGCTGATACTCACATCCATAGTTCCTGTTCTCTTCCCTTGGTTCTCCACTTCCTCTTTTAACTCTGACTGTGTTTTCTTTATTGTTTCTATTTCTATTTTCATGTCTTGTATGGTTTTGTTCATTTTGTACATTTCCTTCTCCAGCTTGCTTGTTTTTGTATGAAAATCTTTCATTGCTTTGTCCTTTTCCTGTTCAAGCTCTGTCACCTTGGCTTGGAGTTCTTTAATGGTGTTGTTCGTTGTTTTGACTTGTAAAATTGTGGCTTCCTTGAATTCCTTCATAGATTTAATTTCTTCTTGAAGGGACTCTATCACTTTCCATAATGCAGAATTATCATCGTTTTCATGTGTTTCTGTTGGTGTGAGGTCATCTGAATTGGATGAGCTAGGATAATTCTGCTTTGTTGGAGTCATATTTCCTTGATTTCTATTTTTTCTTGGACCTTTGGCCATATCGATGTGTTTAGCTGTCTGTTCTTGTCGTTTTCTGTGCTTGGATCCACAGGGGATGCTTTGGTGAAGGAGTCAATTTGCTTCGCTATGTGTCGTTGCTTACAGGGGGATCTCAGGGTCACTGTGGTGTTAATAGCCTTAAGCACTGTTAGCTGGTGCAGCCTATTCCCAGTTAGTGAGTAATGGTCTGGGATTGTTTCACTGCTCCCAATTCAGACTTCTCTATGTTGCACACTGTGTGATCAGCCTGTAATCGTTTTGATGGTATGGATCTGTTTGCCCAGGCACAGATTCTGTGGGCTTTGTTTTTGTCATCACGAAGGCTGACAGGGCCCGGCTCCCCACCTAATATGTCTGGGTTTTCCACAATACAGCTATGATCCCCTGGCTTCTGGTTTCCCACTAGGCTTCTCGTCCACAGGCCTGGCCCCTCAGCCCCACTCTCCTGTGCCGGCTTCCCTCCCTGTCTGCTCAGCCGCAGGTGTGACCCCTCCTGCCACCTGTGCCTGCCTCCCTCCCCAGCCGCTCAGCCGCTGGTGCGCAGAGCCCGGCCCCTCCCGCCGCCTGTGCCTGCCTCCCTCCCCAGCCTCTCTGCCGTGGGTGCGCAGGGCTTCGGCCCCTCCTGCTGCCTGTGCCGGCTTCCCTCCCCAGCCCCTCTGCCATGGGTGTGAGGAACTTCTCCCCTCCCGCCGCCTGTGTCGGCTTCCCTCCCTAGCTGCTCTGCCGTGGGTGTGCCAGGCTTTGGCCCCGCCCGCCTGTGCCTGCTTCCCACCCTGACTGCTCTGCCCGCCGGCTTCCTGCTCTCTCGAGTCCTCCATGGCTCGAGAGGCTGCAGACCACCCGCCGAGCGCCCTGTTTCTTCCTTGCTAAGACTTCAACTATCCCGCAAAGTTTCCTAAGTAGCTATAAAGTCCTCCTAAGGTGTGGGGAGTCCAGTAGGCTAGTGGGCGATCTCCATGTGGCCTCTGATTCTGCCTGCTGTGTGTTGGGGTCGATCTTACCAGGCGCCTCTCCAAGTGGGAGTTCCTGAATCCCAGATTTAGTGGCTTCCATGTCTGAGAGAGATGGGGGGAAAGCCTTACCCTGGGACTTTTAACAGTCCCTTGGGAGCTGTGAGTGTTCCCTGAGGGTCTAGCTTCTCCGGTTTTTGTACAGTGTCCAATAACTCTGTGTTTTTTATGGCTCTTTTCTCCCAAGTTCAAAATGCGTCAGAGCAGGTCACCGCCATCTTGGCCCCCATCATTTGCGTTTTTGATCTTAGCCATTCTGACAGGTGTGAGATGGAATCTCAGAGTTGTTTTAAGTTGCATTTCTCTGATGACCAAAGATGTTGAACATTTCCTCAAATGCCTCTCGGCCTTTAGAGATTCCTCTTCTGTGAATTCTCTGTTTAGCTCTGTACCCCATTTATTGATGGGCTTATTTGATTTTTTTGGTGTTTAATTTCTTCAGTTCTTTATATATTTTGGATATTAGCCCTCTGTTGGATGTTGGGTTTGTGAAGATCCTTTCCCAGTCTGTAGACTGCCATTTTGTTCTAAGCACAGTGTCCTTTGCCTTACAGAAGCTTTTCAATTTTATAAGGCCCCATTTGTTGATTGTTTGTTTTAGTGCCTGAGCTATTGTTATTCTATTCAGGAAGTTGCTACTAGTGCCAATGAGTTCAAGGCTTTTCCCCACTTTCTCTTCTATTAATGTTAGTGTGTCTGGATTGTGTTGAGGTCCTTGATCCACTTAGACTTAGGTTTTGTACAGGGTGATAAGTATGGATCTATTTGCATTCTTCTACATGTTGACATCCAGTTAGACCAGCACCATTTATTGAAGATGCTTTCCTTTTTCCATTGTATGTTTTTGGCTTCTTTGTCAAAAGTTAAGTGACTGTAGGTGTGTGGGTTTATTTCTGGGTCTTTGATTAGATTCCATTTGTCAACTGGTCTGTTTCTATACCAGTACCATGCTGTTTTTATTACTATTGCCCTGTAGTATAGCTTGAAATCCAGGATGGTGATACCTCCAGGTGTTCTGTTATTGTACATGATTGATTTAGCTATTCTGGGTCTTTTGTTATTCCATATGAAGTTGAGAATTGTTTTTTCCAGATCTGTAAAAAATTGAGTTGGTATTTGGATAGGAATCGTATTGAATCTGTATATTGCCTTTGGTAAGATGGCCATTTTTATTATGTTGAACCTACCTATCCATGAGCAAGGGAGATCTTTTCATCTTCTGATATCTTCTCCAATTTCTTTCTTCAGGGACTTGAAGTTCTTATCATACAGGTCTTTCACTTGCTTGGTTAAAGTTACCCCCAGGTATTTTATATTATTTGTGCCTATTGTGTAGGGTGTTGACTCCCTTATTTCTTTCTCACCCTGTTTATCTTTTGTGTAAAGAAGGGCTACTGATTTTTTAAATTGATTTTGTATCCAGCCACCTTGATGGAGGAGTTTATCAGCTGTAGCAGTTTTCTGGTGGAATTTTTGGGGTCACTTATGTATACTATCATATCATCTGCAAATAAGGATCTTTGACTTCTTCCTTTCCAAATTTTATCCCTTTGATCTCCTTTAGTTGTCTTATTGCTCTAGCTAAAACTTCAAGTTCTATGTTGAAGAGATATGGAGAGAGTGGGCAGCCTTGCCTTGTTCCTGATTTTAGAGGGAATGCTTTAAGTTCCTCTCCATTTAGTTTGATGTTGGCTATTGGCTTGCTGTAAATTTCCTTTATTATGTTTAAATATGGTCCTTGTATTCCTGATCTCTCTAAGACTTTTAACATGAAGGGGTGCTGTATTTTGTCAAAAGCTTTTTCAGTGACCGAGCTGGTTCACCTCAGGGTGGTGTTCCCGGGAACTGTGTGAGCTGTTTTACCTGGTGACCAGTTTCAGTGTTCGCTGCAGGAATTCAGACACCATCTGTGTTTCACAGTCGGCTAGAAGATCTCACATTCACTCCACAGTGACTAATCTCATTTACCTACTACTCAGATGCACTGCTCTATGGTCGGCGCCATCTTGGATCTCCTCTTAACATGAAGATTTTTAAAACAAGAGAAAAGAATGAGCTAGCTGTAACTCTGTCAGATATTAACATAATACTAACATATCCCTATACAACTGAATAGGTTGAATCAAAACATCATAAACAGAACCAAATGCCTTAGAACTTAATTTTTTTCTCCTAAAATCTGCACCTCCAATGATCTAAGAGCTGACCTCCCATCAGGCTCCACTTCCTAAGGGTACCATGATCTCTTAGCATGTTCAAACTCAAGACCAAGCTTCTAACACATGAATTCTTGGGAGACAAGCTACTTTCAAACCATAGCACCTCATGTAAAGCAAGATTGCATGACAATGTCTAGATCCCTGCCTTGCAATACATGCCCTATGCTACCCCTTCCATTTGATTATGAACAGGATGTATGAGTAGTTGTCACTTGTTGTTACAGTAGGCTACAGGGGAAATGTTGAGAGGTTTTGCCAATGTGATTATAGTCTCTCTCTCTCTCTCTCTCTCTCTATCCCTTTCCTTTTATTTTTGGTTACAGGGCCTCACTATGTAGTCTTAGCTGTCCTAGAACTTGGTATGTAGACCAGGATAGCATTGAACTCACAGAAAGCTGTCTGCCTCTACCTCCTAAGTTCTAGGATTAAAGGCATATGGCACCATGCCCGGCTTGATTATGGCTTCTAATAAGCTGACTTATCAAAGAGAAATGGTAAATATAGTCTAATCTAGCTGAACTGTTTCATGAGAATTTAGATGCCCTGGTTTATCCTGCTACATCTCAAGAATCAAGCATTGATGCTGAAAGGAAATCACATGACAAGAAATTGGGGTGGCCTCTCAGAGATGAGAATGTCCTTGGTAGATAGCCTGAAAAAGTAAGGATGTGATAGTTACAAAGAAATGAAGAAGCTAACAACCATGTAAGCTTAAGAGGGACATTAGCTCAGCGCCTGAGGTCAGCCTGTGAGACTGTACATAGGGACTGTCTAATCCCTTGCCTGGCTCTCTTACCCATAACTGAAAAGCTATGGACCTATAATTTGTTAAGTCACCAAGTTGTGGCAGTGTTCTAGGTATCAATAGACAGCAAATATACACTGAACCTAATTTCAAAAGGATGAGCGGTTTGAATGTAGAGACCAGGTAGGATGCATATGGACATGTGTGAACACTAGCAATTCAGCCAATCGTACTGTAATTCAGGTGGTTTCAGTGTGATTATTAAAATTCTAACTTAATGTTACCAGAGATGAAAGTCCCTGACAATTTAGAAATTAAAAATGATGACATATTAGGGAAATGTGTTCTATGGTAGATAGTCAATGTTAGGTCAAAAAAGGGTTTTTAGGTTTATTTATTTTATGTGTATCAATGCTTTGTCTGCCTGTATATATGTACACAGTGTGTGGCTAGTGGATGAGGAGGTCAGCAGAGGATGTTGGAACTGGCGTTATAGGTGCTTGTGAGCTGCAAGTTGGGTTCTGAGAGTCAAACCCAGATCCGCTACAAGAGCTACAGGAACCCTTTTTCCCCATTTATTTATTTATTCAAGTTACATCTTGATCACAGTCACCTCCATCTACCCCTCCTGCTCCAAGAACTCTTACACACTGAGCCATCTCTCCAGACTTTAAATAAATGATATACATGACCACCAAGTTATAGGGAGAAAAAACAAAGGCATAAATACAAAGAGAGCAAGAAAAAGTAACTAATAAATCTATAATTGAAAATAGTTTAAATAAGGAAAATAAAAATGGGCAAAATCATAATTAAAATTTCATCTAAAGGCTCTAAACAGAAAATAAGGTAGACAAACATCAGACAATTCTGACCAGCAAAAAAAAAAAAAAAAAGAGAATTCATTAGGAAACATTGGCTACGCTACATGTTTTGATAAATATCTTTTAATTATGATACAATTTTAAGTTCAACTAAGTATTTAGAAGAAAGACCTCATTCAATGGGGGCTGGGAATGTGGCTCAGTCACTAAAATGCTTGCTTACTAAGATAGAAAATAGAAAGTCAAGATGTTTAATGTGGCCTTTTAGAAAGATTTGAAAATTGAAAGAAATGTTATGATCCTGAATGGGAAGGTGATGTCAACTGTTGTGACCCTACAACTTGTAACTGTTCAGTACAACACCAACCCAAAATCAGTTTGATCTTTAATTTACATTAAGTCACCTTATTAGATAATAAATATAAGAGTCATAATAAGAATGTTAAACAAGAATACAAAGACCACCATATGTCAAATAGTATTTCAAAATTACCTTCTTCTAATCCTGATGAAACTCTAAAAAGGATAAAATATCACCTCTCACAGATGAAAGTTGAGCCTCAGAAGCATTACACAACATGTGCCATCTGAAATCACGGCCAGCCTTCTACTACAAATATGGCTTCAAGTTCACAATGCTGGTCAAGTAATAAACACTCAGGGACTGGTGTTGGGAACAATTAAGAGATCATTTGGAGACTATAACTGGATCCTTATTTCTCACTTGATAGTGAAGCAAATTCCAGAGTGATTAAACGTATATATTATGTGCATATCAGAGAACAACAGACCAATATTCATGTAATCCCATGAGAATGGATTTATTTCTAAGCGTAAAATTAAAGAGCATAAAATAATAAATTAACTACAGTTATTTACCATTTAAGTTTGCTTCTACCCAGTAGTTAAACAAATAACCAAATGTAATTAAGCACACACTAAAGCCCATCAATTTTAAAATACCAATTATAAGATAGGAAAAACTGTAACAATTTGATAGGTGAAGGTAATATGTTATGAAACACTTCAAGGAAATAAATAAAAGAACATCATTTTGTAGATGTCAGTGCTTTTCAGGACCAGCTCCATGAGATAATGTTAAGGCCAATGGTAATGTCCTCAGATGATAGTGTGAAGACCTATTGTGAAATTCATGGAAGTCCATGGATTGACAGGTTATTAAAATTATTCACAGAAACCCCAGGGAAGATGATTTCATTTTCAATTAGTCATTCAACAATGTTTATCTAATCCCTTTCTGGACAAGTTTCTAGGGACACAGTGGTAATGGAGCATACGTTCCAACTGTAGCAAGTTTTGAATTAAGGAGAATGAGACAATGAGGCAGACCAGCAAAGGGGAGAACTCTATTAAAAGTCAGACCTGAGCGGGCTAATTCACAACAATTAGCCGTGAAAGAAAAGTCTTCTAGTGAGATAAATTTTAAGATGACTCTCAGACAAGAAACCAGTTGATGTTGTGACAGGAAGTGAATTTTACAGAGACTGGAAGGCAGATGATGCGTTGGGAAGGAATTGTGATAGTAAAGAAAGTCATGGCAACAACTTGAGCTAAACTGACCATGGGAGAGTGAGAGGAAGGCGAAGGGACTGTGCATTTTTGAGGTAGGTTTACAAATGGTGAATTTAGATGCTGCAGGATGAGAGGGATCAGTGATAATGTTAATATTTTTGATGATACTAACTGGCTCTTAGTTGGTGTGTTACTATTTACTCAGGGGGCAAAAGTTTGGAGGAAAGTAGATAACTTAGGGTGGAACACATATGAGTAGAATCTGAAATTGATGGATCACCTGCCATGACAGGATTGAGATTCCAAAGATATCTAAAGAGGGATATCAAATAGCCTGATATGAGAGAGTGGATTTGTTTAGTGTTTGTTGTTTGTTTTTGTTTGTTTGTTTAGATTTGACTGACCTTGGACAAATCCAATCATTCTCCAGAGTACCGTATATCAATCTCTCTGTGAATGTGAAGAGTAGTGTGTCTAGATTATAAGATATCTGATCACTCCATGTCATATATGATGACATTTTTGCTTATATTATAAAAAGGTTACAAGTGAAAACAGACACCAAAGAAATCATTCTTTTGGCCAGTCAGTGTTTAACTGTAACCCAGGAATCTGTTACAACAAAGTCCTAATGTAGGTACCAGCAGAATACTGCACTATGCAGCTAGGTAAGGTAAAGGTTAAAAGAATATTTACCAAATAAAGTACTTTGTATAGTATTTATTGTTCATTAAAAAATCTATTCATCAAGCTAGTTTTGATCAGACTTTTGGGCTCTAATTCAGTTTACCTACAATTTACTTTACCAAAATATATGTATTTATTCCACTTTCTTTTTATTGTATTTATTCCACTATCTGTTTTTCCTTTCATTGAAAATAGAATCTTTTATTCATACAATATATCCTGATTATAGTTTCCCCTCCCTCTACTCCTCCAAATTCCTCCTCTCTGAATCTATTCCCTTTCTGTCTCTCATTAGAAAAGAACAGGCTTCTAAGAGCTAACAACCAAACAGGACAAACCAAAATATAGTAAGATAAAGTAAGAACTATCGTTTTGAAGTTGGACACAGCTGTCCAACAAGAGGAAAAATGTTCCAAGAGTAGGAAAAGAGTCAGAGACTAACTTGTTTTCATAGTCATGAGTCCTATAAAAATACTAAGCTAGTAGCTATAATGTATACACAGAGGACTTTGTGTAGACTCATGTGGGCCCTAACCTTGCTGCTTGAGTCTCTATGAGTTCATATGATCTCTACTTAGTTGATTCAGAAAGCCTTGTTCTCCTGGTATCCCCCATCCCCTCTGACTCTTACACTCTTATAGCCTCATCTTCTGAAAGGGTCCCTGAGCTCTGAGGGGAGGGATTTGATGGAGATATCCCAAGTAGACTCTCTATCTGAGTATTGTCTGGCTGTGGTTCTTGCATCTATTGCTTTGACTGTTGGAGGAAGCTTCTCAGATAATGACTGAATAAGCCACTGATCTGTGAGTATAGCAAAATATCATTAGAAGTCATTTTTCTGATTTTGTTGTTGCTATTGTTTTTTTTTTTCCAAGACAGGGTTTGGTTTTACCCTAGATCTCTGGGATGTCTAGTATATGGTACTTGGCTACCCAAGCAGTGTAGGGTATGGGTTCCTTCTCTTGGAGTGGGTCTAAATTCAAATCAGACATTGGTTGGTTACTCCCACAAGTTCTGTACCACCATTGCCCTAGCATATTTTGCAGGCAGGACAGATTGTAGGTCAAAGGTTTTGTGACTGGGTTGGTGTCCATATTTTTCTTTTGGTAGCCTACAGAGCACCTTCTTCTACCAAAGACACAAGTGTGTAGAGGAAAAGGTTCTGTGTAAACACTAGCCCAATTTTTCCATGTTCAATGAGTTGTGTGTTATCCTCAGCAATGGGGCCCAGCTATCAGTTGGCAGAGAGCATCCCTTGCCTTAGCAACAGCCTGGGGTTTTTGTTGTTGTTGTTGTTTTGTTTTTGTCCTTTTTTTTTTTTAAGATTTCCATGGGACTCCCTTGCCCAACAACTCAATTGAATGTAACCCAGTTTTGTGAGTGGAGGACTTGTTAGATGACAAGAGAGAGCCAGTTGAAACTGTGTATCTCACCCATCTCATTATTAGGAGAACTCATTAGAAGCATATTCATGTATTTTAGGATTTTTCCCATGGTACTAGGTTTCCATATCATCCCTCAAATGCTCCTAAATTCCATCTGGCTCTCCCTGAATCTTCTCTCTCTACACTATGTTCCTTTGTTCTCCCTTCCTGATCCTTACATTCCTGTCCCTACCTGCCCCATTCCACCTGTAAAATTGATTCTATTTTCCCCTCCCAATGCGATCCATGTGTCCCCCCTAAACCCTTCCTCTCTTGGTGTGTGAACTGTAGCTTGTTTATCATTTGCTTAACAATTGATATGTACAAATAAATGAATAATTGTCATATTTATCTGTCTGGGTTACATCATTCAGAATGATTTTTTTTTCTGGTGTCATCCATTTGCCTGCGAATTTCATGATGCCATTTTTTTTGTAGTATGTAAAAACAAAAGTGTTTATTCTACAGAAACAAACATGCTGGGGTTGACCATTCATACAAAATGACAATGACCCTGAGAAGCTCCTTTTAAGGCACTTAGGGGAATTCTAGTTGTGGCTACATGACTCTCATTGGGATAGGCTGGTGTCCATGGTGAGAGATCTCTGCATAATTTTGATTGGTCCCAGTCTTAAATGAGGAAGAGTTACTTTATAGGAATTTTTTTTTTTTGGTCCAACTTTAGCCTCTGACCAGAAGATGGAGGCTTTATGTAAAATGGAGTAAGTCAGGTCCTCTCATTTCTCCCTTGAGAAAGGTTCTATCTCAAATCCTTGAATAGGTTCTAGGGGTTGATACCAGGCCTTTAATACCAGGAGTTGAACAGTAGAGACTGGTTCCTTGAAAAATCTCAGGCAGGGAATAGTTCCTGATCACTAGAATCCCAGGCTTCTTCTAGCAGATCATATAGGTCAACAGCCAGGTCAAGGAACCAAGTTCCAATGGGGGCTAAGTGGGAGACTGAATTGATTATAGTTCCTCTGGTGCCATTAATGACCACCCAGGTGAGATTAAATGGGTCATGAGGATTAGATATAGCTTGAGCCATAATTATGACAGATACCAGAATCAAGATCTGCAAAGCCTTAGCTTCAGGGGATCCTGGAGATGTTGTTGAATCTTCCATTTCATCTCTTGAGTTTCAACTGATAGTCTCTACTCCCAGTGACAGAGTTATTGGGTTGTGACTCATCCAGAAGACTTGATATAGGAGTGGTGTTTCCAGATCCTAATTCTGTCAACCTTCACTGCTGTGGGCATGGTTAGGACCACCTTGTATGGGCCCTTCCAGCATGGGTCAAGAATCTTATTTTGTTGTCTCTTAATGTAGACTTCATCAAATGGTTCAAAGCAATAAGGGTTAGTCAGGGGGATTGACTCATATATTTGGTGTATGCTTGGCCAAAGACATTTCTGGACCCTGTGGAGGGCCTGTAGGGTCTGCAGGAACCTCTGGTGGTCAAACTCTGCAAGTTGGAGTTTAGGCAAAAGAGGAGGGAAACTCCTGTAAAGTAAAGGACATCCATGAATGGGGTGTAAGGGGTATTTCTGGCCTTATAAAGGCCATAGAAAAGACAGGCCACCCACTCACTGCCAGTTTCTAGGTTTAATTTAATAAAGTCTCCTTCAAGATCCAATTCATCCTTTCTACCTGTCCTGAGCTCTAAGGATGGTATGTACAATGAAGCTTCCAATCTGTTCCCACAATTTTAACAAGCAATTGTGTTACCTGAGATATGAAGGCAAGCCCATTGTCAGATCCCAGTAGTAAGGGTAATCCATACCTGGGAATAATTTCTTCCAGCAGTTTTTTTGGCCACTATGTTGGCTGTTTCCTTCTTGGTGGGTATGCCTCCACTCAACCTGAAAAAGTATCTACCAAAACTAGAAGATATTTATGTCCATTTAAACATGATTTGACTTCTGTATTGTCTATTTCCCAGTTGGCACCTAGTCTTTGTACTTGAAGCCAGATCCCTGGACTGCCTTGCCCTGCAGTTGAGGGGTTCACTGCCCTACAGGTAGGGCAGTGAGAGATTACTTTGTTCACCAGAGGATCTAGGTGGAAGATCTTACAGTTGAGCCCCAGGTGGGTGTTTTGGTGTATCTGATGAATAAGTTGCCTGGCAAAGTCTCATAGAAGGATTATGTGATCATCTGCCATGTGGAATCATCCATCTTTCTGATAAAGTCCTTGACATCTGACCTGAGCTCTCATATCCTCTGAGCTATAGTGAGGAGCGGGGGAAAGTTCCGGGGCGGGGGGGGGGGGACCATGGCTAAAAGGGCTTCAGTGTCACAACTATGGCAGTCTTATCAGTCAGTCTATTTCCTCATGCACATTCAACCACTTTTGGTGCCCTGAGCATGGCCACCTTAAGAGGTTGCCATATTTCCACCAACAGGGCAAAGATCATTTTTGATTTTGTTAATTTGGATATTTATTCTATGTTTTTTAGTTAGTTTAGATAATGGTTTGTCTATCTTGCTGATTTTCTTAAAGAATCAACTCTTTGTTTCATTGATTCTTTTTATCGCTGTTTGTTTCCATTTTATTGATTTCAGCCCTTAATTTGATTATTTCTTGCCATATAATCCTCTTGGGTATGCTTACTCCTTTGTCTTCTAGAGTTTTCAGGTGTGCTATTAAGCAGCTAATATGAGCTCTCTCTCTCTCTCTCTCTCTCTCTCTCTCTCTCTCTCTCTCTCTTTAAGGAGGCAATTCATGCCATGAGCTTGTCTCTTAGAATCACTTTCACTGTGTCTCATAAGTTTGGATATCCTGTGCATTCATTTTCATTGAATTTTAAGAAGCCTTTCATTTCTTTTTTATTTCTGTATTGAATTATTTTTCATACTGTAGAAAGTTGCTCAGTTTTCATGAGTTTGTAAGCTTTCTGTTGTTTCTGTGCATTCATTTTCATTGAATTTTAAGAAGCCTTTAATTTATTTTTTATTTCTGTATTGAATTATTTTTCATTCTGTAGAAAGTTGCTCAGTTTTCATGAGTTTGTAAGCTTTGTGTTGTTTCTGTTGTTGATATCCAACTTTAATCTGTGGTGATCTGACAGGATGAAAGGAGTTATTTGAATTTTCTTGTATTTGTTGAGACTTGCTTTTTGCCTGAGTATGTAGTCAATTTTGGAGAAAGTTCCAAGAGGTGCTGAGAAGAACATGTATTCTTTTGTGTTTGGGTGAAATGTTCCATAAGTATTTGTTAGGTACATTTAGTTTATGAAGCCTGTTAGCTCCAGTATTTCTGTGTTTAGTTTTTGTCCGGATGACCTATGGATGGGTGAGAGCTGGGTATTGAAGTCTCCTATTAATAGTGTGTGGGTCAATATGTGATTTAAGCTGTAGTAGCATTTCCTTTTACAAAAGTGGGTACCCATATGTTTGGGGCATAGATGTTAAGAACTAAAATGTCATCCTGGTGGATTTTGCTTTTGATGAATATATAGTGTCCTACTCTATCTCTTTTGACTAGTTTTGCCTTGAAGTCTATTTTGTTAGATATTAAAATGGCTACACAAGCTGCCCTCTTAGATCCATTTGCTTGGGATATCTATTTCCAGCACTTTACCTGAAGGTTATATCTGTCCTTGATGTGAGAGAGTGGATTTGGATACAGAAATTTTGGCATCACTATCACATAGATAACTTTTAAATTTAGGATCTAAGTAGGGGCCTGTAAAGGCAAAATGTAGATAGAAAGAGAAGGATACTGAGAAAATAACACTAAACTTGTGATGGCTTGAATTTGAATGGCCCCCATATGCTCATATATTTGGATGCTTGGTCATTAGGAAGTGGCATTACTTGACAGGTATTAGGTGTTGTGGACTTTTTCAAGTAAATGTGGCCTTATTGGAGGAAATGTGTCACTGGGGGTGGGCTTTGGGGTTTGAAATGCTCAAGCAAGGTCCAGTGTCTCTCTCTTCCTGCTGTCTGCTGACACAGGTGTAGAACTCTCAGTTACCTCTCCAGTACCATGTCTGCCTGTGTGTTACTATGCTTCCCAACATGACCGTGACAATGACCATAGTGGACCAAACCTTTGAGCTGGTAAGCCAGCCTCAATGAAATGTTTTTCTTTTTAAGAGTTTCCATTGTCATGGTGTCTCTTCACACCATCAGAACATTGACTTAGACAAGATTCCAACATTTAGAGCAGCTGGGAAAGCAAGCAACCAAGAACTCCAAGAAGTCAGAGCCAAAAAATTGGGGAAACCATGGAATCTATGGTGTATTCAAAGCCATGGGGAGGGGGAGAGGTGGCTCCCCTTTTATGAGGAGAAAGAGATAGGGAGAGTGAAGAGCAAGAGAGGATGGGACTATGAGGAAAGGAGAAAGGAGGGGCTGCAATTGGGATGTAAAATTAATTTTTAAAAAGCATTTTAAAGATGACTAAAGTATAAACTGGAAGTCAATTCCACTGAATATTGCTGACGGTTAAGTTAGAGAAGAAACTTGACTATGAACTTTGGCAAGTGGAAGCTATTCGAGATTTGACAGTGGTAGTTTAAGGGATGTAGAAGGAGCAGAAGGCAACTTTCTTCACAACATTGTCAAGACTGTGAAACCCACTGAGAAAGTTCCTGAGGATTCATCTGTGGTGCCTGCTCATCTCCTGGAATCACAGTTGCAGGGGCTCCCACACTATTTCTAGACTCTGTGCTCACTGTTGGGCCCCATCACTATATCCATGGAAATTAATTCTCTGAGTAGGACCTTAAACCATGACACTTTGCCCAAGCCTCAATATATAAGGGTAAAAGTTTGGGCATTAACTACCTAGATCCAAGTTCAAGTCTCAATACAAACCCTGCTCAAATGATACAGACAGTGTAAATGAAAAACAGAAAGTATTATGTCTTAACACCTTGATCTCATAACACTCTCTTTGTAAAAATAGCTTTTGTTCTATTATCTTTAATCTAGAGTCAAGTTAATTTGATTTACTGATCATATGCTTGTCTAATTATTATTTTCAAGTGTCATCCTTTAATATATAATAAACTGCGTTTCACTGAGTGAAGGCAATTATAAGTTGATCATAATGAGGTGATTACTTTGAGCACAGAAAGTACGAGCTAAGTTTAACAGTGTCATATTGTGTTAGTATTTCTCTGAATTAACTCTGAGGTATACTTAGATGATTCCCACCTAATCATAACACATTTAACATATTTAAAATGAATTAAGATAGCTAACTTTTTCAATTTGTACTAGAAGTTAGGTAAATTTATATTAAAAGTTAAGAATGTGAAACAGAAATGGCTCCATCAGTCTTTATGAAATTCAACACCTTATAACTCTAAGATGAACAAGTGTTTTGAGTTTGTATCATTATGTTCCCAGAATTCATACTAAAGAAGGTTAAAATAAGATTGCTGAATAGATTCTCACAAATGTTTCAAAATTCCTCTATTGGGCCCTCAGACTTACATGAGCTGGTGAAAGGAAGAAAAGAAGAGAAAAACAGTTAGGTAAATGTGGTAGAAAAAGAGTTCTGATTCCATATATAGTATTGTACTGATGGGTGTATTGATATTATGGAAACTGTGGAGGTTGATCATTTTTACGCTGTGGTCTTGAATAGGGAAGTCTTACCTCTCTTTTGTAGATGAGAAGGTTGCTAATGAAGAAGGTTAATCACTACAACCATTATTTTTGTTTGAGAAAATCCTAGTATCTGCCCTTCCTGGCGGGTGCGGGTTTACACTCAGGCAGAATTGCAAGGATGATGGAAGAGATATAGAGGCAGGTATAGATGTAAAGAGAGGCAGAGCTGCAGTTGCCAGTAAACAAACAGATATAGGTGCGGCTAAGAACGTACACACAGCTGCAAATGCAGGAGCAGGCCTCTTTCTTCCTCTCAGACTCTCTCCACTGTGTAGGTCATTACATCTGCATTGCTCTCCATGCTCATTCTCCACAAGAGTCTAATCCCTCATGACCTTAAGGCCAACCCACACATTTCCACCTTGATATTGTTCCCTACCCCCCTTGCTCTTTTAAGCCCTACAGTCCTGGGTTTACTCACTTGGAACACTGACTTTGATCAATTAACACTTGTTTAATCAATCCACTGCAATTTTTAGTAATAAATTCCCACTTCCAAGATTCCTTAATATTTATCTATTTTCTCAATATTATAGCTAATTTTGTTAATAAGACATGGCTTATAGATAAAAGTCTCCCTTTGACTCTATCTCTGTCTTTCTCTCTTTCTGTCTCTCTGTCTGTGTCTCTCTCTCTCTCTGTCTCTCTGTCTCTCACTCCTTCCTCTTTCCCTCTTCACTTGCTCTCTGTCCCTATCCTTTATGTAAGAGGAGCTGGCCTTGAAGTTGCTATGCAGCCCCTCAGGCTGGTCTCAAACTTTCCTCCCCCAGGAACCCCATGTTTCGTGATTTAAGTTGCATACTATTACATCTAGCTTAATTCTCTTCTTATACTAAAATTTTTACATATAGTGTTGGATTTTCTTTTGGTTTTCATAGGTACCTGCCTCTTCCTTTACTTACAGTATTTGAAGACCTAGAAACAAATCTGTTAGTTTCTTATAACTTCTGTAAAAAAAATTACCACCAATGTACAAGCTCATGTAACACAAATTAATATTTTTGAAAATTTCATACACAAGTTCTAAAATTTTCATGATTTCCACCTTCTAACCCTTTTCCAACTCTATTATAACCCACTCATGACCTCTTCTAGAATTATTATTGTTACATATATATAAATAAATACTTGTGTGTGTGTGTGTTTGTGTACTCTACTGAATCCAGTGTTGCCTGTGTGCACATGTAAACACATGTACACAGATTGACCATTTGGGACTGAATAACCAATGAAGGGGCTTGTTTTAAAGAAGACTGATTCTCCCTCTCTCAGCAGTCATTGACTGCCTGTAGCTCTTCACCTAAGAAAGGACCCTTGTGAAATTTACACCATTCACAATGGCATGTCATATGATGTTATCATTATACATATCTTGTTAGATTTCATGAGTGCTGCTCTCTGTCACACACAAAAGACACTAGCTTGCAGAGGACATTCTGGTTCTTATAATCTTTCTATCCCCCTTTTCATTCCATATCCTTTGTTTCTTTTCTCTTTCTTTCTTCCTTTTTTTTTGCAATATTGTTTGAGGCTTAAGTGTTAGGGTTGCTAGACAACACTTTTTTTTTTAGTCTTAGAGATCAGAATGAGTGTCATCAAGCTAAGATGAAAATACTTCATATTGGAGACCAGGGGAGATTTTGCTCCTCTGTTTTCACTTCCACAGGCTGTGGTGCATGTTTCTTGGCTTGTGGAAGATCCCACCTCTGCTGCAGACTTACAAATCTCTGCCTCTATTTTCCTTTTATAAGAACCTTTGTGATGACATTGAGTCTGTGTGGAAAATCCAGGAGATATTTTCACCGAAAATTCTTGGTGTAGTCACATCTACTAAGTCTGTTTTGCCATGGAAGGTGATATAGTTAGAGTCTCTGAAAATTAGAACAGGACATTTTGGAAGGGCCCTTATTTAGCCCACCACAGCATTCACTGTTTTCATATCAGATTATCCAAGTAAAGTGTGAAGCTGAAGCAAGATTTTTCTTCCTTTTTTATTTGACATTTTTATACAGTATGTTTTGATCATGTTTTCCTTCCCACAACTTCTCTCAGAACCTTCTCACCTCCCTATTCATTCAACTTTCCTTTTCTCTCAACAAGATCAACATCCCACAAAATGAAAATCAAACCAAGCAAGAGAAAAAAATTACCAAAAATAAAACAAAAAGCTCACAAAACATACAAGCAAGCAAGCAACAACAACAACAAACATAGAGTTCATTTTGTATTAGGCAATTACTCCTGAGCATCAGGCCTGACCTGGAGTGTAGTTGGTATTCTCAGTGACAGTCCACTGGAGAAAACAGATTTTCTTTTTTCCAACATGCTAATAGTTTCTTCATTAGAGGTGTGATCCTATGCTCATTTCCCCTTCTCAGTGCTGGGATCCTATTTGTCTTCTGGAACACGTACTTGTCTTCTGTAGCCGCAGTCTCTGTGAGTTCATATGTGCATTTGTCTTGTTGTATCTGGAAGACACTGTTTCCTTGGAATCATCAACCCCCGCAGGCTCTTACAATCTTTCTTCTTCCTCTTCCACATAAATTCCTAAGCCTTAGGAGTAAAGGGTGTTGGATGAAGACATCCCATGTAGGACTGGGTGCTCTATGATCTCTCACTGTCTGCACATTGTCCAGTTCTGGGTCTGAAGCCAGCTTTTAAAACGTTAGTTAAACATTAATAACAAGATCTGGAGTTGCTTACAAAGAAAAGTTATTAAGTAGTTGGTAATGAGATCATATGTGAGTTAATAATTAATCCTACCCAATTAAAACAATGTCATTTTGGTTTGAAACCAAGGTCTATGTAATGCAGTAGCCTCTCAAGCATAATTTGTTTGAAACCTTATTCTGTGATAGCAAACTGGACAACCAAATTATTTCTCTTCATAGACATATACACAGTTTTAAAAAAGGACTAGATAGGTCAGAAGGATATAGGGTATGAGTATGTCTCCAATCTCCTTTGTTTTCAAGCCACTCAGTGGCTCCTTCCAAAGGCAATAGGACACCAATTTTCTTCACCTGAGTCATTGTTTCTTTTTCCTGAAATTTCTTTAATTTGGATCTCTCTCTCTCTCTCTCTCTCATCATTCATGCAAGAGTTAATTCATTCCTACTTTTAAAACAGTCTCTATGCTGGTTGACCAGCCATGAGAAACACTTCTATTGATCCAGGTTGATTGTGTGTCTGCAATTCCCATTTTCAGAAGATGGAACTAGGAAGTCTGCTGCAAGTTTGAGGTCATTCTGGCCATCATAAAGAGTTACAGATCAGTCTAAGCAATAAGATGAGACCTTGTCTCCAACAAACAAAACAAACAATGGGAGGAGGAGGCTGGAGAGATGGCTCAGCAGTTAAGAGCTCTTGCTGCTCTTCCCAGGTTCAATTCTCAGCACCATCACTGTGGCTCACAAACATCCATATTTTCAGTCTGTGATGGTTTGAATGAGAATGCCCCTCCCACCTCATATATTGCATGCTTAGTCCCCAGTTGATGAACTATTTGGCAAGGATTAAGAGGTGTGTCCTTGTTGGAGGAAGTGTGTCACTAGAAGTGGGCTTTGAGGATTGAAAAGCCCACACCAAGCCCAGTGACACTAGCTCTCTGTCTGCTGCCTGTGGACCAGAATGTAAAGCTCTCAGTTATCCCTCCAGCATCATGTCTTCATGTCCCCATGCGCTCTGCCCTGAGGATAACGGACACAACTCTGAAACTGTAAGTTTAAATCCTTTATTTTGGAAGACTTGCCTTGGTCATTGTGTCTCTTTACAACAATAGAACAATGCCTAAGACACAGTCCCAGGAATTTTGTGGCCTTGTCTGGCCTTCATAGGCACAAGGCATATGAGTGCACAGACAAACATGCAGGCCCCCGTGCACATTTGAAAAAGACAAAAGGAAAGGAATAGAAACTTCTATTATTATATGTGAAACTCCCTTCCAATATATTTATGTTTATCAAAGTAAAACATGTTTTTTAATCTATATAATCTCTATGTAGATATGTATATATAGGTACTTGATCATGCTTTAAGTTTATTTTCATTTATCCCCCTAGAGGATAAATAAAGGAGCAACTGTCATATGAACAGCAAAGCGTGGGCCTTCAAGGAAATGTGTCTCAGCTCAGAATTTGACTTTTCTAAATTAAATTGTTGGACATTGAGAAGTCAGTTTACCTTTTTTTTTTTGGTTTGTTTTTGTTTTTGCTTCTCTTGTGTATAAAATGAGTACAATTGTTGTGCCTACCTCCTAGAATTATGTGAATTAAGTTAAGTATACCATAAAAATGTGGTTTGGGGTTGGCTAGATGGCTTAGCAGATAAAGGAGCTTGCTTCTAAGCTTGATGACCAGAGTTCAGTCTTTGAATTCTACCTGGTGAGACTGGAGAAAAGACTCCTAGAGAATCCTGCAAGGTGTCCTCTGACCTCTCTCCCCCTCCTCCCGCATACACACTCTAAATATAATTTTTTAAATGTGGTATTTACTAGGCACTTAATAATTATGGTTATGAAGAACTGTCATTGTTGTAGAAGAATAAGTCTCTTGCAATCTGCTTTATTTAATCATGTTAATAGTGGCTAGTGATTACCATTATTTATATACATACTATATTCATGTAACAAATTAACTTCCCATGGGAGAAGAACTTATCAGTCTCAAAATTACCATTTGAAGTTTTTAAAATATGTAGCAATAATCAATACTAATTGTTATGACTTGCAATGGACATGTCCCCCCAAAGGACATGCACTGAAAGGGTTGACTGTCAGCCTGTAGTGCCACTGTGATGTGGGACCTAGTGGGTGGAAATGAGATGAATAGAGGTGTTCCCTGGAAGGGGTTACTGGGACTCATCTCCTCTGTCTCCTACTGTTTCCTGGTAACCATGATGTGGTCAGTTTTGCTCTAGCTATGCTCCTGATCATGATGCCATGCTCACCACACACCCAAAGTGACAGAGGCAAGTGACAGTGGACTGAAATAAATTGTCCTTCTGTGCTTTCCACTTCCTAGCACTCCAAAGCCTTTCTCTCTTTCTTTCTTTGGATAAGATTTTTCTTTTCTTTTCTTTTCTTTTTTTTTGGTTTTTCGAGACAGCGTTTCTCTGTGTAACAGCTCTGGCTGCCCTGGACTCACTTTGTAGACCAGGTTGGCTTCGAACTCACAGCGATCCACCTGACTCTGTCTCCCGAGTGCTGGGATTTTTCTTTTCTTACTCTTTACTTGCAGCACAGAGTCAGCTTCTCATCCTCTGTTTCACCTTGAAGTTTGCATGCTTCTTTTTTAAAAAACATTTTAAATGGAGTTTATATATTATTAAAGTGTGTGTACATGATTTATACGTGTGGTGATTTGAATAAGAATGACTTTCCATAGGCTCATATATTTGAATGCTTAATTATCAGTGAGTAGAACTCTTTGAAAAGGATTAGGAAGTTTGGCCTTGATGGAGGAAACGTGTTGATTGACATCAACTTTGATGATTCAAAAGCACTTGCCAAGCCAAGTTTCTCTGCTTTACTACAGATCTGGATCATGACGGAGAACTCTCAACTACTGCTACATGTCACCAGGATCCTCACCATCATGACAAAGGACTAAATTTCTGAAACAGTAGTCAAGCCCCCAACTAAATACTTTTTTTAAATAAGAGCTGTCTTGGTCATGGTATCTCTTGACAGCAGCAGAACAGTGAGTGAGTGATTAAGGCATGTTGTCCCATCTTTACATGGGTTCCACAAATCACAAGGTTTGTCAGGATTTTGTGGCAAGGCTTTTTCCTCTCGAACTATTTACACAGCCCCATAAGCCTATGTTTGGAAATGGATGGTCTATGAGTGTCCTTGACATTGTATTTTTAAAACATTTCAATTCACTGTGAATATTTTTTTCTTCCAGAAATCTTATCATTTTAATTCATGCCATAATATCTTATTAAGGCCTCAACAAGTCATTTTGCAATTACATGCAGAGAGCCTATAGCTTGTTTCCTTCAACTAATCCATGAGAATTTTTCTAATAAATGAACTTACATTTTTGCATTTGTAAAGTGAGGTAAATGTAGTAATTTTTAGCCTTTGAATTCAATAATATGCTAACAAGTTCATATGTTAGTAATACATTTCAGGCTTTCCAGAGAAAGGCCTTCCTATTCTCACAGTTCATTTCAAATGTATTTGTTTTCTAAGGATAAATAGTCCATTCTGAAAAATCAGAAAATCAAATAATGCATTAAAATAACACACCTTAGAATGTCACATTATGTATTGTCAACATAGGTCTTTCATAGTAGTATCTTCTTGTCCAATTTGGATTGTAGTTTGTAGCTTTTTTTCCCATTGGATTTCCTTTTCTAGCTAGACTTTAAAAGAAAATGGGAGCAACTCTAATACCATTCAACACAGTGGTTGTATTCCTTCTTTGTCTTCTTAGAATCTGTTATTTATAGTGTTAGATCTGCCTGAGTTCCAGGTTCTCCCAGCATTCCTCAGCTTCTACCTGTTACAGGGCATGCCCCACCCCCACAAGCCTTTGCCAATATAACCCCAACATCTTGGGGGCTCTCTCTCTTCTCTCCCCTCTCTGCCTCCTTCTCCCCCCACCCAATCTCTGCATGTGCCTGCTCTTTCTCTTCCCCTCTTGTATCCAATAACCCTGCCTTTATATAACTTAATTTGGCCTGGATTGGATCATTGAACAGTAATTTTTG
>CAJQZJ010000256.1:28792-47788 GCA_907164525.1 Lophiomys imhausi | reverse complement strand
AAATAGGGGCTGGAGCGATATCTCAGAGTTATGTGAGGGGGTTGGACTGAAGAGATGGTCAGCAGTTAAGAGTCCTTGCTGCTTTCCAGGGAACCTGAGTTCATTTCTCAACAGTCATCTGTGGCTCACAAGTGCTTGTAACTCCAGCTCCATGATTTCCTGGGTTTTGTGAGAGCACTCACACAAAGGTGGCCTACACTCACACACAGGAACATAAAGAAGCGTAACTATTTAATAATAATCTAAAAAATATTAAATCTATTATATAAGTATGTGGTGTTAGTTCCACTCTCTAACATAAGAAACTAGAATCACAATTATCTTGAATGTTCAAATAGCCTTTTGCTATGGTCACAAGATGGCACAAAGATTGGAAAAAATGATGAAAGTAAAAATTTCTGGACCATAAATTTGGTAGATTTCACATAAAATCAGTTTTCAATTTCTAAAAAAAAAAAAAAGCATGATGCTTGGTAGCAAGAAGCTGGAAGTCTTTAAGCAAGTCAGGCATTCCAGTCTGCTCCTGCTCCAGCACTCTCCTGTCTCTGACCCTGAGGAGCACCAGTCAATTCTCTTGGTGTCCATTGGCTTCCCTGGATTTGTCATGCCTGATTCAGTCGTGTTTCCTACCTGATCCCCAGGCACCGCAATGCGCAAACCATTTGCCTTCACTGTGGTCAACTGTATGGTCAGGTTGTTGCCATGAGATCCTGGAGAGTTTCTTTAGAGTATATTAAAGGCAGGTTGAGATTCTGTTCCTTAGCCTTCACTAGGCCACTGATAGTTTGCCTAAGACACAATGTGGTTATTTGAATGAGAATGGTCCCTAGATGGTGGTTGGTTTTAGGAAGGATTAGGAGGTATGGACTTGTTGGAGGGGGTACATCACAGAAGGATGGGCTTCGATGTTAAAAACAAAACAAAACAAAACAAAACCAAAAAAACACAACCCACACCATCCTTTTCCCCACCCATGGCTGCTGATGCAAACTTTCAGATACTGCTCTACTATCATGCCTTCCTGCCCACTGCCACATTCCCCACCATCCTGTCTACTGCCACATTCCCCACCATGAGGATCATGGACTCACCTTCTGAAACTGTAAGCAAACCCCCAATTAAAGGCTTTCTTTTATAAATTGCCTTGGTGATGGTGTCTCTTCAGAGCATTAGAGCAGTCACTTAGCCACCCAGGTAGAGAAAAACAGCCTTCTTTCTCATTATGGCCTGGCAAGGAATTTGCATGTCTTCTTCTCTTGCATACCCAGTCATTTGCTAAACCTGGTTAAAACATGATTAATGAGAATTTTGCTGGTTAATGACCCTCTGTTCTTGAATGTCTCAGAACTGTGAAAGGTTTACACTATAGTGTATTAAAGTCAGGTTTCCAAAATGTGCTCACGTTCTGCCCTGCTTGCTACACTAGTGATATTGAGGGGGACAGAAATTATGGTATCAAGAGCCAACCCAGTGTGTCATGAATGGAGGGTGATGATCGTATTAGAATATCACTGACCATAGGAGCTGAAGAGATTGCTCAAGGGGTAAGAGCACTGGCTGGTCTTCCAGAGGAACCAGGTTCTGTTCTCAGCACCTACAAGGGAGCTCACAGTAAGTCCAGTCCCAAGGGATTCAACACCCTCTTCTGGCTTCCCTAAGCACCAGACATGCACATGGTGCCCAAATATACATTCAGGCAAAACTCTCATACACATATGATAACAACAAATAAATATTTAAAAAATAGTTAATTCTATCTTTATAGAGCTAATTTCCTCTAAATTGTTCTCTTATGAGAACAAAAATCCAACTTTGGTCTATCTGGGACTCCATTTTGCCCTTGACATTTTTAGTAGTTCTGGTAAGCACGAACAAATTTGGCTTCTCTTAGATGTTAGTTCGTGACTAACATTTTTGTATACTACAATTTCTACATGTCAGTTGCTATCCCAATCCACATTGCTTATGTATGTATGGCTTTAAAACCTCAGGCTTTTGGACCATTACATTCTGTAAACTTTGATTTGGACTGTCCTCAGGGTTTTGAAAACCATTTGTGAGTCTCAGTATATTGATACCCACTGGGGAAAGTATCCAACCTGCTATGGAACAGGATCGTTAACTAAAGCAGCCACTATGACAGGAGCAGTGCATGATGTTATAAATGAAGTCACTACCATGAAATAATACAGATGTATTCTTTTCAAAGAACTCTGTGCAAACACCAGTCAAACTGAGACTTGCCTGATTATGTACAGGGAATGTATTCACAAAATCACCAGCTGGATTTTTCAACGGTTTAAAAGCTGCTGTGCTGTAACATTCCAGAATAAAATAAGTAAATACCACCTACCAGCCCATCAAGTTTTTTTTTTTGATGCAACATCCCTTTACTTCAAAGCTATAATGAAATTGATTTTCAGTGCTTTTTCATTTCAGCTTGGAAGCCCCTTGAATAACTACTCTAAAATAATTTCAACTTGGAAATGTTCAGAAACTGGTGAGAAATTGATAGTGACTGTTTTATGCTTAGCCAAAATATATTGAATAAAAATGTAAGGGAAGAACTTGTGGTGCTTAGATGAGAGGGGCCATATGATAAGGTAGCAAGGAGCCAGGAATGATCCTCCATGATAAACAGAGCAATTTAAAACTTCCTTTCATTTTTAGTGGAATGCAACCTTCAGGCAGATGAGGTTTCATTACATGAGGAATTGGCAGAAACTTTAAATCAACTTCTCATGTGTTTATACTTAGAATAGCATTCGTTGACTGTAGATATCTAGTGCCAAAGATTCTGATGAGGCTATTTTTTAATATTCAACAATATTAGTTATTTGTTATTTAGTTATTTGGGAAAACTCTTGTATTATTTTACACACACATACACACACACACACACACGAGAGAGAGAGAGAGAGAGAGAGAGAGAGAGAGAGAGAGAGAGTTTTCTGTTGCTGTGATAAAATACCTTAACAAAACCAACATGAGGGAAGTGTGGTTTGCTCTGGCTTACAGTTCCAGTTCAATGCACAAAAGACCTGGTGGAGAAAGCCTGATGGCAGCAGCATGAGGCCAGCTTGTCACTTTATATCACCAGTCCAGAAGGAGAGAGTGAACAGGAAGTGGGGTTGGACTATGAAAACTCAAAGCCTCCCCAGTGACCACTTCCTCTAGCAAGGCTCCACCTCCTGAAAGGTTCCATAACCTTATCCAAAGTACCAACGACTGGAGACAAAGTGGTCAAGCGGGAGCCATTCATATTTAAATCATAATACATATATTCACTTTGCGCTCACATCATATTGAATTGATACTTAATTTCAAGCATGTGTAGGTCCAGGCTTTGTGTACACTGAAGTTTATATAATCTAAGAATTATAGGGTTTATAAGTGGTGTGTGTGTGTGTGTGTTCTTTTAAGTAGGGAATACAAAATTACGCTGCCCAGAAGGCCTATGAGGGTGGAGCCATCCGAATGGCAGGCCTGAGCTATAGGACTCAGCTATTATCCCGGTTTAGATCCAGTGGTTGGAGTAGGTCCACCTCAACATCTACTGCATCTGCGAGCTGCTGGTGTATGTGAGGAGCTGGTCCTTCAGAATCAGACCTGGAGCACATAATCACCGTCAAAGATGAAAACCTGAAGCATAGGTGTGATCTAAGATGGGGGCGCTCCCTGGAACGTTTTGGGGGACCTTGAAGCAGCTCCAGGGCACCCAAGAGATCCATGGAGGTTCCCAGGGGAGTCAGGGAGGTAACGGTGAAGAAGTCTATAGAGCCCACAGGGTCCCCAGCACAACTATAGAAGGGCAGGTCATACAGGAAGATGCTTTTCTAAAAATGGGCTCACGAAATTGGAACAAACGATGGTAGACAGAGCCCAAGGCATAAGAGGAAACGGTGAAACTACAGACTTGACTACAAAGGGTATGGGGAACTACATGAGCACAGCCACGGCAGACAAAAGAACACAGCATTACTGAATAGGGCCTCTCCATGGCCTGCGGTCATAGAGCTTCTCCTGCTGCTCATCTGTACTGGAAGAAGAGCTTAGGACCTAGGCACTGCACACAGGGTGCAAACACAAATGGTCCTGCCCTGTGAGCCTTGGGATAGCTGATATCAAAAGCCTGGAGATGTGCTGTGGTCTGCAACCCACGCATATCCTGCCCCCAGACACCCTGCCTAGCTACAAAATCACTCTGATTCTAGGCAACCAGAGGATATCCAAGATGAGTCTCAGATATGGGTCAGTGTTAATGGTACTTCAGAAACTACAAACCTTGAACCAGATCAATGACTTGTTGTAATGCATGTCTACATGTAAAGCTGTTTGGGCAAATATGTTTATACAGTGTGACATTCTGTAGTTTGCAATGTCACTTCAGTAAACAAATCTGTGGAGAGGTAGGAAAGATGAAGGAACAGGGCACGGTGGAAAGAGGCAGAGCCAGAGACTCCATGGTGGTGACAGGTGAGGGAGAATGATGTAATGAACCAGGGAACAGTGTTGATGTTGAACAGGGTGGGCAGGGTGATATGCAGCTGTTGGAGGAAGGTCTACTACTTTGGTTCCAAAGGGCTGATTTCTATGCTGAGATCTGGTTACCGCCCATTCTGAGGCATTCTCTTGATTGGTTAATAAAAGTCACTGATGGCCAATTAGCTGGGCAGAAAGACTATAGGAAGGTGGGACTTCCTGAGACAGAAACAGGAACCCTGAGTTTTACACAGAGGAATCCCTCTTTCCACCAGGAGATACAGAAGCAGACAGATGTGTTTGAGAGCTTTGGAAGGTAAAAACAGGCCACATGGCTGTTTGGGATTAGGTGGTCCGGGTTAACTTAGATTAACTAATTTAGAGTCTGCCCAGCTAAGGGCTAAGTGTTGAAACATTAAAAGGTCTTGGTGTATTTAATTATTGGGGAAAGGACCGTGGCAGCTTAGAGGCCTTCAGTCCAAGCAATCCAGGGCCATCAACCTTCTGCCAAACCCCAGCAGCTGTTCCAGCAATTCTGCTGGTCAAACATAATAGTTTAGAGTTATTAATAAGTGTCCAGCAGCTACCCTGCCAGCTTTGCTGCCAGACTGCACCACCAGGATGTCCCTCCAGGCTTACAGGTGTCTAAGGTAAGTCAGGCCTGCTGATCTCACACCAGGCTACTGGCTGCTCTGCTGGCCTAATATAATAACTTATAGTTATTAATGTAGATATTAATTAATAGAGTGAAACTGCAAATTAATTAATTATTGTAGTTATTAGTAAATATAAACTGTAAGATTAGGCTGGCAGAGTAGCCGGCAGCTTGGCAGAGGAGTCAGCAGCCTGGCCTGCATTAACCGGTTGCCTAACTTATCCTGGAGAAAAAGCCCAGGGACCAAGGGTGGCCTACACCACCTGTAACCTAAACTTTGTTCATTAATATAAGTTGTTATATTAGGCCAGTAGAATTATCAGCAGCTTGGCAGGAGCTTCGCCTGGGCTTGAGGGGAGTCTGGAAGTCTGGAAGTCCAAAGGCCAGGGACTGCTTGGACTGAGGGCCTATAAGCTGCTGCAGTCTTTTCCCCAATAATTACATACACCAAGACCTTTTAATGTTTTAATGCTTAACCCTTAGCTGGGCAGACTCTCAATTAGCTACTCTAAGTTAACCTGGATCACCTAATCCCAAACCACCATGTGCCTGTGATTACCTTCCAACATTCTCCAGATGTCTGTCTCTTTCTGTGACTCCTGGTGAAAAGAGAGAGAATCCCTGTGTATACCCAGGGTTCCTGTTCTACTCTCAGGAAGTCCCGCTTCTTATACTCTTTCTGCCCAGCTAATTAGTCATAGGTGACTTTTATTAACCAATCAAGAGAATGCCTCAGAAGGGGCGGTAACCAGATCTCAGCATTGAATTCAACCTATCAGAAGCAATGATATTAGACCTTCCTCAACAATAGAGTTTAGGTTGCCGGTGGTGAAGGCCACCCTTGGTCCAGGGCTTTTTCCCCAGGAAAAGTGATGCCGCAAATTAAGATGGGTCAGGCCTACCGCCAGTTAAGGTGGGTCAGGCCTGCCAGCCTCCTGTCAGCCCTCTAGCTGCTCCACCAGCCTACTCTTACAGTTTATAGTTATTAATAAATAAAATTGATAATTAAATTGCAGTTTCACCACTAGCTTCCACCAACCCCAACTAATGTCATCAGATAACATCTAAAATCAAAAGTAGGAAGTTCTTCAATTTTGTGCCCTGTCTACCTGATGCTTGTACCAATGTATTTAGAAAATGTATTGACATATGATTTTTTTTTTGTTCCATGACTACTAAACTGTCACTGCTATGTAACTGCTTGCACATTGGAACTCACTGTGTTGAACAACCTAAATCTGTGTTCCTGGGCCATTGTCACTTATATTTGGCTCTGATTTGATAATCTTTTATACCTCTTGAGATGAAAAAAGTATCTTCCATCTACATTAGTAGTTATTTATAAAGATATTGGAAATCATGACAAATTACAAATATTAAAAAGTTAAAAATCACCACTGATCACAAAAACTTGAAAGTTAGCACTTTTAACTAATGAAGTTACTAAATAAATCTCTAGTGTATCCTTTTCCTTATGCTTTTTAATTGTACATTCATGGAACATATCTTACTATGGCACCAATTTCAGAATACATTTTCTAAAATCCATGGTATAGAAAGGGAATTCATTCTTCCCTCTTGCACTTAAAATTAAAATTTTAGAGAAGTTTCAGTGTCACAGTTCCTTCTTGATAAAGTCCATGTGCAATTTTAGTATGTTTGTGAAATGAGGAATCCTCTACCAAAAGAAGATATTTCAAGACCTCTGGTTCTGATAATACTCAATAAGGAATTTGGCATCTAAGCATAAACACGATGCATGGGACTGTTCAGCAGAGTACAGCAAGATTCTGAGAATCCACTCCAGTATTGAACCACTCAGGTAACTAGGACATGATCCTATCTCACTCTATATGTACCCCAAGGCAGTTTTCCTGGGACAAATTACCAGAACTCCTTAAACTGTTTCAGTGCACAGTAGATAGTTATAGTTGTTTAAACTGTTGGTGGTTGAAATGACTTTCTTTTGATATAGCTATAGCTATTTATCAAAGGCACGGTGGTGCATGCCTTTAATACCAACACTAAGAACACAGAGGCAGATGGACCTCTGAGTTTGAGGCTAGCCTGCTCTACAAAAAATAAATAAATAAATAAAACCAATCCAAAAAGAAAGAAAGAAAGAAAGACATCAAAACCAAAACAATCAGACTAAACAAATACCTATTTCAAGGAAAAGGAATTTTTATTCTTGACTTGGTATGTTGTCTGAAGGTGTGTTGCTCTGGCCTTAGCACAGCAAATTAAGAACAAATGTCTTCTGGATGTTTGTGGTCCAGTATGTGTCTACATATTCTTGTAAATATAAGAATTTTAAAACAAGAAACCCCATATTTCTTAAAAACAAAAGAAAAATGTAGCAACTTTGTTTTATGAAAAACATATAGATTATTCAATGTAAATAGCAGGCATATAATTTCTGGATTACAATCACCTACAAGTAATATTTAATCATAACTAATGTAACAAAAATGTTATCATGATCAAACTCCAATGCCTTTTCAAAAAAACTTAAACTTGTTTTAAAAAGCATAATTAACTTTGTTGGAACTATTTGATAAGATGTTAGCTTATAGTACAATTTGGATTTGAAGGACACAGTGAGTAAATATTTACGTATCATGGCAACAAGGGATATTTTAGTACTGTATCTACTTCTCCTATTTAATAATTTAAATTAATTTTATGAAATATTTGTCATCTTACTTTCTGTAGTGACAACAGAACTGATAGGTCTGAGGGTCAATGGAACTACATGGAACTCATCAGAGGCAAACCTTTGATGTGGAGAGCAATTTTGATCATAAGATGGTGGGGTCAAGGCAGTGTCATAGAAACCAACTGCTGTGAAATATCTCAGTTTATCAATTCAACTTGGTAAACATGAAATGTGCCCTGTTAATTTCATGAATTCTTTGTAGTTTCTGAAAAGGTATCAGATAGGAATGAGGTAATAATCTATGTTCTATATTTTCTAAATCTGATTTTCTTTTAATGAAAAATGGTCATATCCCATATAATTCAAGAAGTAGATTGTAGCCTATGGAATCAAGTGAAGCATACTATATTAAAAATAAAACATATATAATCTAGGGAACATTTTTCCCCTCAGTTTGAAATATACTGAGAGAAGTTCTATTCTTGCTGGAGCACTTGTTGGCTTATGCAGCTCATTTCTTTGGGTTTGGCTTGCTTCGGGGGATAAACTTAGTCTTTTAAACTCTTTTAACCATGCTACCCAACATAAGGCATCCTTTTAAGTTCATATTTGGTGGCTTCTGGCACGTCTAGGAGCATATCTTCTGAAATTCATATCTAGAAAACAATAAAAGAAAAATGTTTCGTCCCACTCCAGCTACCTTAATTTTCATTCTCACTCCATCAAATGAAGGTTTTTCTGAGTAACGACTCATTTTCCTGTGGACCCTTACCCTCCCTCACACGGGCCCTCAAGAGTTATTCCTGTTACTACTTCAAACTCTCAGTTGAGACTATGAGGTTTATGCATGTTTTTGACCACATGTAGATATACTGCTTATGTTTTGAGAACGTATGGATAAATGGTAGTTGTAATGACTTCAATACAATCCAAGTACAGTTGGTTTGAAATATTTACTTGCTTTCCATGGATTGAATTAGGTTAGTATCAATTTAGAACTCATAGGGGAAAAAAAGGGAGGGGGAGTGGAAAAATAACTCAAAGTGGTTGCTGACCTGACAGTACACATGATAGATACACCACAGATAAAGAACCTCTTGTCTGGGCAGTGAAAGAGCATTGTGGACAGCCAGTCTGGCTGCCTCTTCTCTCTCTGTAAAGATCACCCATCTCTTTGATCTCTAAAGATAGTGAGCAGGATGGAAGAAGCATCTATGTGAATGTACTTCATTAGTGACTTACTTCTTGTTGGCATAGAGGAGACAGGAGTGGGAGGGCAAATTGTATATATCGCTTCTCAACAATACACACAGTGGTACACACGGAAGCCTGAAATAGCCATGGTTTACATCACACAGGAATCAGAAAAAGCTGACTCAAGAAAGGAGCTTGCACACATAAGTCACTTCTACCATTTATCAGAACATCGCTGAAAGGAAGATGAGGGATTACTTGGAATAATTATGATTGCCTTATAAAGCTCAAGATTTCTTTGGATATGTAATTTTCTTCATAAAGCCATTGATTCTGAGCTCTTGAGTTAATAAAAAAAAGTCGGTCAATTTTATTAAGTTATAGTATTTTGATTTAGAATGGAGGCAAGGAATCTCCACCTTTTCACAGCTACCTCCAGTTTCTTATTTGTCAGTCCATTTATTTGGCCTTTGTCTCACAGCACAGTGAGCATAAGGTCTGCAGGTGAAGAGGCAAGAGCTAATCACCTTTGGCCCCCAAGCTGCTTCTAAGTGAACATTTGCAATTAAGATAATTACCTCCTCTGCAGGAAGAGAATTCATAAGAGATGCTAGGTAGGAGGCTGGCCAGCAAACTTCTCATATGTGTGTTAACTTTACATTACACTGGGCTTCCCACTTTTTGCTATGTTTTCATTTCTCTGATTATAAGAATTTTATAATGTTCCAAACTTTCAGATTGGTTCACAGGCATCTTGGATTATACAGTATTAGCAAGGAATGCCTTTGTGGCAACAAAGACATTTATTTAAATCTTTCCAACAGGTCAGTGCCTATGAAGTTGTTACCTTTCTTCTAGAAGAAAAATCACAATGAGACTATGGTCTCCTCAGAGGCAAAGTGAATCAGGGAGGGAAAGGGCACATGTGTGCTCAGTGGTAAGACTGATGTGTCCAAATGGTGAGCAAAGAGTGGACACTAGATTTGCAATGTACAGATCTATGGTGGGGTGATAACAAAAGTTTCAGTAAAGTAACTGAGGTGGAATGAAACAGAATTACAGTGAGAGTTGGAGAAGAATTGGAGAACATGTTTGACAAAACTTTGCTATAAGACAAAGAACTTATGGTATCATTTCTACCTCTGATCACCTCTGACTTTATGTCCCTGAATACTCTTCCTCCAGTGAGAAAGGTAGTTTTCTCCCATACCTGTTATATTTCTATGCCTATTCAAAGTGAGTGCTCATTTAATACAGGCACCTGTAGACATTACAGGGATGAGTAGCAACAACTACATTTGTAGTTGGTAGCATAGCAAGTGACACAGAGAAGACTATCTGATAGAGATAACTTACAGTGGCCAATATATAAAGTTGTGTGAATTGCTCAGTATCTGAGAGTTCTCTTTTTAGCTCATTTAAAGAAAAATGGGCATATGCCTGTAATCCCAGCACTCAGGAGACTGAGGCAGGGATATTACCATAGTTAGAGGCCAGCCAGAACCCCTTAAGAAGACTTTGCCTCAAAGCAACAACAACCTACCAACAGACAGCTGCTTAATCCCTCACATATATTTTCTTCATGAATAAGATTAAGATTAAAGAAACATCCATATATGCTGTAACAATGCCTTAGTTTCTTTTCTGTTGCTGTGATAAGACATTATGACCAAAGCAACTTGTAGAAAAGTTTATTTGGGACTTACAGTGTCAGAGCATTAGCATCCACAAAGACCATGGCAGAGAGTGTATATAGCAGCCAGCAGGTGCAGCGCTGGAGCAGTAGCTGAGAGGTTACATCTTGATCCACAATCATGAGGAAGAGAGAGCTAACTGGGAATGACACAGGCTTTTGAAACCTCAAACCTCTTCCAACAAAGTCACAGCTCATAATCCTTCCCAAGTAGTTTCACCAACTGGGAACCAAGCATTCAAATATATGAACCTTTGGGGGCCATTCTAATTCCACAGGGAGATACTAAGTAGTTTAAAACCTGAGGAACAAAAATGAAATCAAATTAAAGCATTTTAAATTTATTTACATTTTACCCATTTAGTTCCACTTATTAGTGCTTTTGATGAAATCTTATTTTACTTTGTTACAAGCAGAATAATCAGTGTTTAAGCTATCATCTGTTGCATAGTCTAAATTTCAGAATGAATGCATTTACTTAGGCTTTCCTAAGAACCTTGAATTTTAAAAGCCTTAAAGTTTATATAGAATAGGATAAAGCCCCCTTTACTATTTGTGGATAATGCATTTTGGGGTAATACTCTGTGATAGGTTTAGTGTTAGCATATAATCCTATAGGGATAGCAAAAGCCTGGACTTTAAGATAAAAGACTTACTTCCGATGTGACATGTCCTTGGGAACTCACCAAGGACCAGGACCTCTTTGATCTTAGGGCTAGGGGCAGGACATGCCTCCTGAGGTGCCTGCCCTCCAGAGATCTCCCCTCATTTCACAGCCTTCTGTGAAAAGCATCTGAATGGCACTGACCAGAGGCATGACTTGGAAGGGCCGGAAAGCTTCTGCTGACAGGTGCGGATATTTAAGGCAGGATTCATGTGGACAGAGACTCTCTCCTGTTCCTGGCTCACTCAACAACCTTTTCCTCCTCCGGCAGAGAAACTCGCTTTAATCCCATGGGAAAGCTTTACCCTCTGATGTTGACCCCTTTTGGGTCTGGAGAAGAGATACATTCTCCTTGAGATTCCGGAGTGCTTAGACATGGCAGAGCTCTGGGACTTTGGGCCTTTGCAGGCCATAAGCATCTGAATAGGTGAACCGCCTGGGAAACTTTTCATATGTTAATTGGTCTTAATACCACGGTGGCTATGAACGAAATTCAGAGACTTTTAAGAGACTTTAAGACTAAGAATTGTATGAAGACCAGCCATCCATACAGACCCATGCTCAGAGGAAAATATCCTTTTGAGAAACCTTAGGTTAATGTTAAATGTTTGTATTTTTCAGAATTAGGGTTTGGGTTTAGGATTTAGGACTTTGATAGACAATTGTTAGGTACTTGTTAAGTATTAATAAATATATGTGTGATAAATAAAAATTTACTGTTACAATACCCTATTGGCTATTGTACAAGAAGGGATGAAGAGCAATGATCCTGGATGATGTGAGCAAACCGTGATGTGTCTCCGACTCTGGCTCCACCTTCTGTCTGCTGCTTTAAGCCACAGGGGAGGTTCTTAGAGTTTCTTTGTCTTTTCCTGTGGGGAAAAGTTTACATCTCCAATCCTTATAAGACAGAGAGGTTGGTTTGGATGAAAGAGACAAGGTTATTTTCTCATCTTTTCTGAAACAGTTTCTGTGTCCCCTAGGAAGGACATCTGGTTCGTTTCCCCTTCATTCATCCACTGTCCTGTATTTAGGACCATGGCCTCAGGCAGTTGACAGCTCATTAGTATTACTGTTCAGGGCAGTGGATGAGGTTAACTTATTATTAGTCAATTATCCAGACTAAATCCTCCCTCGGTACAAGTTACAAAGAAAAACGCAAAATGTTTCAGACTCCTAGATCTATGTAGTAGAAGTGCACAAGAAGTTTGTTGTACTCTCCTGTTCCAGCAGTATAGTTCACAACCTAGATTTGGTTTTTATATGTCATGTGAGCATGTAGATGCATATTTTAGAATACTGACTTTCAGCTTAGGGCTAATTTTAATGCTAAGTTTTAAGAAAACACAATACCTCTCCCCTAAAAAACCCAAACTTTATTTTACCATAGTTCCTATTTCTTTATCATTGATCAACATCTCTAAATATATTAAAAATTAATATGTTTTGAGCCTTTATATATAATAATATTTATTTAACTCTTGGAATACTACTGGCTTTGTGTGTCTTTCCCATTGAGGCAACAGTACATGTGATAAGAGGTACAATTTGTTGGGATTTTGTTAATGTATTTATTTCATTCCAGTTTGATTTATTTTAATTGTTGATACTTAAGTTGTTAGACAGTAGACATGCTTTATTTATGATATATTTCAGCTTAAAGTTATGTTATTATATATGGATGTAAATATAGATTTGCTGTTTTACAAAAAATTAATATATCTTAAACCTTTTATATATAATAATATTTATTTAATGGCAATAACATATTTATTTTCATATTTAAATTTTAATATATTAATTTAAAATCATCTAATTAAATGTATTTTACATTAATACAGAAAGATTATGAAGGAATGAATTTGGTATCATTAATAACTATTATGGTAATCATCATTTTGTCATTTTCAGAAGGTCCTGGAACAGGTACAAGTCCAGACTTAACATTTTTATGCCTTCTTTTATTGCTTTCTATGAACATTAGAGATGTGATGTATAACGTACATGAAATTCTTTCAGTTGGGAATTAACTGATGTTTGAATTATTACTATATACCAGGCAGTATATCTATGTAGCCTCATTTGGTCCACAAAAGAGTCCTTTTGAGGGGATCCATTAGAAAATATAAGTTATGCCTCATATGGTGATGGATACTCATAACCTCAGCACTCGGGAGAGTAAAGTAGGAAGGTGAGTTGAGGTTCGCCTGAGCTACATAATAATATCTTATCTCAAGAGTTAGTGAGATAGATGGCCCAGAAATGTTATGAAGCAATTTCTTCTGAGACAAAATATTTTCCATGTTGGAGGATAGCATCTTAAGATTCAGGATGTTCTAAAGGGAAGTGAAACATTCCTTTCTTCAGAAAAGCTCCTTAAAACTCAGAAAGTAAACAACTCAGAAATCTCAAGAAGTCCCTGAAACTCACCAGATGTGCTAGACCTATATCTCCCCATGATTATATAAGCAATAAGGATTGATGAGAGACACTCTGACCAGCCAAACTGCCAGAAAGAGGCACAGACCAACTGAGTCACTGGAAGAAGCCCACATCAATTGGACTTCCTCTCCAAGCTGTCAAACTGCTTGAAAGTTGTACAGTGAACTCTATATTTCCAGGTTTTGTGAGTTGTCACCCATGATGAGGTGAGCTTGCCATAATACAGCTACCTTTGAGGGATTTCAACTCCTGTAATAACTCCCCATCCATCCTGTAAGTAACCCTAACAAACTCAATGATTAACTAAGTTTGACATTGGGGAAGTTAAGTAGTTCTTCATATCAATGAAAGGTGGAGCCAATATTCACATCTTCCAAGCCATACCAATCTGTGTAGTTACAGGATAGAATAATGATCTGATATTCAGACTTCAGTCCTCAGAAATAAATGCACAAACTCATAAATGATATCAGTGTGGTATTGTGAGAACTGTAAAAAAAAAAACATACGAAATACGAAATGTAGAGACCTCTGGGCAAACCAGGTGAAGGTTCACAGAAATGATATCTGAGGCAGGATAGGAAAGGGAGAAAGGAGAAGAGTGGCATTCAAGTCTAAGGACACAGTAAGTGAAGAGCCATGGAAGAGTGGAAGATGTTTGCACATTATGGAAATCGTGCAGTTTGGTACTGGCATAGAGGTGCCTGCAGCAAGATGAGTGGAATTTAATTCAGCAAGCCTCTCAATTTACCCTACTGAATAACTGAATAGTAAAGTAGTACAGAGGGTCAGGGAGCATAAGTTAGGGGTTAAGTGACCAAGACAGGACTCAAGACTTGCTCAGTTTTAAGTGAGTTCTAGTTCTCTAGCTATTTTAATTACTTTGTCAGCATCCTTCAGAACACGTCCTTTCTGTGGTTTTTTTTGTTTCAGGTCAACAATTCTGGTTGCATTTCAGCTAATGCCTCATTATTATGCTAACTGTATTTTCTTTGTTGAAACTCTATGTTATAGTCTGTTACTATATATGGCAGGGTATGATTTGGCCTTTCTGAACTTTGGACCATTACAGTGTCTTCAGATTGAACAGGGTGATTTTGAGGTCATACACTGATACAACAAAGGATTGCATTATTTATGACTTTAATATTCACCAGTATTTCTAGCTCAACATCCAATATACCACTGAATATCAACAAAATGCTGCATTTGTTCCATTTGTTGGTAACTTATAAAACAAAGCAATTTGAATTGCTGCCTTGAACTCAACATGCGCTGAGTTTTCATCCTAAGTGTTTCAATAACAATGACATTTGCAGTGCCAGCTTACAATACTTGTGTTAAGTTGTAATACTTATGATTAATTAGCATAAATCATAATGCATAAACATTTTGATCAGCATGTATATACATATTTAGTTTTGTTATATTTATTTGATATTTTTACTTTTGTATAAAAGATTTTGATTGGGGGAACTAAATATTACTCAATATTAGCTACAAGATCTGACTGCATTTATGCTTACACACTAGAGTCTGGCATAACTTAATAAATAAATAAACAAACAAACAAACAAACAAATAAATAAATAACTTAAAAGAGGAACTACCTATATCTCATTTGGTCAGTTTTTCCTTGTTCCCTTCACTGATGTGTACAAAAAATGAGATTAGTTATTATGAGAGAACAGGTAAAAGTACTATTTTAGAATAATATCCAAGGTTTTCTTTTTAAAAGCAATCTGAAGGGGAGCTGGAGGAATGGCTCACTGGTTAAGAGCACTGGCTATTCTTGCAAAGGACCTGGGTTCAAATCCCAGAACCCACACGACAGTTCATAATTGTCTGTAATTTCCAGCCATGGTAGCCCACACCTTTAATCCCAGCAATTGGGAGTCAGAGGCAGAGGCAGGTGAATCTCTGTGAGTTGAAGGCCAAACCTGGTCTACAAAGTGAGTCCAGGACAGCCATGTCTCAAAAAACCAAAAAAGAAAAAACAGTAAGGAAACCTGAAAAAAATACTATATTTTAAAAATATAGTAAAATATTATAGAATTAAGCCTTTAAAATAGTCTTATTTAAGTTTAGAATTTAACTTTAATTACGTTAAAAATATTTCTAGGGTTTGCAAGATGGCTCAGTGGGTAAATGAGCCTAATAACTTGAGTTCAATCCTCAAAACCTACAGAAAGGTACAAGGAGAGAAGTGATTTCACAAATTTTCTTCTAACCTCCACTAATATACTTTGTCACATGCACATTTATACATATCATACACATATACACAGACATTGTTCTATGACTCCTGGTGGCCCTTCAACCGTAAAAAAGATACTAAGACCCTTTAATATTTCAAAGCTTAGGCTTTAGCTGGGCAGACTCTCAACTAGCTCATCCAAGTTAACCTGACTAGCTAGCCTGATCCCACCATGTGGCTAGCTGTATCTTCCAGGACAGTAGGTGCACCTGTCTCATCTCATGCCTCATGGAGAAAGGCCTTCCTTCTTCCTTTCTCCCTCAAAGGAAGTCCTTTGCCTTTCACTTCCTCTCTAGCTAATTGGCCAGCATATTTTTTAAACATTTATTTATTTATTTATTTATTTTTAATAAGTACTTTATTTTTTTTTTCAAGTTACATCTCAGTCGCAAACCCTTCCCTATTCCCCCTTCCTCTCCCACCCTTCCACCCTGTTCCCCCCCCAATAGCTTCCCCTTTCAGTCCAACAAATGGTTCCTTCTCTTATAACAGTAAATTCTATACAAAACAGCAGAATTAAATATGCCACATTTATGAGAGTTAAATGGCCCAGTATACCTTCGCAATGTCCAGTTCATACATATTTGGCCCCTGACTTTAACCTTCTACCTTCTAACCATCTCCATGAGTTTAAAGTTCTATAACTGACTTAGTTTTCATACTAACTTGCATCACTATTATAACCATCTTCTTAGATCTAGAATGCCCTCTTGATTCCTAAACAACTCAAAATTTAGCTATGAGACTCAAGCTGTCTATTCTTCAACCACCTCAGAGAGCTGAGAAGGATAAATATATCTGATTGTATAGGAAGTGCAGGGCCTGCAGCTTCCAATACTAAGAAATGACAAACCAGTGACTACCTGGACAGTTCCCATTTTCTCTCCATACATTCCAGCATCAGTCTTCAGCCTTTTGGTCCTGTTTCTCTGACAGACATTTATTGTAGAGCAGGGATTGTGAAGGACTAACCTACCCTGTCTTGGCAGAGCTAGGCTGTCGACTTCCCTGCTACCAAGTTTTGTAAACATTTATTTATTACTTTGTTATGTCTCCATTGGCACCCCCTCCCTTCACCCCCTCCCAGCCCCTCCTTCCCACCCTCTACCCCCTCTCCCACCCATCCCATCCCTCCGATGTGGGGTGACTCCATGTGTCAGCCCCCCTCAGTTTGTTAGTCGCATGAGGTCTAAGAGCTTCCTCTTTCACAGGAGGCATACACGGCAGTTCCACTAGGGTGGGGTGTCCCACTGACAGGTAACCAAGTCCCTGTTCCTGCTCTTTGGGTCTATTGATTGTAGGATGGTTATCCTATACTATAATGGCTAAAATCCAGCAATCCACAATTGGCCAGCATATTTTTATTAAAGCCAATCAGAGAATGCCTTAGGTAGATGGGGAAGGACAGAGACACAACTTCACACAGTGTACCCCAACAAAACAAAATAATAATAAATAACTTTCTTTAAAAGCCATAAAATATTATTATCAAAACATTTCTCTCTAAGCATTGATCTTGAAATGGCTCTTCATTATCTCTTTGTACTGACATTGCTGACAAATGCCTTGGTAGTACAAGGCATTTCTGGGAACAGTACTAGGAAGCAGAATACCCTAGAGAAAAAATTATTTTTCACAAGAATCAATGCTATATATTGGAGCCGCATTGCTGACCACAAATCTGGCTTATAAAAAGACCCATAATGCTACAGCATAAAGGAAAAGATTGAGGTTTAGTGTATAGAGTAAATTAAATGACATACGATTGAACTATAGTGTCTGGCACTGAGAAGGCAAAGAATACATATGACTTTCAGTTACTTTGACTGTGTAGCAAATTGGCACTGAATTTAACTTAAAACAACAGTGATCATTTATTCTCCTTAGGCTTCTTATGAGGCAGGAAAGCAACAGTTCACAGGAAGCCCCATTTGTCTCTGCTCCGTAAATATCTGAAGTGTCAGCTAAAAGACTCAGTGACAGCAGGTGGAATCTCCAGAAGGTTCATGCAGTCACACCTCTAGTAGTAGATGGTGACATCCATTGGGAACTACAGGGCCATTGGCTATAACGTCTCCACTTGGTCTCTCTGGGTTGACCAAGTATCCACAGCACGTAGTAGTTGAGCTATAAAGGGAAGTCATGAAAAAAACTATGTAGATGGTAAATGGACAAATAGATAGTTGATATGTATAGTCTGAGAGAGAGAGAGACGGTTTTGCTTTCGCTTTCTGTTATTAGCTTCAGAAATTGGGCAACTTTACTTTTATCACATTCTAGTGTTCAAAAATAAAATCACAGGCTCAAAAGAAGAAAATATGAACTTGACTTTTCATAGGATATGGAGAGTGGTAAAAGTCCTGAGTGAATATGTACTGTTGGCGTGTTCATGGCTCAGTCAAGGACCCTAATGCCTCAGATCCATGGGGATGACAAAGCCTTCTCAAGGTCAGGCTCAAAGGACTAGCAAAGGCTTGCCTATGTCAACAACACATATTTAGTCAGGGCTTCACTGGCCTTGTCAATGACCAGAGCTTTAGACCCATGGAAAATGACAAAGCCTTCCCTCCTGCCCTCCTGGTCTGTGTGGATGCTGATAGGGTGTGCAAAAAAAAAAAAAAAAAAAAAAAAAGTCTATCATAGCTAAATCTCCACCTCCAAGTTTCCAGCCTGAAGACTGCTCCCCTATAGAGAATGCTTTTACCAAGAGGAGCTACACCTGTCTCCTCGTTCAGCTGTATGCCATAATGCCTGCCTCTTTGTTCAGTTATACAATAACCCCATCTCCCTGTTCAACTATATATAACAGGCTGAGCTTCTGAAATGCTGGGCTTCTCTACCTAAGGTTCCAGATTACAAAATTACATAATCCCTCCTCTGTCTCTCTACCCCATCTCCCCTTTCATTCCCCCCCCCCGTGTGTGTGTGTGTGTGTGTGTGTGTGTGTGTG
>CAJQZJ010000256.1:11523-28782 GCA_907164525.1 Lophiomys imhausi | reverse complement strand
GTGTGTGTGTGTGTGTGTGTGTGTGTGTGTGTGCGTGTGTGTGTGTGTGTCCTGTATTCATTCTCTTACCTCCTCAGTTATGTCAATCACTTGGGTCATTCAATTTAATTTCCCTGTCATAGCTAGACACATAGATCTCACAGGAGATTTCTTGGTCTTCTGGTTCTTACAATCTTTTTACTCCCTCATCCTCAATATTCCTGAACTTTGGGTACAGGAGTTGAATTGTAGATGTATCAATTGGGGCTGGGCCCAACACAATAAATTATTTTCTGCATTTTGACTAGTTGTAGTTTTCTGTAATGGTCTCTTTCTGCTTCAAATGAAGCTTCTTCAATGGATGTGGGAGGATGAGAATTACACTTATCTCTTTGTATAAGGATGATTATTTAGAATGTAGTTATAAATTATACTGGTTTAGCAAAGTTGCAGTAGTAGATCCTTCTCTAAGATCCATGGCCTCACCAGCCATGTGACTTTGGCTAGGTTTTCAGCACTGGGCATGATTTTTCTCCTATTAAGTGTGCTTTGTTGGTTACTACCAAGATAATCAGTGCCACTATTGTGCCGTTAGAGATATCTTCCCATATTGATTATTGTTGTGGTTCATGGGTGTCATAGCTGGGTAGGACTATTGTTTACTCTTCTCCCTTAGAAACTTGCATATCACCTTCTAGTATTTTGAAAGCTTGTCCTCACAGAGAAGACTCAAATACTCTGAGTTTTATGCCAAATGTGTGTCATGCCTTCAGCAATAGGGACTTACTTTTACTTCTAGGAGGCAATCAATGACAATAGCAAAAGTCTATGTTATTACCAAAGTCTCTTGGACTCTCTTGTCCAACAACTTGAAAAGAGGTTTCTCATGTCTGTTGCTGCGACTTTTGTATCACAGTCTATGGCTCGTAGGGAGAGTATTGATATCTCAAGTGGTATAATTTTTTAAAATTGTGCAAATGTGTGTGTGTGTATACACATATACTTGTATGTATTATAGGTAATTTTGGTTAAATAAAAAATGATCCCCTATGAATTAAAAGGGTGTTCTGGATCTAAGAAGATGTTTTTAAAATTGTGATGCAAGTTAGGATGGAAGCTGAGTTAGATATAGAACTTTAAACTCATGGAGATGGTTAGATAGTAGAATGTTAAAGTCAGTTGCAAAATATGTATGGACTGGACATTGGGAATGTATGCTAAACCTTATAATTCCCATAATTGTGGCCTCATTATTTCTGTTGTTTTGTATTGTATTTGTTGTTATAAGAGAAAGAGTCATTTATTGGACTGAAAGGGAGAGCTGTTGGGAGGAGAAAAGATATTCCTTAAAGTTAAAAAAAATAAAGGGAAGTGTATGGGGGGTTGAGGAGGAAGAGGATGGGAGGGTGGGACTGGAGGGGGAAGTAGGGAGGAGATTGTGATTCAGATGTAACTTGAAGAAATAAAAAATAAATAAATTAATTAATTAAAAAATCTTAAGATGTAATAATTTGGATCTAATGTGTATTTCCCCAATTGCTGAAGATGATGAATGCTTTTTGAGATATTTGCTATTTTTATTTCTTCTTTTGAGAACTTAAGAAATTAAGTCTTCTGAACAGGAAGCAGAATGCTAGAGAAGTAAATTAATCTGACTCGACCATTTGGCCGTCCGTCCCTTTCAACATCAAGAACTGCACTTGTTTGGTCTGGGGATGAGATCAGTTGTTATCATGCTTGCCTAGCCCTGGGTTGAATCCTCAGTACTGCCTAAAACCTTAAAACCATATGTGGTGATACATGCTTGGGAAGTGGTGGCAAGAGAATCAGAAGTTCAAGATCATTCTTAGCTAAACAAGAAACTAGAGGCCAACCTGAGTTACAGGAGACCTTATCTGAAAAGAGAGAGAGAGATAGCTGAATCCATAGATTCCAAATGCTGTGTTATTGTTATTGCTGCTGCTTGCTTTGTCAAATGTTTTCAGTTTTATCCATTGATTAAAAATGAGACTTTTTTTTTTAAGGATATAAAATTATCCATCACATAAGAACAATTGTTACGTGCAAACATTTTGTACGTTATTAAAGCTAACATTAGAAGGAGATGTTTCGCAGCTCATAAAAGGCTGGCATGTGACCTTCCTGACTTTGATCTTATAAGCTGGAAGAGTAGGAATGGTTTTCACTAAGATGTTATGGTACCAGGTCCTCAACCCTGTTCCACAAAGCTTCTTGTTTGAGATGTGGGCACACCTGCCAACCTTAGCAAAAGCTTATTTCAGGAGAAACTGGTTATACCACAGGGAACAGAACTGCCTTAGGTCACAGGTATAACAGAACTTAGAGAAGGCCCATTTAATGCCAAAACATGGTTTAGGAAATACATTGTTGGCTGATACAACAAGGCTCTCAAAGTTAGGGGACAATAATAGATAACTTCTTAAGCTGAGAAAGACAGCACTATTCTAGCAGACTCATTGCTTCCAGTCTCCAGCCTTCTGGCCACATGTGGTCAAGAACAGCTATGGATGCCACCTAGCATCAAACTGTAAACTTTTTGAAAAGATCATATGCTATGTATTTATTCATTTGTAATTTGATTGCACAGTTATTGATTGTGAACTTTTGTAGATGATAGTTATTTTGCAATGTCAAAAAACTGGGCATGCCTGAGTAAAAAGTGAGTGGAGAGAAAACCAGATAAGAAGAAAGTGGAGATGAGTTGTTCCCTGTGTACACAGCTCCAGAGGAATCCTTGAAATCCTTCAATGAATTACTACCTGGGCAGGAGGGAGTAGGAATGTGGTGTTTAACTCCTGTGGCTGTGTTAAGATGACTGACAATAAATTCTGAGTCTAAACGCTAATGATCTCAGTCTGCCCATGGATGAAGCTTCAGAGCATTTGGATCACACTGATAAATTGTCTATGGTTGACAGGTAGTAACAGTGTTATTTGGCTTTTTAGAATTCTGAAGGTTATTTGGAAGCGCCATTTAAATAACTTTTGTCTAAAAATCTAAACTGTTACCTACTTGCCTTCTCATTCAGAGTCAAGGAGAAGCTTTAACATAATCCCAGCCATCACCCTTTGCAAAAACACTTAATGAGGCATTGATTTGAAAACATCCTTACAAGGTTATTGTTGTTCTTGTTAAAACTCAGAGATCCTTATATCTTCAATCTGGATGCCTTGCTTACTCTCTTATCTCTGCTGTTATCAGAATCTCAATCCTTCACTTCCACATCTCTTCTTGCTACCTAAAATCAAGGATGGCCTTGAACATTTTTAAGAAAGAAAAAGGAGCACACGGAATGGTCCCTCAAGTGGAATGAGGTGGGTACATGGTGACTAGTAGATAACATTCCCTCAGCTTGGCTGTTGACCATCTACACAAACATGGCACCTTTGTGTTCCCATTCGCAAAATGAGGAGCACACACAGAGTTCTATTAAGATTTAATAAGCTAATACAGTGAAAAGTGTGACATTCATTGTAAAAACTTAGGGCATAGGAGGATTATCAGCCAAGTTTTAGGAATGATTTTTTACTTTAAAACATAATACTAATTAGATAGAGCCATCTCTGCTCAGCATCTCCCTTAATAGCTACTTGGACCACACCTCTCTGCATGAGCTAACCTGGGTCAAATAGCCCTTCTCTAGTGGAGCAGAAGCCAGGCATGGTGGCACAGGCCTATAGTCACAGTACTTGGGAGCTGGAGGAAGGAGGGTCAAGAGTTCAAAGTCATTCTGAGTGACATACCAAGCTCAAGGCAGAAAAAAAAAGAATAAAATATTTAATGCATTCAATGAACTCTGTTGTGATGACGATGATAATATGAATTTTACTATATAGGGTAGGTGTCTTAGGGTTTTATGGTTGTGAAGAGACACCATAAGCATGACAACTCTTATAAAGGAAAACATTAGATTGGGGCTGACTTACAGGTTCAGAGGTTTAGTCCACAGACATCATGGTGGGAAGCAGGACAGCACTCAGGCAGACATGGTGCAGGAGAAGGAGTTGACAGTTCTATGTCTGCATTTGCAGGCATGAGGAAGAGAGAGACAATGGACCTGTTTTGAGCATCTGAAACCCCAACTCCAGTAACATATTTCCTTCAACAAAGCCACATCTACTCCAACAAGGTCACACCTCATAATAGTACCAATTCCTATGAGCCTATGGGGGCCATTTACATTTAAAGCCCAGCAATAACCAAGGAGGGGGTGACATGTCTATCTATCTGTCTGTCTGTCTATGTACATATATACATATATATCACAACTATGATATATATCGCAACTATGATATATATGTACACACACACACACATATATATATATATATAATACTTGTTTGTTTTATTAAGGCTTGTCAACAGGATTTTGAACAATCACATAACTACATAACTTTTTTTTTTTTAGCGACTTATTTGTTTAGTAGCTCAGTTTTTTTGTTTTTGGGTTTTTTTTTTTTTGTGGTCTTGACCAAATAACTGAGTATTATAAGCATGGCAGCAGAGCAGAAGTCAGAGGTGTCTGGTCAAAATACCTATAGTCAAGAAGAAGAGAGTTCTGAAAGCAGAGGCAACAATGGTTCTCAATGCCTGCCCCTGTAACCCACTTCCTCTAGCTAGGCCCTATCTCTGAAAGTTTCCATAACCTCCCAAAACAGTGTCACCAGCCAGGGACAATCATATGAGCCTGTGGGGGACATTTCATATTTAGAACTTACCAATCACTGTAGTGAAAGTTTGGATTTCTTTGGAAACACAGTTATGTTGAATGACCTTCTGAAAAATAGACTCATAAACCAGTCTAAAGACTGGCACCTGTGGGGAACACCTGGGAGAGGACGAGGTCATGGTCAATAGGTGTACCTCAGGAGGATGGCATAAGGTTGGCCAATGAGAAAACATCCTGGTGCATTATTAGAGAGTGTAAAAAGGAAGGCCAGGAAACTTGAAAAGGCTCTTTTGTTTGGCATTGCCTTGCATCACTGCTCAATGCTGCTTCACTTAGCTGAGATACATGTCCCAGCTTGGGTGGAGCCCAGGTGAAAATCCCTGGCTATGAAGCCCCCACCCTCAGAATGCCAGAAGAGTCTGGGACCACAACCGGGGTGTATGGCAACAACCAACACCAAGGTCATCCACAGAGAGTTGCACCTGCCCAGAGACCAAATGAGGGGTTGGCAACTGCTGGCCCTGAGGCCAAGCTGATGAAAGAGGCCAGGACCCCAAGCAGGGGTGTGTCAACAGCCTAGGCCAAGGGATGTTAGTGATCTCAGCCTCAAGTCAGTGTGAGGCAAATGTCAGCTCCTAGGCCATGTGAATACAGCACCTACTTGGAATAGGCAAGCTCAAGCAGGCAGAAGAGGCCATTTGTCGCAGCAGCTGCCCTGTGGATTCAGCAGAGCTGGCTAGCCAGAGATCCAGAGACCATAACCCCAAGTAGGGGTAAGGAGGATAGCACGTGCCCAGAGAAGAATCAACAAATTCAAATGGACAGGAGAGACTGTGGTGCCAAGAGGTAGGTACAGCAGCTGCCATTGTGATAGCTGGGTGACCACTGGGCTGCTGCTGATTGCTGTGTTCCCTTTGGCATTGGCTGATGAGTTGCCCCAAGGAGCCACATCTGAGAGCTTCTTCATTTTGGTATCCTTCTAATGTGCCTCAGATGGGTTGGCTAGAAGGTGTTTAGAATTATTAATAAATACGCCAACAAATAACCCCATTATTCTTTGTTTCTTATGATGGTAGGAATTATGTTGAAGTCAGATTATTCTGGAATCCTGGCCCTAGCATTACAAAATTAAGGAACAATTGCTCATCAACAAGATCATATGTATTTTGTGTTTCTAGAATTTAGATATACAAAAACTGTAATATATATATCTCCAACTTCCTACCTTTTCAATAGCACTGGAGATAAGAGCAACCCATAGAGAAATGGTGAAGAATGAGGTGTAGTTATATTTTCTTTCATGTAGTTTATTGTGAGACACTAGTTCTAACATTAATTCAAGTTAGTTAAATAAGCTTATCAACTTGCCTGAAAAGTGCCTAAATACCAAACATCAAGGACACATGACAGAGCCTGGGTTCTTGGGGAGGTCTGAAGAGAAGACTGGACATTATGTCAGGAATTAATGGTAAACTTTGAAGAGAATAAATAAATTGTAAAATATTTAGAGTATAATTTTGAGGAAGCATAGATACTAGTAGAACCAATCTTGCCAATTTTATTAGCTATGGAAGTTTCAACAATAGCGTACAAGTTTTCTTTGGGCCATTTTCCATTTCTTTTTGAAAACTGGTCACCCTGTTCAATGTATTAGATCATGTCATGATCAAAAAAATACACATGGTCTCTGTACTAACTAGCTGAAAGGATAAGTTCAGTGATTGGAAAGACTTTGGCAACATGGCAAAGTTTGGTGGTTGAAATGAACAGTATAAACACAGCTTTATCTTAATATTGGGAAACAAAAGACACCAGTTAATTTTCTACACTCCCTCTTTTATTGAAATAATGTTTTTCTCACATAATATATCCTTATTATGGTTTCCTCTCCCTCTGCTCCCTTCAGTTCCCCTCCACCTCCCCTCCCATCCAGATCTGTTCTCTTTCTGTCTTTCCTTAGAAAACTAACAGGCTTCTATGATATAATATATAAAACATAATAATAGTATAATAATTAATATAATATAATACAATACAATATGGTAAAAAAAACCTAATGCACTGGAGTTGGACAATCAAAACAAAATGAATAAAAGCCCAAGAAAAGGGACAAGAAATATACCCTTTCAGTCAGGCATGACGGCACATGCCTTTACTTCCAGCACTCAGGAGGGAGATGCAGGTAGATCTGACTTCAAGGTCAGCCTGGTCTACAAAGTGAGTCCAGGACTGCTAGTGCTACACAGACAAACACTGTCTCAAATATGCAGGAAAAAAAAGAGAGAAAGAAGGAAAACAAAAGAAAGAAATACACTCAATCATCCACATGGTTGGGAATCCTGTAAAAACACTAAACTGGGAACCATAATATATACACAGAGGAGCTGGTACACACCCATGCAGGCCCTGTGCATGCTTCTTCAGTCCCTGAGAGTTCATATGAGCTTTGAAGTCCCTGGGCTACCTAGTCTCAGGTTCTTGATAACAAAACAGTGTCAGTTATGGGTTCCATTTTGTAGAGTAAGCCTTAAGTCAAATCAGATATTGCTTGGTTACTCTCACAAATTCTGTGCCACCATTGACTAGCATATTTTGCAAGCAGGACACCATTGTCAACCAGAGGTTTTGTGTCTGGGTTTTTGTTTAGGTTTCTCCTTTGGTAGTATGCATAGTAACTTCCTGTACCACAGACACTGGGACATTAAGAGTGGAGGCTCTATATAGACACCAGATAGACATCTCCCTGCTTGATGAGTTGTGTAGGTGTTGTCTTCAACAATGGAGCCTTGCTGTCAGTTTGTGAAGAGGAACTTATAGACTTGGCAGCAGTCTGAGTTGTTTGGGGATTCCAATGGACCCCTTTGGTCATTATAGGTAACTTAAACCCAGTACCAGAAGCTTCATTTGATGCAAGAGATAGCCAGTTGGGACTGTCCTTACATTATTTGGCAATTTCATTTAGATCATCTTTATTTATATATTGTTCTAAAAAACTAAATATCCCAGTTATTTGATTTTATCAATAAAGATTCATGATCCAGATGCTAGGGTGAAAATCTACTAGCTCAGAGAGGCAGAGAAAGCACCCAGCTGATCTTATTCAACTGAAAAAGAAGAAAAAAGCCCAGAACTAAAAATCTCTTAAGAACCTACAAGAAGAAGCCTTGAAGGAGATAACCTCTGAAGGAGAAAATCTCAAAGAAGAACTCCTAGCTCCTCCACACTGTCTTAAAAACCCCTCAGCTCAATGTCCCTCCATTCTGTTTAATCCCTCTCAGCTGGTTTCTTGCTCTAACTCTTGACCAATGGTTAACTTTATTTAATCCTGTGTACAGAAAGCTTTTGGATTAAAGGTATGTTCTAGGGCTGAGTCACACAATAATCACTTGTTTGCAATAAAGAGAAAGTTCTTGAACTAAAGGTGTGTGCTAGGGCAGATCTGCACCTCAAGAACATTTTTTAATAGTAAGCAGAAAGCTATAGGATTAAAGCCTGAGCATCCCATAATTACAGATTTTTCAATTCACAAACTCAGGGTTCACAATGTGATCAAATGTTCTGCAACAATGTATATATTTTAAGAAACTTTTACTGTATTAGGTCTCCATATTACCATCCAAATAGCCCTTATTTTTAGCTGTTTCTCCCATTATTCCCTCCCTTGTTCCCTTCTTTCCTCCTATTCTCGACTTGGTCCCCCTATTCCAGCTACCCTGCCTCCATCCACAATTATCTATTCTAGTTCCTTTTCCTAGAGAGATGTCTTCCCATCCCATATTCTATACCTAATACTTGTGGTTTCAGGGATTATATTTTGGTTATCATTGACCTAACAGCTAATATCTACATATAAGTAAATATATACCATATTTGTCTTTCTGGGTTTGAGATACCTCACTCTGTAGCAAGGTGGCTTTTATTATTATTATTACTATACTTAATTTATTATACAGTTATTAATTCTGCCACCTCCCTTCCACCCCTTGTTCCACCCAACCCCCCAACACTAGGTGGGAGAGAAAGAAGGTTAGAGGGAAAAGGGATGGAGTTCTCTTTGATCTACTTCCTACTGATTAGGGTCATTGGGTTCTTTGGGGGTAATATCAGTCTCAGTAGAAGTCTAGCAAACCAAGAGAAAGCAGCAGGAAGAACAAACGAAGCACCAGCAGCCGAGAGAGCAATAACCTCTTTCTTCTTGTAGCCCATTCTCCTCTTTTACTTCTTTGTAGAGCCCCTTTTCTCCTAATAATTTGCAGAGCCCATTTTTCCCTATTTCATTGTAGAGCCCCTAGATATTCACTAAATCTAATTTATATTAATCTAACTCCCCTTACATATCCCCCTTCCTGTAAAATAAAAAGTAAAAAAATAATTCTAACACTAATAATGTGTCTACAATCATAATAATTACATATACAATGTAAATTAATTGTTTATGTACAATACATAAACAAAATAAACATAAATTTTTATCAGTATATATAGATAGCAATATTTACATCTTTTGACAATCAAAATACAGTAAGCAAAACATAAACAAAACAATTTTAAATTCCTACCAATAATACAAAATAACCTTAAATTTAACCTTAATTTATACAAATATACAAAATAATATATACAAAATAACCTTAAATTTTATCAATAAAATCATATTATATTTCAAATAATTTTAAATTTCTATTAATATAAATGAAATAAACATAATTATTTTTTGATAATATTGAAGTAGAGAAAGAAAAGAAAGGAAGACAGATACCTAAATCCATCCCTTTCCTTCCCCAATACCAATCCATTCATCATATCCCTTCATCCTAGATGACAACAAACAATCACAACACATACCATAAGATATAACAACAACAACAACAAAAATCTCCGTCCCACCCCTTGGGAATGGAGGTGAAAATATTTTTTGGGTACCCTTTAAAAATTGAGATATTGGCAAATGCCTGGGATAGTTAGCTATAACTTTGTTGTCAATATCTGATCCATCTTTTTTTGGGGCTAGCCTTTTAAAATTGATTTGCATGCAAAATTTTGAGAAAAATAGTGATCACTCAGTCTTTTGTTCTGAAAATAGTTTTTTTTTTTTGCTTTAAATTGAGCAGATGAAAGGCATCTACCCACTTTACCATGAGATTGATTTTATTCCACTTATGAAAGCAGGTAAGAGGGGGGCCAAGATGGCGGCGACCTACACTGACGCATTTTGAACGCGGGGGAAAAAAGAGCCATAAAAAACACAGAGTTATTGGGCACTGTGCAAAAACCGGAGGGGCTAGACCCCCCCCCTCCGGGAACACTCACAGCTCCCAAGGGACTGTTAAAAGTCCCAGGGTAAGGCTCTTCCCCCATCTCTCGCAGACATGGAAGCCACTAAACCCGGGATTCGGGAACTCCCATTTGGAGAGGTGCCTGGTAAGATCGACCCCAACTCATAGCAGGCAGAGTCAGAGGCCACTTGGCGATAGATTACTAGCCTATTGGACTCCCCACACCTCAGGTAGAACTTATACCCACTTAAAAAACTTTGCGAGATAGTGGAAGGCTTAGCAAGGAACAAACAGGGGGCTCAGCGGGTGGTCCACAGCCGTTCGTGAAGCGGAGGGTGGGAGGTTCCAAGAGAGCGCAGTAAGCTGGGAACACAAAGGCGGTCTGGAGGGGCCCAATCCCGCTCACTTACGGCAGCGCAGCTGGGGAGGGAGCCCGGCTGGCAGGGCAAAATCCCCACGAACCCACGGCAGGTCAACTGGGGAGAGAGCCAGGCGTGGGCGGGGCCAGGGATCTGCACACCCACCCCTGAGCTGCTGGGGCGAGAGGACCACTCAGGCGGCCAGAGGATCCGGGGCTCGGTGCACCCATGGCCGAGCAGCCAGGGAGGGGGACCCGCGGCTGCGCAGACAGGGAGGGAATCAGGCACAGTGGCCAGGCCTGTGGCGAGAAGCCTAGTGAGAAACCAGAAATCGGGACCATAGCTGTATTCTGGAAAATCCAGACATATTAAGTGTGGAGCCAGACCCTGTCAGCCTCCGTGACGACAAACAAAGCCCACAGAATCTGTGCCTGGGCCAGCAGGTCCATACCATCAGAACCATTACAGGCTGATAACTCAGAGTGCAACATAGAGAAGTCTGAATTGGGAGCAGTGAAACAATCCCGGTCCATTACTCACAACCTGGGAATAGGCTGCACCAGCTCACAGTGCCTCAGGCGATTAAAACCACAGTGACCCTGAAATCCCCCTGTAAGCAATGACAGATAGCCAGGTAACTCGTCCCCTGCACCAAATCATCCACTGTGGTTCCAATCACAGAAAACAGACAGCTAAATGCATCCAATGGCCAAAGGTCAAAAAAAAAAAATAGAAATCAATGAAATATGACTCCAACAAAGCAGAATTATCCTAGCTCATCCAATTCGGATGACCTCACACCAACAGAAACACATGAAAACGTTGACAATTCTGCATTATGGAAAGTGATAAGAGTTCCTGCAAGAAGAACTTAAATCTATGAAGGAATTCAAAGAAGCCACAATTCTACAAGTCAAAACAAGGAACAATACCATTAAACAGCTCCAAGCCAAGGTGACAGAGCTTGAACAGGAAAAGGACAAAGCAATGAAAGATTTTCATACAAAAACAAGCAAGCTGGAGAAGGAAATGTACAAAATGAACAAAACCATACAAGACATGAAAATAGAAATAGAAACAATAAAGAAAACACAGTCAGAGTTAAAAGAGGAAGTGGAGAACCAAGGGAAGAGAACAGGAACTACAGATGTGAGTATCAACAATAGGATGCAAGAGATGGAAGACAGGATCTCAGGCATGGAAGATTCAGTGGAAGAAATCAGTACAACATCCAAAAAAAAATGAGAAGGCTAAAAAATCTCTCACCCACAACATCCAAGAAATCAAGGACTCAATGAAAAGACGGAACCTAAGAATTATAGGTATAGAGGAAAGAGAAGACTCCCGACTCCAAGGTCCAGGAAATATCTTCAACAAAATCATAGAGGAAAACTTCCCAAACCTGAAAAAAGAGATGCCAATAAAAATCCAAGAGGCTTACAGAACACCAAACAGATTAGATCAGAAAAAGAAACTCCTCTCGCCACATAATAATTGAAACACCAAATGTACAGAACAAAGAAAGAATATTAAAAGCTGTAAGAGAAAAAGGTCAAGTCACATACAATGGCAGACCCATCAGAATTACACGTGACTTCTCCTCAAAAACGTTAAAAGCTAGAAGGGCCTGGTTAGATATACTATTAGTCCTGAGACATCATAGGTGCCCAGCCAGACTACTTTACCCAGCAAAACTCTCTATCAACATAGATGGAGAAAACAAGATATTCCATGACAAAATCAAATTTAAACAATATCTACCCACAAACCCAGCCCTACAGAAAATCCTAGAAGGAAAATCCCAACCCAGAGAAGAAAACTCCACCCAAGAAAACAAAGGGAATAGAAAACCCCTCAGCAACTAAACCAAAAGAGGCACAGGACCACCACCTATACCAAACTAATGGGAAATAACAACCCCAGGTCACTAATATCCATCAACATCAATGGACTCAACTCCCCAATAAAAAGACATAGGTTTACAGAGTGGATCCGCAAGCAAGACCCTTCTTTATGCTGTATACAAGAGACACATCTAACTACGAAAGATAGACACTACCTCAGAGTAAAGGGCTGGGAAAAGGTTTTCCAAGCAAATGGACCCAGGAAGCAAGCTGGAGTAGCCATCCTAATATCAAACAAAACAGACTTCCAACTGAAGTTAATGAAGAAAGACAAAGAAGGGCACTATATACTCATTAAAGGGAATATTCATCAAGAGGAAATCTCAATACTGAACATCTATGCCCCAAATACAAAGGCACCTACTTTCGTAAAAGAAACACTTCTAAAACTTAAAGCGCACGTCGATCACAACACATTAGTAGTGGCAGACTTCAACACCCCACTCACAACAATGGACAGATCATCAAGACAGAAGACAAACAGAGAAATATTGAGTCTAACAGAGATCATGAAACAAATGGACCTAACAGATATCTACAGAACGTTTCACTCAAACACAAAGGAATACACCTTTTTCTCAGCACCCCATGGAACCTTCTCCAAAATCGACCACATAGTTGTCACAAGGATAGTCTCAATAGATACAAGAAAATTAAAATAACACCTTCTATCTTATCAGACCACCACGGAATAAAGCTGGTCTTCAACAGCAAAAGAATCAACAGAAAGCCTACACACACATGGAAATTGAACAGCTCCTTACTGGATGACCACTGGGTCAGGGAAGAAATAAAGAAGGAAATCAAAGACTTCTTAAAATCCAACGACAATGAAGGCACAATATACCCAAACCTATGGGATACATTGAAAGCTGTGCTACGAGGAAAGTTCATAGCACTAAGTGCTTTCAAAAAGAAAATTGTGACAGCTCATATTAGTGAACTAACAGCTAAGCTGGGTGAATTGGAAAAAAAAAAGAAACAAACATTCCCAAGAAGAGCAGACGACAGGAAATCATCAAACTTAGGGCTGAAATCAACAACTTAGAATCAAAAAGAACTATACAAAGAATCAATGAAACCAAGAGTTGGTTCTTTGAGAAAATCAACAAAATAGACAGACCCCTAGCCAAATTAACTAAAAGGAAAAGGGAGAGAACCCAAATCAACAAAATCAGAAATGAAAAGGGAGAAATAACAACAGACATTGAAGAGATCCAGAAAATATTCGGGCATTACTTTAAAAATCAATATTGCACTAAATTTGAAAACCTAAGCGAAATGGACAATTTCCTCGATAAATTCCACCTACCAAAACTAAATCAAAATCAGATTAACAGCTTAAACAGCCCAATAACACCTAAGGAAATAGAAACAGTCATTAATAATCTCCCAACCAAAAAAAGCCCAGGGTCAGATGGCTTCAGCATGGAATTCTACAGGACCTTCAAAGAGGAACTAACACCATTACTTTTCAAACTCTTCCACCACATAGAAACAGAAAGAACACTGCCAAACTCATTCTATGAGGCCACTGTCATTCTGATTCCTAAACCACACAAAGACCCAACAAAGAAAGAGAACTTCAGACCAATCTCCCTCATGAACATAGATGCAAAAATACTTAATAAAATACTACCAAACCGAATTCAAGAACACATCAAAAGTATCATACACCATGATCAAGTAGGCTTCATCCCTGGAATGCAGGGATGGTTCAATATATGAAAGTCTATCAATGTAATTCACCACATAAACAAGATGAAAGAAAAAAACCACATGATAATCTCGCTAGATGCAGAAAAAGCATTTGACAAAATCCAACACCCCTTCATGCTAAAAGTTCTGGAGAGAACGGGCATACAAGGACCATACCTAGAAATAATAAAGGCAATATACAGCAAGCCAGTAGCCAACATCAAATTAAATGGAGAGAAGCTTGAAGCATTTCCTCTAAACTCAGGGACAAGACAAGGATGTCCACTTTCACCATATCTCTTCAATATAGTACTTGAAGTCCTTGCTAGAGCAATAAGACAACTAAAGGAGATCAAAGGGATAAAAATTGGAAATGAAGAAGTCAAATTATCCCTATTCGCAGATGATATGTTAGTATACATAAGCGACCCCAAAAACTCCACCAAAGAACTCTTACAGCTGATAAACAACTTCAGCAAGGTGGCTGGATACAAAATTAACTCAAAAAAATCATAAGCCCTTCTTTATACAACAAACAAATATACCGAGAAAGAAATAAGGGAAACAAGCCCCTTCACAATAGCCACAAACAACATAAAATACATGGGGGCAACTCTAACCAAGCATGTAAAGGACCTATATAACAAGAACTTCAAGCCCCTGAAGAAAGAAATGGAAGAGGCCTTTACAAGATGGAAAGATCTCCCATGCTCATGGATAGGTAAGATCAACATAATAAAAATGGCTATCCTACCAAAAGCAATATATAGATTTAATGCCATTCCTATCAAAATACCAACACAATTCTTTATAGACCTGGAAAAAGCAATTCTCAACTTCATATGGAACAACAAAAAGCCCAGAATAGCTAAATCAATCCTGTCCAATGAAAAAACATCTGGAGGTATCACCATCCCAGATTTCAAGCTGTACTACAGAGCAACAGTAATAAAAACAGCATGGTACTGGTATAGAAACAGACCAGTGGATCAATGGAATCGAATTGAAGACCCAAACATGGATCCACACACCTATGGCCAACTAATCTTTGACAAAGAAGCCAAAATGGCACAATGGAAGAAGGACAGCATCTTCAACAAATAGTGCTGGTCCAACTGGATGTCCACTTGCAAAAGAATGAAATTAGACCCATACTTATCACCTTGTACAAAACTTAATTCCAAGTGGATCAAAGACCTTAACATAAGGCCGGCCACACTAAAGATACTAGAAGAAAAAGTAGGAGAAACCCTCGAACTCATTGGCACAGGTGACAACTTCCTGAACAGAACACCAACAGCTCAGGACCTGAGATCAACAATCAATAAATGGGACCTCATGAAACTGAAAAGCTTCTGTAAGGCAAAAGACACTGTCATTCGAACAAAACGGCAACCAACAGACTGGGAGAAAATCTTCACCAACCCCACATCTGATAGAGGGCTATTATCTAAAATCTATAAAATCTACAAAGAACTCAAGAAACTCAAAGCCAAGAAACCAAATAATCCAATCAAAAAATGGGAGATGGAGCTAAATAGAGAATTCACAAAGGAGGAATCCCTAAGGGCTGAGAGACACCTGAAGAAATGTTCAACATCCTTAATCATCAGAGAAATGCAACTCAAGACGACCCTGCGATTCCACCTAACACCTGTTAGAATTGCTAAGATAAAGAGCTCAAATGATAGCGCATGCTGGCGAGGGTGTGGAGAAAGGGGAACCCTACTCCATTGCTGGTGGGAGTGCAGGCTTGTGCAACCACTATGGAGGTCTGTCTGGCGATATCTTAGAAATCTAGGAATAACCTTGCCTCAGGACCCAGCCATACCACTTCTGGGTATACATCCAAAGGATCTCTCACGGAGACATAGGGAAGTCTCCTCATCTATGTTCATAGCAGCCTTATTTGTAATAGCTAGAAATTGGAAACAACCCAGATGTCCCTCAACTGAAGAATGGATTAAAAAATTGTGGTACATCTATACAATGGAATATTACTCAGCTACAAGAAACAATGAAATCATGCAATTTGCAACCAAATGGATGGATCTAGAGGAGCTCATCCTGAGTGAGCTAACCCAGTCTCAGAAGGATGCACATGGCATCTATTCACTTATAGTAGGATTTTAACTATATCGTACAGGATATCTGTACTACAAACAACACACCAAAAGGAACATGGACATAAATTTTTTTTATCTTTTTCTTTTTCCTTCTTTTTTGTTTTTTCTTTTTCTTTTCCCTTCTCTTTTTCCTGTCTTTTTTTTTGTTGATATTCTTTGTTTTTGTGGGTTTGTGTGTTTGTTGGTCTTTTTTTTAGTATTCCCCCAGTAGCAAGGAGACACCTTTCACTGGCAGTACTGCCTCGTAGGCCCCCGGTGTATGAAGAGGCTCTTGGCCCTCATATGACTCCTGATCTGTGGTGAGAGAATGTTAGGCAGGGACACTCCACCCCAGAGGAACAAGACGGAAGGGTCAAGGGGTAGAGCATGGGAGGGTGGGGCTGGGAAGCCGGAAAAGAGGACAATATGATAAGGATGTAACCTGAAGCAACAAACAAATAGAGATGGCTCAGCGGTTAAGAGCACTGCCTAGTGCTCTTCCAAAGGTTCTCAGTTCAATTCCCAGCAACCACATGGTGGCTCACAACAAATAAATTTATTAACAAAAAAAAAAAAAAAAAAAGACAGGTGGCAGGGCTGAAACACTGTGAATGGAATAGAAGATACAGCCATTCGGCCTGGTTTTGCAGACCTCCAGGTGTCGAGAAGACGTGGAGCTAAGGTAAAATACAAGAGAATTGTGGTATTGGCCCATGCCTTTGACTTCAGCGGAGACGGGGGGAGCACCGTAGAGTTGGTGGTCTTATGTATTCTGGAGTCATACGGAGCGGGGAGATGAGGGTGCATACTCTTGGTCCCACCATTCAAGAAGAGTACACCCTTGGTCCCAGCTCCCAGCACACTGGAGACAGAAACGGGCATATCCCGGAGCTCAGGGTCAGCCTGATGCTGGGCAAACTCTAAATAGAGAAAGACTTCGATCCAGGAGTGGTGGAACACATCTTTGATCCCTTCAGATGGGAAACACAGGTCTCTGATCCCAATAATTAGAGTTCAGAGACACACACATGGGATTTGGAGGGACCTAGGTTTGGAGGCTACTTACAAAAGGCCTTCTCGATGCAGGTAGATTGTCCTTTGGGATCTCAAAATATATACACTAGAGCTGGTTTAGCTCCAAGGTGACAGAATGATTCCTTCTTTAACCCGGATTGAAAGATAACGCTTTGTATGTTGTCGGAAGGCCAAATTTGCTTCAGGAGAAGTACTACCTAGCCCCCCCCCCCC
>CAJQZJ010000256.1:0-11423 GCA_907164525.1 Lophiomys imhausi | reverse complement strand
CCCCCCCCCCGCAAAAAAAAGAGGGCAATTGTCCCAGGGTTGGGATTGGCGCAGGGCTCTGTTCTTATCTTTCCAGGAGAATCGAAGTGTCCATTAGGGGAGCCCGGGGACGGCTGATCAGCGGAAACCTCAGCAGAGAGCAGAATCAGGCACCAAGGAGGATGAGTGACCCAGTTGATTCTGCCTGGCAGACTTCCTCAATAGCTGTCTCCATCGGGGGCCTGCAACCACCACGGCAATCCAATGTCGCTGGGACCGTTCAGCTCTACACAATGCCCCGGCAGGAACCTCAGTGAAGCCTCCAAAATCAGCTTCTGCCTACAAACCCCTTAGGTCATCTAAACAGCTGAGAACACAAGGACTGAACATAAAAGGAGTGTACTAACATTTTTAACCATTTTTTCCATTTGGGTTCGGGCCCCAAACAGGTCTACTACGACCCAAATCAGCAGGAAGTCACTTTAAGAGAGCGACGTCCCATGAACAGAGGGTGGGGAAGGTGTTTCTCTGCCCTTGTTTTTGGTTATTTGAAGGATAACTGAAAACTCCGATATTTAGGGGAAGAGATTACAAGCTGATAAATGGTCCTGTTTAATGTGTTTTGGAGGTTAGCCCCAGGGACTTCCTACTTTTCCTTTTCTGTATCCTTCTTCCTCTCCTATGTAGGAGTGCATAGGCTTGAGAAAAATGAGATATAGACATAGCACAGGATGGTCCAAGAAGAAGGGGCAGATTATTGAATATGCCCTTATACCTTTGTATATTGATACAAAATTAGTAGTATATTTGGCTAAAGTGGTATTGACCATTGTTTATTGTGCAAAAATAAGATTGTATTGGATTACATCAGTATTGATCTTTGTATATTGATACAAAATTAAGATTATAGTTGGCCACAATGGTATTGACCCTTGTATATGGACGTAATATTAAGATTGTATTGGGCTACATAGGCATTGATCTTTGTATATTGATACATAATTAAGAGTATATTTAACCACAATTGAATAGATCTTTGTATATTGATACAAAATTAAAGGTAACGCTTCCTAATGGTATCATACCTAGAGATACTTAAAAATAAAATGTGAAACTCTGGCCTCTTGATACCAACCGTCTAAAACGGTCTAGGATAGTTAAGTAAAACAAACTCCTAGTCCTGCAAACACGTCACTTTGTTAGCTACTATGACATTCTATCACAGATATTCTCTAAACACCCAGTAATCAAGTGGCTAAGAGACAAGCAACATTTGCTTATCTAAATACAAGAGATGGATAGAGCATCTTCAAAAACCCCAAGAGATCTGCAGAATATGGCATTCAAAGATGTTATCTTAAATTAAAATTTTCTTTTTTTTTTGATATCGACACATATCAGCGCCTGACAGCACCCCCTATTCTACTCCAAGTAGAAGATAAGCATCGAAGAACCTCCACTGTAAGATGGTTGAATTAGTGGCAAGCCTATCTCTTGGCATGAAAAAACCCCTTGCACCAACTGCAGACAGACTGCTGTCCAAAAAGGACAAAACTTGGTAGCAGGGAAGTCGACAGCCTAACTCTGCCAAGACAGGGTAGGTAAGTCCTTCATAATCCCTGCTCTACAACAAATGTCTGTCAGAGAAACATTACCCAAAGGCTGAAGGCTGATGCAGGAATGTATGGAGAGACAATGGGAACTGTCCAGGCAGTCTTTGGTGTGTTCTTTCTTAGTTTTGGAAGCTGCAGGCCCTACACTTCCTATATAAGCAGATATATTTATCCCTCTCAGGTCTCTGAGGTGGTTGAAGAATAGACAGCTAGAGTCTCATAGTTAAATTTTGAGTTGTTTAGGAATCAAGAGGGTGTTATAGATCTAAGAAGATACTCTTAAAAGTGTGTTGCAAGTTAGTATGAATGTTGAGTCAGATATAGACCTTTAAACTCATGGAGATGGTTAGATAGTAGAATGTTAAGATCAGGGGCCAAATATGTATAAAATGGACATTGCGAAGGTATACTGGGCCATTTAACTCTCATAAATGTGGCATATTTATATCTGTTATTTTGTATAATACTTACTGTTATAAGAGAAGGAACCATCTGTTGGACTGAAAGGGGAATCTTCTGGGGGGAAGAGGGTGGAAGGGCAGGATAGGAAGGGGGAATAGGGAGGGGTTTGTGACTGAGATGTAACTTGAAGAAGAAAAAATAAAGTATTTAATAAAAAAAAAGAAAGCAGGTAAAAGCATCCATCCACTTTATATATACATTCGAAGCATACTCTCCATCCCTACCAGATGAAAGATTGGAATATTATGAACATCAGACAGTTAATAAATACTCTTACCATGCAAAGACATTTATGTTTCAGCTAATAAAAAACAATGGGAGGAACAAGGGAGGTAGTGGAATTAAAGTAAAATAAATTAAATATAGTAAAAATTTAGATCTGGCCAGAGATGAGTCCATTACATTGTCCAAAACAGATGAATGCTATTTTTTTAATTTTTAAAAAGGTTTTATTAAGAACAAAAAGATATATTTAAACCACTTGATTAACAAGAATGTCTGAAAATGTAAGCAATAGTAATTGATGTCCTAACAGGTTTGGCAAAGAACAGTTTTTGTGGTCTATACATAATTAATCTGTTTCATTTTATTTAAAAGAGACAGTGAATTTTATTCTAAGAAACTGTGGAATTTTTTGAGTAAATTCATTTGTCAGAATAATAATGATAATATTTCTTACTAAATCCTACTATATATTTGGATTTTGTGTTTTTAGTAAGTCTTGATTAATCTTTTTTCCAAATTACTAAAGTTGAATCTTATATGTTAACCACTTGTATTTATGGTCCTTTACCATCGGGGACATTAGGATTAATCTTTGGAAAAAAGTGGATTAACTTGTCAAGGATTTTTTGTGCATCCAGATGTGTTTGTTTTTGTTGTTGTTTTTGTTTTTTTTTTTTGTTTTTTCGAGACAGGGTTTCTCTGTGTAAACCTAGCTGTCCTGGACTCACTTTGTAGACCAGATGTTATAGATGGAGATTGCAAGGAAGAAATTAAAATTATGGTATCTATATGGAAAGAAATGACTACTAAGGCAGGGGATGAAATTGCTCAGCTGCTGTTGTTTTCTTACACTAAGGGCAAGTCTGTTCCAATAGAAAGAACAGGAACGTTTGGGAGTAATGGAAAAGGTGTATTTTGGCAAACAATGGTGAATTGTCAGAGACCAAAATTAAAAGTACAAATGAATGATACTGAAATAGAAGGATGGCTGGACACAGAAGCCAATGGCACTATTCTGTCTCAAATTTCTTGGGATATAAAATAGCCACTTCAAAAGGTTCCTATACATTTTATAGGAATTGGTTAAGTATCACATGTTAAGCAAAGTGTACATTGGATTAAATGTGTTGGACCAGAAGGGCAAACAGTGAAATTGAGCCCCTATGTGACTAACATACTCATAAATTTATGGGGAAGAGATCTTTTGCAACAATGGGGCACACAAAATGATATTCCTACAACCCCAGAAACAACAAATGATGAAATGATGGATGTACATGTGGAAGGTATTGATATGAGTAGTCCACAACAACCACAAGCTGTGTCCAATGTCTGAATACAGGACACCACAGGAGTTGAATTTCCAAATTTATACTAGGGACCACTGAAATTCCAACAGCCCTACCTTTGAAATGGCTATCAAATACCCCTGTGTGTCAAGAGCAGTAGCCCGTCACAAAGGGAAATTTACAGGCATTAGAACAATTGGTACACGAACAGCTGGAGGCTGGTCAGTTAAGAGTCTACCAGCCCATGGAATTCTCCTGTGTTTGTTGTAAAAAAGAAATCAGGAAATTGGAGAGTGATAACAGATTTAAGAGCTCTGAATAGAATAATTCAACCAGTGGGTCCTTTGCAGCCTGGTATACCATTACCTTTTTTATTACCAAAGTCATGGTCTATAATAGTAAATGATTTAAAAGATTGATTCTTTATAATTCCATTGCATAAGAATGATAGGGAAAGGGTTGCTTTGTCTGTACCTACTTCTAACAACAGTAGGCCACTGGAATGTGCTTCCACAGGGAATGTTGAATAGTCTGACTCTGTGTCAGTATTTTGTACAACAACCATTAGAAATAATTTGTAGATAATTTCCTCAATCTTTTATTTATCACCACATGGATATATTTTTTTTTGGCTGATTCTGATGCAGGTACTTTAGAGAACATATTTAAAGAAACACAGAGAATTCTACCACTTTGGGGGTTAAAAAATGCTTCTAATAAAATACCAAAAGGAGATTAAATTAACTACTTGGGTTATAAAATAAGTCAACAAAGAATAAGACCACAAAAGGTGAAGATCCATAGAGACCAATTGCAAACTCTTAATGATTTTCAAAAATTAATGGGTGATATTAACTGGTTGATTCCTACACTTGGATTAAGTACTTATGAGTTAAGTAATTTGTTTTAAACATTTCAAGGGGATTCAAATCTAAACAGTCCAAGATACCTAACTGCTGAAGCAGAAAAAGAGCTAATTCTAGTAGAAGAAAGATTGCGGGATGAATATGTAGATAGAATTGATTCTAAACGTGATCATATGTTGGTCCTTTTACTCTCAACTCATCTTCCTACAGGACTCATTATGAAATGGGAAGATAGTATTATGGAATGGATTTTCTTACCACATAAGCAAAAAACTAAAGACATACATAGAAAAGATATATGAATTAATTGTAAAAAGTAGGATAAGACTATTATCAATTATCAGGAATGGACCTGTCTGAAATAGTAGTGCCTCTTACTAATGCTGAGATTGTGTCATTATGTGTAATCAATGAGGGCTGGCAAAGAGCCTGCAGCAATTATTTAGGAGAAATTAACAACAAATTTCCAAAAACCAAATGCATACAATTCATAAAACGAACTAATTGGATACTTCCACATATTGTAAAGGGAACACCAATTCCTGATGCACCAACCTTCTATACTGATGCAAACAAAATGGGAATGGCAGGTTATAAAACTGGCAAAGTCAGCAAGGCAATGAAAAGTCCATATACCTCAGTACAAAAAGCAGAATTGTATGCAATCCTTATGGTGTTGTTAGATTTTCTTGAGTCTCTTAACATAATTACTGATTCTTTATATGCAGAAAGAGTTGTGTTGCATATAGAAACTGTTGAAATCATTCCTGATAACTTAGAATTAAATTCTTTAGTTATTAATTTGCAACAGGTCATCAGAAGTAGAAACAATCCATTATATATTACCCATATTCGATCTCATACAGGTTTGCCAGGTCCATTGGCACAAGGAAAGTAGGAGATTGATCAACTACTAATAGGATGTGTTAGAAGCCTCAAAATTTCATGAGAAGCATCATGTTAACAAATCAGGTTTAAAGAAAAAATTCTCTATCACTTGGCAACAAGCCAAAGAAATAATTTTTAAAATGTCCTACATGTTCTCTCTATAACCAAACACAGCTGCTAGAAGTAACCCTAGGGGTACTAAAAAATGAAATTTGGCAAATGGATGTGTTTTGCTTTGCAGAATTTGGAAAACAAAGGTACATACATCATATCCTTGATATATACTCAGGCTTTCAATGGGCAACTGTTTTAATTCTGAAAAGGCTGATTGTGCTATTACACATTTATTAGAAACAATGACATTTATGGGTATACCTGCACACATTAAGACGGATAATGCTCCTGCATATGTGTCTAATATAATAAAGCAATTCTTTGCCTATTATAATATAAACCACATTTCTCGTATACCACACAATCCTACAGGACAAGCAATTGTAGAAAGAGCTAATCACACCTTAAAAGAGATGCTTAATAAACAAAAATGGGAATTAAAGAATCCCAGGGACATATTACATAATTCATTTCTAACATTGAATTTTTGAATGTTGGTGAAAAAGGTACCACTGCAGTTGAGAGACACTGGGTTATAGAAAAAACTGATGAACTAAATCAACCAATATACTATAAGGATATTTTGACTTCAGAGTGGAAACCTGCAATAGTTTTCATATGGGGACGTGGTTATGCATATGTATCTACAGGAAATTAAAAATGTAGTTGCCAACAAAACTTATAAAGATTAGATATGAACAGGGAGAACCTCCTATTAGTTGAGACATAAAAATCTTCGCATAGTAAGAGTATCTTATGCTCATGATATCACTCAGGATGATTTTTTTTCTAGTTCTATCCATTTACCTTTGGATTTCATGATGTCTTTCTCCTTTCCTCCCTCCCTCTCTCCCTCCCTCCCTCCCTATATTCATCTCTTCCTCTCTTAACTGAGTTACTCCATTGTGTAAATGTATCACATTTTCTTTATCTGTTCTTTGGTTGAGGGACATCTAGGTTGTTTCCAATTTCTAGCTATTGTGAGAATACCACACCAATGAAAATGGTTAAGCAAGTGTCTCTGTAGTAGGATGAAGCATCCTTTAGGTATATACCCAAGAGTGGTACAGCTGGATCTTTAGATCAATTCTCATCTTCTTAAGGTACGACCACACTGATTTCTTTAGTGTCTGAACAAGTTTACACAACCACCAACAAGGGTTGTTTGTCCCCTTTACTCCACATCCTTGCCATAATGACCTGGCACTTGTTTTCTTGATCTTAGCCATTCTGATTGGTGTAAGATTAAACCTAAAAGTAGTTTTGATTTGATGGCTAAGGTTGTTGATCTTCTTTAAGTGTTTGGCAAACATTGAGTTTAGAATTCTCTGTTTAGATCTGGAGGTATCACCATCCCAGTTTTCAAGCTGTACTACAGAGCATTAGTAATAAAAACAGCATGGTACTAGTATAGAAACAGACTAGTGGATCAATGGAGTTTAATTGAAGACCCAGAAATGAACCCACACACCTATGGTCACTTAATTTTTGACAAAGAAGCCAAAACAATACAATAGAAAAAGGACAGCATTTTCAACAAATGGTGCTGTTCTAACTGGGTGTCAACATGTAAAAGAATGAAATTAGACCCATACTTATCACCTTGTAAAAAACTTAAGTCCAAGTGATCAAAGACCTTAACATAAGGCCGGACACACTAAATCTATTAGAAGAGAAAGTGGGGAAAACCCTTGAATTCATTGGCACAGGTGACAACTTCCTGAATAGAACACCAACAGCTCAGGATCTAAGACCAACAATCAATAAATGGGACCTCATGAAACTGAAAAGCTTCTGTAAGGTAAAAGACACTGTCATTCGAACAAAATGGCAAACTACAGATTGGGAAAAAAAATCTTCACCAACCCCACGTCTGACAGAGGGCTAATATCCAAAATTTACAAAGAACTCAAGAAATAAAAGGCCAAGAAACCAAATAATCCAATCAAAAAATGGGAAACAGAGCTAAACAGAGAATTCACAAAGGAGAAATCCCTAAGGGAGAGACACTTGAAGAAGTGCTCAGCATCCTTAATCATTAGAGAAATGCAACTCAAGATGACTCTGAGATTTCATCTCTCACCTGTCAGAATGGCTAAGATCAAAAGCTCAAATGACAGCACATGCTGGCGAGGTTGTGGAGAAAGGGGAACACTCCTCCATTGCTGGTGGGTGTGCAAGCATGAACAACCAGTATGGAAACCAGTATGGTGATATTTTAGAAAACTTGAAATAGCTCTACCTCAAGACCCATCCATACCACTTCTGGGTATACATCCAAATGATTCCTCACCAAATCACAAGGAAGTTTCCTCATCTATGTTCATAGCAGCCTTATTTGTAATAGCTAGAAACTGGAAACAACCCAGATGTCCCTCAACTGAGGAATGGATAAACAACAACAACAACAACAACAACAACAACAACAACAACTGTGGTACATCTATACAATGGAATACTACTCAGCCATCAGAAACAAGGAAATCATGCAATTTGCAGCCAAATGGATGGAACTAAAGAAGTTCATTCTGAGTGAGCTAACCCAGACGCAGAAGGATGCACATGGTATCTATTCACTTTTAGTTGGATTTTAGCCATATAGTACAGGATAACTATACTACAACCAATACATCAAAGGGAACAGGAACATAGACTTTGTTTCCTCTCAATGAACACTTTGCCCTAGTGGTGCCGCTTTGTAGGCTCCCAGTGTATGAGGAGGCTCTTGGCCCTCATATGACTGCTGAACTGGAGTGGGGACAGTTATGTAGGGACACTCCAGAGGTGTGGGATGGAAGGGATAGGGGGTAGAGGGTTGGAGGGTGGGACTGGGAGGGGTGGAAAGAGGGCACTGTGATGAAGATGTAACCTGAAGTAATAAATAAATATTAAAAAAAATAAAAATAAAAGAAAGTATTCTCTGTTTAGGTCTGTATCCCATTTTTAAAATTTGGTCATTTGTTTTCTTGCTATCAAGGTTTTAAAAATGTATTTTGGATATTTGTCCTCTATCAGAGGTAATTAGATCTCCATCAGATGTAATTCATAAACGTCTTTTCCTTTTCTGGAGACGGCCAGAATGATGGTGACTTTTGATATGAAGAAGCTTCTCAGTTTCATAGGGTCCCATTTGTTAATGGCTAATCTTAGTGCTTGGGATATGGGTGATCTGTTTAGGAAGTTGGCTTCTATTTCAATCAGTTCAAGGATCTTTCCCAACCTTTCTTCTATCACATTCAGTGTACCTGAGTGTGATAGAGGTTTTCAGTCCATTTGGAGTTGAATTTTGTGCAGGGTTATAAGTATGGATATATTTACATTCTTCTACACACAGACATCCAGTTTGACCAAATTTGACTATTTTTTGAAGATACTGTCTTTTTTAAAGTGGGTATTTCTGACATGTTAATAAAAAAAATCAACTGTCCATACATGTGTGAATTGATATCTGGGTTTTCAATTAGATTCCATTGATCAACATGTGTGTTTTTGTGGCAACATTATGCCATTTACTATATTACTATAGCTCTGTAGTAAACTTGAAATTGGAGATGCTGAGACTTCTAGCAGTTATTTTATTGTTCAGGATTGTTTTAGCTGTCTTTTGTTTGTTTGTTTTGGGGTTTTTGTTGTTTTATTTTGTGGATTTGTGTGTGTTTATTCCCATATGGTGCTGAAAACTTATGTTCTTTCAAGATCTGTGAAGAATTGTGTTAGAGTTTTGATGGGGATTGTATTGAGTGTATAAATTGTTTTTTGTAGGATGGCCATTTTTGTTGTTTTAATCCTATGGATCCACAAGCATGGGGCAGCTTTCCATCTGATATCTTCTTCAATTTTTTTCTTCAATGTCTTAAATTTTTTTCATAGAAAAATGTTGTTTCCCTGATTTCTTTCTCAGTCAGTCTGTCATTTGTATATAGGAGGGCCACTGATTTTGGTGAGTTAATTTTGTATCTAGCTACCTTACTGAAAGTGTTTATCTACTGTAGGAGTTCCCCAGTGGAATTTTTAGGGTCACTTATGTAAACTATCATATCCTCTGCAAATAAAGATACTTTGACTTCTTCCTTTCTAATTTGCATCTCCATGGTAATCATCTATCTGTTGTCCTATTTCTCTAGTTAAGACTTCAAGTACTATATTGAATAAGTTTGGAGAGAGTGGGCAACCTTGTCTTGTTCCCGATTTCAATGTAATTGCTTTGAGTTTCTCTCCATTTAATTTGGTGTTGGTTATAGGCTTGCTGTAAACTGTCTTTATTATGTTTAAGTATGTCCTTTGTATTCCTGATCTCTATAATTTTTATCATGAAGGTGTGCTTGATTTTGTCACAGGCCTTTTCTGTATCTAATGAGATGATCATATTTTTTTTTCAGTTTGCCTATATGGTGGATTATATTGACAGATTTTCATATATTGAACCTTTCCTGCATCTCTGGGATAAAGCCTATTTGACCATTGTGGATGGTCTTTTTGATGTGTTCTTGGATTTGTTTGCAAATATGTTATTGAGAATTTTTGCATCTATGTCATAAGGGAAATTGGTATGTAATTCTCTTTTTTTGTTGAGTCCTTCTATGGTTTGGGTGTCTGGATGACTCATAAAATGAACTGGGAAATATTTCTTTTGTTCTATTTTTTTCAAATAACTTCAGCAGTATTGGTGTTAACTCTTTTGCCTGGCAGAATTGTGTGATAAAACCATCTGATCATGAGATTTTTTTTTCCATTGGGTGAGTGACTGCTTCTATTTCACTAGGGATTAAAGATCTGTTTAAATTCTTTACATGATTTAACTTTGATAAAGTGGTATGTTTCTAGAAAATTATCCACTTCTTTTAGATTTTCCTATTTGGAGGTGTACAGGTTTTTAAGGTATGTCCTTAATATTCTCTGGATTTCCTCAGTGTCTATTGTTATGTACTGCTTTGCATTTCTGGTTTTGTTAATTTGGATATTTTCTCTCTGCCTTTTACATAAATTGGATAAGGGTTAGTTAATCTTATTGAGATTCTCAAAGAATAAAAATTCTCTGTTTCTTTGATTCTTTTGGGTGTTTTATTTTATTGATTTCAGCCCTGAGTTTCATTATTTCTTGCTTTCTACTCGTTTTGAATGTGATTTATTTTTTAGAGTTTTTAGGTGTACTTTTATGTTTTTAGTATGAGATGTCTCCATTTTTTTTTTTTTTTTTTTTTTTTTAGACAGGGTTTCTCTGTGTATCCCTGGCTGTCTTGGACTCACTTTGTAGACCATGCCGACTAAAACTCACAGAGATCCGCCTGCATCTGCCTCCCGAATGCTGGGGTTAAAGGAGTCCACCACCACTCCTGGCCCTCCACTTTCTTTTTAAATGTAGGTATTTAGTGCTATTGGCTTATGTATATTGTATATTCATTTTCCTTCAATTATAGAGTGATTTAAATTTCTTTCTTAATTTTTGTCTTGTTACATTTCTCATTCAGCAGAGAGTTGTTCAGTTTCTATGAGTTTGTAAACTTCCTGTTGCTCCTGTTGTTCCTGATATTTAACTTTAATCTATGAAGGTCTGAGAGGAAGCAGGTCTTGTTTCAATTTTTTTGTATTTGTTGAGGCTTGCTTTGTGTCAGAATACATGCTTAATTTTGGAGAAGGTTCCAAGATCTATTTGTTTTATAATGTCTGTTAGTTCCAGCATTTCTATTCAGTTTTTGTCTGGGTGACTCGTCTATTGAAAAGAGTTTGGTATTTACATCTTCCCCTCTTATTGTGTGGGTCATAATAGTTCTGTCTTTTTACTTAAAGAAACAAAATTTAAAGATAAAGCCCAAACTATCTTCGGCAGTTAACTTCAGATTTCTTTTAGTCTCTACTGTCACAAAATCAGTCAATGTTCTGTGCTTTGCATTTTTCTATATCTATCTATCCATCCATCCATCCATCCATCCATCCATCCATCTATCTATCTATCTATCTATCTATCTATCTATCTATCTATCTATCTA
>CAJQZJ010000254.1:15186-26515 GCA_907164525.1 Lophiomys imhausi | reverse complement strand
AAAAATGCATCTGAACTGTGCACTTCCCCTTTTCATTCCTAACTGATTGATGCAGCATATCAACTATTTATACAGCTTTTGCATTCTGATTGGTTATAATTAACCTAGACATGGCTTAAAGGATGTGGGATGATATGTGTAGACTATATGAAATTACTATATTGTGTCCTTGTATATATATCTACAAATGGGTATGAGGTGTTTGAATCAACCACCCTCTAATGCCTAGGGATTAGATGGATGTTTATCTTTTCTTAGTCTGGATTCTATTTTTGTTAATGACATAAACTAGTGATATTTAGGTGGACATCCAATTTTTTCCATATTATTTGTTAAATACACCACTGTAACTAATTTGAGTAGAAAAGAAATGAATCAGAATATAAATTGTTTATATATCAAGGACCAAACTAAATTCATGAAATTTTGATGTAAGTTTCTTTGGTTTGTTTGTTTGTTTTATCATGATTGCACTTCCTTAGCTTCTTAATTTCCATGAAAATGGATGGGATTTGACATTGATTGCCCTGAACTTACAAATGACTGTAAACTGACATTTACAACATTATGGGAGCAATAGTAGTCTTTACAATATTAAGGATTTTAGTTCAGGGAAATAGAATGGGGTTATATGTAGGGCTTTCTGTGTTTTACAGAGAAGGAAATTCTTCAACATTGTAAGTAGTAATTATAGGGCATTTCATAGGTTTTCTTTATGTTTTCAAAAGCTATTAATGTTTTATATTATGAACCAGTTTAGGTATTAGCATTGCATTACTGGACTCCAGTTAGTTTCAGTAATTTTTTGTTGACTTCCATGCCTTTCCCAAGTCAATCATAGTTAATGTGTAATAACAGATTCCTGTTTTTTCCAGTACTTTATAACTTTTGTTTTGTCTCTATGCCCATGTGGTTTCTCAGACCATTTTCTCCTTGAATGTTTTCTCAATGGAATGTTGATAGTCATCTGATGACTATGGGCACGTGCATTCATGTGTACCTGCCCCAACATAGACACACAGATAATTTTAAAAAATAAAAATTAATCTTTTAAAAATTACTTCCTATAGCCACCGTATTCTGCTTTAGTTGATTATTCTAATATCTGTGTCCCTTGTGAGCCACCTTTTCAGTATCTAATATTGAGTTGGTGTGTTAAAATTTGGTTGGATGACAGATGTTAATAAGTGACTACCAAAAGCTGGAAGTGAAAGGTAAAAAGGGCTGAGAGAGAGCCGTGAGCTTTATAATTTGTTAGAGGCATAGGAAGCATATTTTCTGTAAAGGTAAGTGAAACTCCAAGCTCCATCATGTGGAGACATGCATTTTAATGTAGCAATGTTTGGTATGGTGGAGAAACCTAGTAGAGAGGAAGTGAGACTCCAGGAATCATGTGTAGAAAAAATTAATTAAATTACGTTGGGTGCCATTTGGAGAAATAGTTAATTGAATTATTTACTAGTATTTATATTATATTTAATTGGTTCGGTGGTTGTTAATCCTTAACCCACCATTATAAATGAGCACACAGACACCACATGGATTTTTAACAAGACTTGGCCTGGATTGAGCAATCTTAGCCCATCTAAGCTACCTCTTGATTCTGTTACCCAAATATGACCCTGTACATACATAAGTCCCCTGGACTTGCTATTCTCCACAGTAGGCTGATGTTTTAGTCCACACAGAATGATCTTCTTTTCTCTAACCCATGGCGTGTGTCCTCCTTCCTGCTCCAGATGCTTGTCTTGAAGGCTCCTTCTTGAGGCTGCTTCTGGATACTGGAGTATTCTTCTGTCCAAGAACCTCTCTGCTTCAGAAGCCTGATCCTTAGTCCTGCCTACTTTTGTCTTTTACTGGTGCACACAGTGGCTGTGGAGACCTAGCTAGGAAAGAATGTGACATTTTCTCAGTTCCAGTCACATTCTTATGCTCCTCAGTACTTTCTAATAGTGTAGCAAGCTTCTTCCTTATGATAAACTAATAAAAGAGAAAAAATAAACAGCATAAAGCATCCGATCTGATTGAAAAACAGTGTAGAAACCAGCAGTAAACATTGCCATTTTGTCAACCACTGGTATCGTACTTTCAAAATCTGCAGTTTCCGCTATAGTTTTGAAAACCAAATTACTCATAATGACTTTCTAGGTTAGACAAAAGAACATCATTCCACGTGGCCTGGAACATCGGCCTAGCGTGGAGAATAGCAGTCCAGGGGATGTCCATATGTGGGGTCATATTTGAGGAATAGAATATAAGCTAGCTTAGATGGGCCAAGATTGCTCAGTTCAGGCCAAGGCTTGTTAAAATTCATGTGGCATCTCTGTGCTCATTTATAATGGCAGCTTAAGGATTAAAACCACTGACCAATTAAATATATTATAAATACTAAATAATAATTTGATTTAGCCATTTTCAGCAATCATGAGATCAAAATGATTAAATTTTAGTGTAGAATGGTGCAATCAGAGGCCTGGTCAAACAAGTCCACTCAGCTACAGAACTGCCATGGACACAGTTGTGAGAAGTGAAGCCCATGAGTAGTCTTATTGCGTCTACCCCTGTGTGGACACTATATCTGAACTCTTGGTTTATTCCCAATAAAAGAATCACAAAAATTCCAAAAGGAATGTAAATTTTTATCTAGAGTAGCAGGGCCAGTTGGGGAGGCAATAGATATATTCCCTTCATTGTTTACCTTTATTCAGTCCTCTTTTTGTTTTTATTATAGTTTTTAATGTATTTTAAAAACCTTTTTACTCCCAGGCTTTAAGAGTTTGAAGGGAGACTTATAGAGCCTTTGCAGGTGTAACTTAGATGCTTAGTAAATTTTGAATTGAACTGATAATGACAGCTTTTATTATAGATATTGGTTGCACTTAATGATAGATACATTTCTTTCTTTCAAATACTCTTCAGTGTACTGAGTGATTTGATAACTACTTTGGTTTTTTTGTAAGTAGGCACATTTATTATGGCTCTGTCTGAGGGCTATGCATAATCTTTTGAAAGACCTATGTTAGAAATAAAGACTGTCAATATCTTATTTGTTTTACAGCCTTTGAGCAATATGTTGATAGCTATTTCCTAGAAAGAGCCAATGAAATTTTAATTTAAATCTATATACAAGCAAAATGACAGATGACAATTGAAAGCAGTTTAGCATAATCCAGGACAATGTGGAATGCAAATCAATTTTGGTAATTCTGTGATGTAATTACAGTGTCCATGCACTATACCTTTGGGGCTAGTATAGCCCATACCATAGGGCAGGTTCAGTTTTGGGGTTTGATAAGATATCTTTGATGTGCTTTATTCTAGTTTGACCAGGAAATAGCAGATCATAGCACTTGCTACTATATTCTGAATAAGTAAAGGTTGATGAATATTGCTAGTCACACAAAGCAGTCTGTGGCTACTGTTGTCTCTTCAGTTACTGAAATTGATAAAGTGACTCATGCATTTTTAATTTACTAAGTTACTTCTATTTGAATCCAATTTTACTTTTCCTAACATCTTTATTAATTTTAAATAACAAATGATTGTTAGGAGAAATGCATCAGGGGCTGGGGAGATGGCTCACTAGGTAAGAGAATTTGCTGAGCAGGCATAAGGACATGAGTCCAAATCCCAGAAACCGTATAAAAAAAACAGGCATAGTAACACGTACCTGTAATCCCAGAAATTTAGGTGGGCAGAAACAGGGTGCTTTGGGGACTTGAAGGCTGCCAACTCAACTCCATTGAGAGACCCTGTGTAACAGAATATTTTTATTTATACACACTTATATCTATTAATACTTTAACAACATCTATAAAATACCTAAATCTTATAATCTAAAATCTATAATCTATCTAAGAATACCTAATATCTTATTACACTGTAATGCCTATTTAAAAACATTTAACTTTCTTAAAAGGATATTAATATTTTTAGCGTAGGTTAGTGCAGGATGACTAGGTTGATGGCAGTCCCAAAAGGCAGTCCTTTTCAAAGCTTAGTGTTTGTTGGGCCTTACTTTACCAGTTCACAATGCCAGTTTATTTCCACCACCAAATCATGGCCAGTTTATAAAGTCCATTTGTTCCAACCACCAAAGTGAGGACAGCTTTTTCAATCAGCTAAGATTCACCTCCATGGTCTCTTTAGCACATCGAGAGCCTCTCCAAGTGGCTTTTGAACTCTGCTTCCCTCGCTTACTTTTCTGGCGCTTTGAGGCCCCAAGACAGACACCTTTAAAGGACTCTCTGCAGGTTTATGCTGTGCCTTTGCCTTGGGCTGTAGCTGCCTAAATTCTATTAATGCTGTACTTTGCTGTGCGCTTTTTCAACATGACTTTCAGTCAGTGAGGGCAGGAGGAAGAGCGCGACATCATGGAGCCTCTGGCTTATATATGGCATTATCTCACGATCCTTGGTGGTCTCAAGGGTCCATGAGATTTCTCGAGATGCCCAGCAGCCCCGTTGCTTCTCACAATAACTGATGTCATCTGCACAGCTTGCAAAGTTTCTTAGCCACGCTCTTTCAACAGGGCCTGTCACTCATAGCTGGCTTTTTGTCCTTATCAGCAAACTAAAGGGACACCAAGACCCTCCTTATGTGCTGCCAGATGCAATCTGAACTGCCCACTAATTCACTAATAGCCCCAATTTCTACCACAACTCTGTATTCAGGGAGTAAGGGGAGTGATGGAGCAGAATATTCAGTGTCCTTCTCTGCATTCTCTGTAAGTGTCACACACACACACACACACACACACACACACACACAAATACACCCTAATATACAGCACACATACAAACACACATACAAACATGTACACATAAACACACATACAAACACACACACAATGATACAGACACACAGACGAACACACATTCAGCATATTTAACACATTCATATTCATACACACACATATACATTTATGTGAACATACACATACAAAATTAAAAGAAATGAAGAAATGCATCATAGTGGGTTTCTTTTCATTAAATTATGTGGTTTGGGATAGTGAACAGCATCTTTTCTGTATTATCATTTGTTCTTGGCCTTTACTATAGGTTTTCAACACATACTCCAATGAAGACTATGACAGGAGAAATGAAGAAGTTGATCCTGTGGCTGCATCTGCTGAATATGAACTTGAAAAGCGAGTAGAAAAGCTGGAACTTTTCCCGGTGGAACTGGAGAAAGGTACAGCAGGGCCCCAGTGTTTGCTTCTTCATGTCTTTGTGCTAGCAATGTGGGGTGACTTTTCCAGAGTGTAGCTTGTTTCTAAGAAGTGAGTAAACGTGTAACTGCCCCAGAGTTTACCAAGTTTCAAAAAGGGTTGATGTGGAATTTGAGTAGACAATGTACTAAATGACTCCCTCGTCTCACCAGTGACCAAACAACTCAGTTCCCTTATGTTGCTGGAATGGTGGTTCATATGGGGCTTTGCTGGCTAGTTTCATGTCAGCTTGTCACAAGCTAGAGCCATGGAGAGGAGAAGGCATCAACGGAGCCAGGAACTCAAGCAGGGCAAGAACCTGGACTTAGGACCTGATGTAGAGGCCATGGAAGGGTGCTGCTCACTAGCTTGCTCATTATGGCTTCCTCAGCCTTCTTTCTTATAGAACTCAGTTCCACCTGCCCGGGGATGGCACCTCCTACCAAGCCCTCCCCCATCAATTACTAATTAAGAAACTCAAGGGTTCCTATCCTAGCTTTCTTTGGTGATGAATTGTGATGTGGAAGTGTAAGCCAAGTAAACCTTTTCCTCCCAGAGTTGTTTTGGTCATGGTGTTCTGTCATAGGAGTAGTAACGTAAACTAGGGCTATTGGTACCAGGATCATGGGATGTTGTTGTGACAGATCTGACCATTTATTTTGGGGAGGATTGTGGAAAGATACTTTGGAGCCTTGGGCTGGAAAAAGCAATAGTAACCGAGACAGAGAGAGATAGAGAGAATGTGTGTGTATGTGTGTGTGTGTTTATAAGAGCGAGAGAGAGAGAGAGGCCTGCTGCGTTGTTCGTATTGCTGGAAGGGATGATAAGGGTAAAAGCCTACTGAGAGATGAGCTTGAGGAATATTTTTGAAGTTTTATGGTCTGGGATGGAGCTGGAAGTGAGAGTAGTTCAGAATGTGATGGTAGTGGGAAGTCTCTCTGGAAACTTAAGTTTAGAGTGAAGACAGTGACACGCAAGAGGTTTTCAACAGAAACACTCCATTCTCTGTCTCTGGGAAGACTGAAAAGGAAAAGGGGGGAGGGAGCAGAGGAGTTTGCGCTGAGTCTTCCCCTTGGAATGACAGTCTGCCCACTACAGAGGCCATCGATGCAGGAACAGAGGTGGCTGTGCTTGTCTTCATGTGACATGGACACCCAGGAACTGCACTGTGTCCCTGTGAACAGAAAACTAACAGGTCTGAGAAGCCTTTAGAAAGGGGCAGAATAATCAGATGACTTGAAAGGCCAAGAAGAAAGTCACCAATGATAGTAAATAGTGGCTTTAAAAAGACATTCTTAAGCACATTAGCAGCAGTGAATTCATTGATTTTCAAATGAAAAAAAAAATTGGCTGCAGAAGTTGAGGTAACAAGCGAGGTTATTGTTGAGACTCACATTAGTGACCTAGGAAATCAGTGTCGGAAATGTCCCCAAATCATTTCAAATGAGAGCAAACATCCAAGAGAACTAGGAAGGAGCACTGATACATAAATTTTACACAACAGATGTGGAAAACAGAACAGTGAAGGAGATAAATAATAATAATAGAATGAAATTTTCTTGAATAGTGAAAAAAAAACAAACAAAACAACAACAAAAAACGTCAACTGGATCCATAGTAAAGTGGTTAAACTCTAGTGGTTAAAGACAAAATAAAAGTCTTACAGAATACTAACTTAAAAATAGATAAATAAGACCAAAGTAAATCAACAGATGAACGTCTCTGCAATGCCTAGAATTGTATCACGTGCTCTTCCAGGCTTGGGAGCCTAATGCAGTGCATGTTCACGGTCCACTGAGAGGGAAAACAGGGGCATCTGGAGAACCCCATGTGCACTCCAGGGAACATCTTCTTCTCCTGAAGAAAGAAAAGATTTTGCTGATATGTGAAGTTTTCATGAACACAAACTATCTGAGAAATTTGCTTCCTGCTAGCCATGAATAAAAGACACAACTAGTTCAAAACAGAAAAGATGAAGAGGGGAATTATGTATAAATAGTAAACATAAAGCTGCATGGATAATAGGATAATAACATATCATGATGATGATCCAGCATTCCACTAAATAAGGCTGGCCACTCCAGTTAGAGGACATGTTCATTTGGACTTAAAATGAAGTAGAGAGCAATGCTCCACTTTTGTGTATTTAAAACTATGGATGGAGGGTCTCACAGAAAGCAGCCAGTGTGTCTAACATTGCTGGTTGGAGCCAAATGTGAGAGCTGGCCAAACATTCATCAGGGGTACAAGAGCATATCTAGGCAGTGACAAGCTGTGCAGTACAAACAAATGCCTGTGACCTCTGCAGATGTAACGTTGAGGGTATTAAACAGGAGGCCGCATAAGTCACTCAGCTATGCTTCCAACTTACTTGAATTTCAAAATTGAAGGCAAAATTGAACAGTGTATTACTTAAGGACGTTAGATACACAGGTGACTAGTTTTTATGTCAGTGTTTTCAAAGGAATGATGGATGAAATAGATGCATTGACAGCAAGAGCTAAGGCAAGCTGGGAGGTGTATATAGATTCCTTTAGGATGTGGCTATATTCTGTGTATTTCTTACTACAGGGCTTTTATTTTATCTTTGTTCTTGTAATGTAGGTTGCCCTTGAATTCTATAGTAGCTCTGGCTGGTCTCCAATCTGTCATCCTCCTGCCTCAGCATGCCAAGGTATTATCAGCATCCTACCATCATAAGCCTCTTGCATCTTGCAAAAGTTTTCCAGTTTGTTCTAATAGTTTCACTGTGTCGTGCAGGCTGGCCTGGAATTCCTGATTCTCCTCTCAGCTTCCCCAGTGCTAGGATGACTTTTGTGCACTACCAGACCCTCTTATGCTCTTCTTTAAACATGCTTCACAGATAAATAGTTGAATAAACTCTATTCTGTGTATATATTTCACCATGCAATTTAAAGTGGAAAATAAACTAGAACATGAGCAAAGAAAATGAAATTATTCAAAATTTCACTGCATTTCTTTCACAAGTAGATCTAACAGGCAGAATTCAAATTAGGAGTAGAATAATATAATGAATCCATTTAAAGCTATCTAAAGACAAAATATGCAGCTAAAAGAACATGAGATTTTTAAAAAGAAAAAAAATCTCATATTTGAAAAAAATAGAACTTTAGTACTATCATGAGACTCTGGAAAGTATAAAATTCTTAGGTACATATTTGATAGAAAATTGAAGCTATTATTGCCAACTGTCTTGGAAAGGAATTTTTTAAAATTTCTTTTCTTGTGTATTTATTACTTCAAGTTACATCTCCATCACAGTGCTCTCCTTCCCCCTTCCTGGTTCCACCACCCCACCCTCCCACTCTCTTCTCCGTCTCCCATCCATCCCACTCCTCTGATGTGGAGTGTCCCTATGTATCAGCTCCTCTCAGTTCAATAGTCATATGAGGGCTAAGAACTTCCTCTTCACTGGGGGGGCTTACATTGTAGCACCCCTAGGGCAAATTGTCCCCTTAATGGGTAACAAAATCTATGTTCCTGATCCTTTTGGTGTATTAGTTGTAGGATAGTTATCCTGTACTATATGGCTAAAATCCAATTATAAGTGAATAGATGACATGTGCATCTTTTTGAATCTGGGATAGTTCACTTCGGATGAGCTTTTCTAGTTACATCCATTTGGCTGCAAATTGCATGATTTCCTTGTTTCTGATAGCTGAGTAATATTCCATTGCGTAAATGTACTACAATTTTTTTTATCCATTCATCAGTTGAGGGATATCTGGGTTGTTCCCAGTTTATAGATATTACAAATAAAGCTGCTATGAACATAGATGAGGATATATCCTTGTGGTTTGGTGAGGAATCGTTTGGGTGGATGCCCAGAAGTGGTATGGCTGGGTCTTGAGGTAGGGGTATTCCAAGTTTTCTAAGATATTGCCAGACTGATTTCCATAGTGGTTGTACAAGTTTGCACTCCCACCAGCAATGAAAGAGTGTTCCACTTTCTCCACAACCTCACCAGCATGGGCTCTCATTTGAGTTTTTGATCTTAGCCATTCTGACAGGTGTGAGATGGAATCTCAGAGTTGTCTTGAGTTGCATTTCTGTGATGATTAAGAATGGTGAGCATTTCTTCCAATCTCTCACTGTCATTAGAGATTCCTCCTTTGTGAATTCTCAGTTTAGCTGTTTCCTATTTTTTGATTGGTTTATTTCGTTTCTTGGTGTTTAGTTTCTTGAGTTATCTTGAAGCTCTTGCTAGAGCAATAAGACAACTAAAGGAGACCAAAGGGATACAAATCAGAAGCAAAGAAGTCAAATTATCCCTATTTGCAGATGATATGATAGTATACATAAGCGACTCCAAAAATTCCACCAGAGAACTCTTACAGCTGATAAACACCTTCAGCAAGGTGGTTGGATACAAAATTAATTCAAAAAAATCAAAAGCCCTTCTTTATAGAAAAAAAATAAATGTGCTGAAAAAGAAATTAGTGAAACAACACCTTTCACAATAGCCACAAACAATATAAAATGCCTGGGGGTAACTCTAACCAAGCAAATAAAAGAACTTTATGACAAGAATTTCAAGTGCTTGAAGAAAGAAATTGAAGAGGACATCAGAAGATGGAAAGATCTTCCATGCTCATGGATAGGTAGGATCAACATAATAAAAATGCCACCCTGCCCCAGCGACACTGGATTGCAGTGGTGGTTGCAGGCCCCCGATGGAGACAGCTATTGAGGAAGTCTGCCAGGCAGAATCAACTGGGTCATTCATCCTCCTTGGTGCCTGATTCTGCTCTCTGCTGAGGATTCCGCTGTCCGCCGTCCCCGGGCTCCCCTAATGGACACTTCGATTCTCCTGGAACGAAAGAGCAGAGCCCTGCCCCAATCCCAACCCTAGGACAATTGCCCTCTTTTTTTTTTCTGGGGGGGGATGGAGGGGGCTAGGTAGTACTTCTCCTGAAGCAAATTTGGCCTTCTGACAACATACAAAGCGTTATCTTTCAATCCGGGTTAAAGTAGAAATCATTCTGTCACCTTGGAGCTAAACCAGCTCTAGTGTATATATTTTGAGATCCCAAAGGACAATCTGCCTGCATCGAGAAGGCCTTTTGTAAGTAGCCTCCAATGCCCTGGCCGGAACCTCAGTGAAGCCTGCAAGATCAGCTTCTGCCTACAAACCCCTTAGGTCATCTAAACAGCTGAGAACAGAAGGACTGAACATAAAAGGATTGTACTAACATTTTTAATCATTTTTCCCATTTGGGTTGGGGCCCCAAACAGGTCTACTACGACCCAAATCAGCAGGAAGTCACTTTAAGAGAGCGACGTCCCATGCCCAGAGGGTGGGGGAGGGTGTTTCTCCGCCCTTCTTTTTGGTTATTTGAAGGTTAACTGAAAACTCTGTTATGTAAGGGAAGAGACTACAAGCTGATAAATGATCCTGTCTTAATGGGTTTTGGAGATTAGCCCCAGGGAATTCCTACTTTTCCTTCTCTGTATCCTTCTTCCTCTCCTATGTAGGAGTGCATGGGCTTGAGAAAAATGAGATATAGTCATAGCACAGGAAGGTCCAAGAAGAAGGGGCAGATTATTGAATATGCCCTTATACCTTTGTATATTGATACAAAATTAGTAGGTTATTTGGCTAAAGTGGTATTGACCATTGTTTATTGTGCAAAAATAAGATTGTATTGGATTACATAGGTATTGATCTTTGTATATTGATACAAAATTAAGATTATAGTTGGCCACAATGGTATTGACCCTTGCATATGGACGTAATATTAAGATTATATTGGGCTACATAGGCATTGATCTTGGTATATTGATACATAATTCAGAGTATATTTAACCACAATTGAATAGATCTTTGTATATTGATACAAATTTAAAGGTAATGCTTCCCAATGATATCATACCTAGAGATACTTAAAAATAAAATGTGAAGCTCTGACCTCTTGATACCAACCGTCTAAAACGGTCTAGGATAGTTAAAACAAACTCCTAGTCATGCAAACATGTCTCTTTGTTGGCTACTATGACAGTCTATCACAGATATTCTCTAAACTACCCAGTAATCAAGTTGCTAAGAGACAAGCAACATTTGCTTATCTAAATACAAGAGATGGATAGGGCATCTTCAAA
>CAJQZJ010000253.1:9223-31446 GCA_907164525.1 Lophiomys imhausi | reverse complement strand
TGTGTGTGTGTGTGTGTGTGTGTGTGTGTGTGTGTGTGTGTGTGTGTAAGGATACAAGAAAAAATAGCAAACAAAACTCTTCTCTGCTTTTCCTAATGCTGAGATTCTGCTTGCCCTATATAATCAGCCATCTTAAACTTCTCAACTTCATCATGCTTGCAACTCTGTTGTATTTCACATGAAAAATTCACTTTAAAAATTTTAACACTTACACTCATAGATCAATGCTTTACTTGGCTGTCATCAAAGAAACTCATTCTTGCACTAGAGGAAAACAAATATGGAGACCCACAGCCTGACATCACTCAGTGTGAGTTAAAGCCTTGGAATACACAACATTAAATAGAATTTTTTCATTAAATACCACCCCTTAGAATTCAGAGAAGCCTGATGAAGAAGAGATGGAAAGAGCTAGAGAGAATGGAGGGCACCAGGAAAGCAACTCCCTCTAATCATCAGGAGCTCTCAGAGACTGAAGCACCAACCACAGTGACTGCACAATTCTACACTAGGTCTTCTGCATATATATTATGACTTCCAGTTTTGTGGTTTTGTAGGATTCTTAAGTGTGTAGAGGAGTGGGTCTCTGATTTTTGTGCCTTCTCTTGGGCTCTTTTTCCTTCTGTTGGTTTGTATTGTCCAACCTCAATGTGATGGTTTTTGTTTTATCTCATACTTTATTTTGTTATATTTTGTTATTATCTCTTAGAATCCCATTCTTTTCTAAGGAGAGACAGAAAGAGAAATGGATCTGGATTGGGATCTGAGTGAAGGTGGGGATGAACAAGGAGTAGAGGGAGGGGAACCCAAAATCAAGATTTAATGTTCATTACAACCCTTCACTTGTCATTTTGCTGAGGCTCTACTGTGTGAATACGGTCTCATCCTCATCCCTTTTTGTCTCTTATACCTCTCAGTGAATACTTTGTATAAACAATAGATTTTGTATAAAGAAAAGCTTGCTGTATGATAAATCACCAGAAGTCTAGTTGCTTAAACACTAGCTCATTGTTTTCTACATCAGATGCCCCAAAACAATGTCTCCTGAGCTCCTTGCTTAAAATCTCACAGGATTGAAAGTAAAGATGGTGGATATACTGAATTCTAACCAGGCTCTGGAGAAATATCTGCTTCCATTCTAATTCAAAATGTTGGCAGAATTCAGTTCCTTCGGATTATGGGATTCCCCTTTCCTGATTTTTACATGCTATTACCTTCAGACTACCATTCTTATTGACTGCTCACATTCCATCTCACAGGTCTCCTCTAGCTTTAAGGAGTTTACTGGAGTCTCCTGCAGGAATATGGGTGAGGGTTATCAATAGGAGCACATTCCATCTCACAGGTCTCCTCTAGCTTTAAGGAGTTTACTGGAGTCTCCTGCAGGAATATGGGTGAGGGTTATCAACAGGAGCACGAGTGACTAAAGGCAGTGAGTGACTCTGCATCACCAAAACCCACCCCAGCAAGGAAATCTGTTCAATGCTTTATTTCTCTGACAGGTCCTTCGGTTACAGGACAGAAGACAATCTGATTTTAAAGAGCTAATAAATTAGGATCACCTAAATGAGTTCCCTTGTTGCATGAGAGAACTTACAGTAGGCATTGGTCCTGTCCTCATGTTCCACTCACATTCAAGAGGGGAGAGATACTAGAGAGGAGAGATTATAGAAAGGTGAAATAATGGGCAATCTTTTCTAAAGTTTTACTTTAAAAAGTGATATGCTGCAATACAAAGTATTACAGCACCTTTCAAAATGTTTTGATAAATATTGGTGGGAGTGAAATACATTGTACATCACAAAAATCATACATACATACACACTCTAAGGGGGAAAGGTGGTTTTGAAAAAGCGCATTCATACCTTTTTTGCAATAAGTGACATTATTCAAAATTGTATTCTATTTCATTAGAGGAAGAGATTAATTTAAACTACAAAATTTACAGAAAGAATAATTTTTTAATTTCAGGAAACACAGTTTCTTTAAGTTTCCCTTTCTGTAAACTCATTTGTAATTTTTGATATTCTGACAACCTTTATCAAAATTGGGATGATACCAATAAGAAATGAATTGTCTGCTTTTACTCATAATACTATGTCTTGGCTTCCTTTCATCATTATTGTCTTTTATATGTATATATGTCTACTCTGAGTCAGTATGATCATGTTCTTCTTGACGTTGCTGAGTTTTAAAATAGCATTTCACCATGTAGCCCACACTAGGACTCAATTTGCAATTCTACTTTGATCTACAGAGTTCTGGGATTACAAATATGATAGCACAAGTTTATGGCAAAATTTTTTATTATAAAAGAGACGTGGGAAATTAATTTGAAATTACTAAAAGTTGCATCTTACATTTGATCCCAGGTCATCACAGAGTCTACAAGTGACTATTTTAAGTAGTTATCATTTTAGCCACTAGATGGCAGTATTAAAGTGAGTTTCGGCTGAAATGAAAGGCAGCTACAATGTTATTAAGTAGTAACATTTCATCTGAGATTTTTTTTTATGTTTTCTCATGAGGGCTCATAAATGAAACGAACATTAATGGGGTATTGTTTAAAATGTTGAAAGTCCACATTATTCTTTAGAAATATTCAGTGTGACCTTAAAAAAAATCTATGACTCTTTACTATCTTTATCACTTGTAGTTGGGTCTCCTAGACTTGAGTCTGAAGCAGAATTTTCCCCCTAACAATTTGAGCCTGATGAAACATTTCAAAGGGTGATTCATTCAGGTCCATTAGCTTCTTAAAGAAATCACAACTCAAGGCAGGCATGTCTGGAAGCTCAGAAAATCAAGAAATCAAGGCTGTTCTCAGCTGTCCTCAGCTCCTTTAAGAGAGTTCAAGGCCAACCTGGCTGGCTATGTGAAACCTTGTCTCAGAAACCAAACCAACCAATCAAACACACAAATTTGTAATTGATTAGTCAATGAAAAATAAACCCTGTAATTGTACCCTACATGTCCCTTCCCCTTTGAATGCTGACCACAATCCAACAAGGTAGAGCTAATGTGATCATTTACTAGCGCAGGGCTTACTCTTTATACAGAAAGGAAGAATACCAATTTTTGCCCATCATCATGGCTCCAGTACCCAGCACAGTGAAGAAGGCCCTGAGCTCAAACTTACCCACTAAGATTTATAGGGAAAATGAGTAGAGCTTTTTTTTTTGTACCACCACCAAGTTGTTTTTTTTTTTTTTTAGAAATAGCTAGTATTTAGGTACATGTGCACTTATACTTCTGCAGTGCCAAGACAAAAATTCATCACCTATATAGTTCTGATTACATTTAATTCAGATTGAGACAACAGTATGTAAAAATCAACTCGGAAAGCCCACCTCCATAACATTATGCCTGAAAAAGCTGATTAAAAAATCTTTCAATACCTTTAATTTTTACAGAAAATGAAAATTGATCCAGCTGTTAGTCAATATGTTCTTTCTTATAAGTCTATTTTCTATGATCCATGTAAATTTATGTGGCTGCCAGTTCTCTCATTAAAATCTAGGTTGCTGCCACAGATGCAGGAACACTGAATCTCTTATGATTCAATTATGAAATGCTTGGCATGACAGGTGATTTTCTACAGATTTGAAAGAATATATATGAGCATAACAATCATACCTCTTCATTCACAGTGCAATGTGTCTGAGCAAGTGATTTTGTATTCGTTCCTATCTTTGTCTTTATAATGATAGTAGATACTATGGTGTAGATTACTCAATGATGTGGACTATGAATTGTGCCTATGTGTAATTAGGGTTAGCTACATCTCAAATCATTTTGAATAGATGCAAAAACTCATTTCATCGTATTGTAAAGTTTGACGGGCATAATGCACTTTCCCTAATTCATGAATTTTTTCTTGTTGTTTTGTTTTAGTAATAAAAAGTTTACTGAGGTGAAGCTTAAAATCTGTCTTGTTGACATGTCTTGAATCAATATAAGGATTTGAAATTGATTGAACATGCTCATTTTTTACTTGTGCTTGCCGTGATTTATGAACTTAAAAATAAAATATACATATATATACATATACATATATATATATATCTTTTATGTTTATTTCAAGGTTTAAGTGCCCTACTCCAAATTTATAAAGTTTCGCTTGCCTGAATACACCTTGGGCTTTGTCATCTTTATAACTAACTGGCTTAAAATACCATTCGTTTTAAATCAATCTTTTTTTTGCAAATTAGTCAAGAGAAAGACAGTAGCTAAACAATCATAATTGTCATATAGCATTATAAAATAATATATTTTGGGTTGATAATTTAAATTTTAATTCATTAGCTTTAAACAATATTTAAGTTTGTAAGGTTTTACTCTGCCATGATTTTAGTTTATTAAAAACAGCTAAATAAAAGAGTTCTTATTACTATTAAATGGTGAAGGAAAATTTAAACTGACACTGACTACGAGCCACCCATCTGGATTTCAACTGAGCAAGAAGCCTCCAACAACTATATATCCATATAAATTACCTCAATGAAATTCAAGACCTATTTTCAAGTAGCTATTATTATCACTGGAGGACAGAGTCCCCTTGCAGGACTTTGGTCTTCATGATAAAATAGTTTTTAAATGGGCATAAAGGGAGTTAAAAGAAACTATTAAATGGAGTAAGAGAAAAAGAACCGGGAGACAAGCAGGAGATCCTGGCATCTGGGAGGAAGGAAAATGGGGTGGCAGAGGAGGAGGAGTTGGGGGGAGGAGGCAGAGACAGCTGCAAATGCAATACCACCTTGTAAGACAGTAGGAAAAAGAAATGATAGGTATAGCCAGACCCTTGACCTTTGCACTTTTAGTTGAATAGGCACAAAACTGCCTCCAAGAGTGATGTTCATTTTGGTGTGAAAGTAGCCCTGCATCCTTTTTGTTTGACAAAGAGGAAATATTTACCCTTCATATTACCTGATTTACTGGCATCATTAGTTAAGAATTGTTCTGGGTGGCTTAGAATTCAGGGCATGTCTAAACTAGAAAGGAATAATAACTGACTATTCTATTGCTGGCAGTTTGCCTTCCATTTTGTTAACTTTGGATCAGGAAAGAATAACTCACAGCATATGCTGCGGTCATTGTATCTTTTGGGTTTGTGGATTTGTGGCCAGTCTAAAGCCCTTGTCATTTGTTTCTTGTTGACCCTTCCAGTTCGTTCAAAGGAGCTTGTGGGTCTTCATCACTTACTCAAAGGTCAGCCCTTAAAAATGGGTTCTTAGCAGACAGTGGGGAATTTTCCCACTGTAGTGTCTGAAGTCTGTACATTTTAATTACTTTTCAATTCCCTGAATAGCAAGGAATGAGTGAGCACTGACCATGCATTTTGTTTCTAAGGGAGCATTGCACTGATATCCATCCATATGTCTAACATGATGCTGTGCAAATACCTGCAGAGGACATTTTATTCCATTTCTTCCTACTTAGCATTCAGTCTCTCCTTGAAAATATTAAAGATAAAGGAAATTCTTACAGGGATTTTTACTTAAAGGATAATGGTACACATGAAGATCAGAACTATACTTTAGCTGCATTATCTCCAGGAGATCATATGACCAAAATATCCAAGCAACACTGAAGGCCATCAGTTGGAATGTATGTGCTTGTTTAGCAAATCACTGGTTTCTTGCTGACTGTTATCCTGACTGGATTGCTGAAAGCTGTGGATTTCAGCTAAAGGTGGTTATAAGGTGGCCCATTAAGCAGATATAGGTGACCAGAGGGTGTATCCAATGCTGCACCAGCTACTGAAAATCTAGGGGTTTGTTTCATTTTGTTTTTTTTATTACTATAAAAAAATTTTTCTTGGGACTGAAGAACTGGCTCAGTAAGAGCACTTGTACACATACAAAGAACTGACTTCAGATACCAGCACCCAGTGAGAACTGAATGGCCTCTCATGTCTATAACCCCACTGTTTCTGCACCAACACACAAATGTGTGCATATACCACGCACTCACTACATAGACACACCAAACCACACATACATATACGCATGCCACAATACATTCCAGACATGAAAAAGAAATTGTAGAAATATATTTATCTGTATTTATATTAGTTAAGTGGTCGGCACTGTTAATCCTTAACTTGCCATTACGAGTAATCACACAGAGACACCTGATGGATCTTAACAAACCTTAGCCTGGATTGTGCAATCTTGGTCCATCTAAGCTAGCCCTTACTTCTATTCCCCAAATATGACTCCAATATATACATACGTCCTGTGGGCTGTTATTCTCCATGATATGCTAATATTCCAGGACACATGGAATGTAGTTCTTTTCTCAAACCTATGCTATGTGTCCTCCTTCCTGCTCCTCTGGCTTCTTTTTATCCTCACTTCTTCTACCCATGATGCTCTCTGTCAGCCCCAGAAGCCCATGAAGCTTTGCCTTGCCTACCTTTCTCTGATCAATCACAGACCTTGGTATTTTATTGAAGCCAATCATAGACAATGATTAGAAAGCAAATTAACACAGCATTACTTGATGTATAGCAAGCAGGTCTCTGGGAGCAGATTAATTAATATTTAGAATGCATAACATCACCCTATCAAAAAGTAACTTCTTCTATGAGTCATTTATTCTTATGATGCAATTAATTCTTGACTAAAAGCCCCCCTTTCACATGTTAGCATTTATAGGAATCATTTTCAATTTAATAACAAGGAAACCATACTTATTTCAAATGTAGTCCAGTGCAAATGTAAGCAACTCAGACTTAATAATGTTAAACTTTCTTTTTTTGTCATGATACTATTTTTTTCCTTTGAATTTTTAAAAAATAAGTTTTAGAAGTGAAATATACTCAATGCTAGACCTTAATACATTAATAACTTTATTAATTTTTAATTGTGTTTGTATTATTTAAAACAATTTTTAAATTTAAATATATTTTGATTGTATTCTTTCCCTCCCCTAAATTCTTCCATATCCTCTCCTACTACTGACCACCAAGATTTAAGTTCTTTCTCAAAAACAAAGCAAAATAAAAGCTCAATACAACAACAAAACCCCCCAAACCAATAAAACAAAATAACACCCAAACAGAGGGGAAAAGCTAAAAGAAAACTAAAACCAAATAGAAGCACACTCAGAAAGCTGTTGAGTCCATTGCATGTTGGTCCTGAACATAATCCTTAGCATGAGACCAGTCCTGGGGTGGTTGATGTACTCAGCGACACTCTGCTGGGGAAAACTGATTTTCCCCCTCCTAGTAGATGAAACTGAGAGTTCAGTTGGTAACATTTGCCCTACTTGCTAGGTTTTCATTCATTCGTGCATTCATTCATTCGTTCTTTTGTTCATTCGTTCACTTTACAAAGCTACAACAATATAAAATGTAATAATATAAACCAAAAACTATCACATCGATGTTGGACAGGACAAATCAACAGAAGAAAAATATCCGAAAAGAAGGCACATGAATCAGAGACCCACTCATTCATATAACCAGGAATTCAATAAAAACACCAAGACTACAGTAATAATATACATGCAGAGGGCCTGGTGCAGACCCGTGCAGGTCCTGTGCATGCTTCTTCAGACTCTGTAAGTTCACATGGACTTTTCTCAGTGAGTTTAGGGCGACTTGTCTTCCTGGTGTCTTCCATTCTCTCTGGCACTTATCTTCCTTCCACCTGCTCTTCCAAGGGAAAAGATCTCTTTTTCATTTAGTGATATATCCCAATTTTTAAAACATGCTCACACATACAGTAGGTTCTAAACAACTGTAATAAATATACATTTTGCTGTTACTTTCTTGTAATTTTTTAGCTTTTATTCTGTTAAAATAAAATGAAAAGAATTTTCAAAATCTATAGAACACACTACATGATAAATTCTCTTCACTGAATTATTTTAAATTATTTCATCATGTATTACTAAGATGGTAATATATCCTCAATTACCATAACTATTGAGTTTTGCTTATACAGTATTTTCTTTTCCAAAACTTCTAGCTTAAATCTAAAAGTGGTTATTTGTAATATAAGGAAATATAACCTGTTGTTACATTTTTAAATGTAGGAATAACAACACTCCCTGTAATTTGCTACATATAGAAAAATATGCATGTTGATGCATATATTTTAATTCTTTTATTTTAAAAATTAAAATATTATTACATCATTTCCTCTTCCCTTTTCTTCCCACTAACCTTCCCATATACACTTTCATTTTGTTCTCTTTTCAGTTCATAGCCTCTTTCTCATTGTTGTACATGAATACTTGAATGGACACACACACAAACAGACAAACACACACACAGACACATATATCTGAAAATATAACCTACTCATTTTGCATAACATTACTCATATATAGGTGCATGTATTTTGTTAAATTCATGTTTATATTATTCAGCATTATATGCAATTTAGAAAAATAAAGTGCTATTTAAATACTATTTCTCTGATCAAAAGAAATACAGCCTGCCTGAAATAAAAGAATAGAATACTCTTGAACCCTTACCACATGATTTAGATGGGTTATAATATCACATGTGAGGCAAAGACTTCACACTCTACTCCAATGGTGATTTACAATGAATATATTTCCTTTATAAATTTTCAAAGTAAATAGAGGTTTCAAATGGGTAATGATTACATCTAATAAAAGTTCCTTTTCAGCCTATTTAGTCACTACTATTGAAAAATTTAGCCTAGGCATGCATAATGGAACCAGTTGCCCCACAATATATTTATGAACAGTGCCAAATTAGAGCTACGGCATAAGCTAAATGAGCCTCTGTTATTGTAATTCCCTAGAGAGTTTAAATGAACGAGGTTAAGCAATAAAGTACCTTTGTTAAGTGTAAAAGGTGGTACCAAGAAAAAGACTAATACAATGTTACTGAAAATGTCAATACCTAAGTATAACTTTTCTCAAAGTGTGATAACATAACATCTGTTCTATAAAAGTTATTCAAGAAGAATGAAGTCTACCTACAACATTTTATATCATTAAAAAAGACAAAATTTTTTTACTAAGATAATACACTATTCTTATTTTAAGAGAACATTAAACTAATATTTTTGTTTTTGTTTCCTTCTGTTTGTAACAACTGAATTTTTGGCATATCAGGGTGGTAAAAATTAAAAACTTAGGTTAAGGATAAAATAATAAAGGTTTTCATTTTAATGAAACAATGCTTTTCATGCTTCAGCCTGAGAGTTAACCTCATTTGAACATAGACTTTCTTTTGAAAATTTTTCAAACACACCCACAATAATATGGATAAGGTTCTAATAATTTTCTATGTCTCCATATCTCAGACTGTGACTATTAGGATTCTGTAACACTTGATTAATCTGTTTATTTCTCTTTCCCACTCTTTGTTAAATTACTTCACATTGATTCATCATGCAATTCTAAAATTCTGAATACATTGCTATAAAACTGCGTTGCAATTATCATATGTAGCAATTTTTTATTTTCCAAAATTAAAATATTTCAACATGTACTTCTTTCCCTTTCCTCCCTCAACCCATCTCTCTTCTTAACTTTTACTCCCTCTTAAATTCATGACCTCCTTTTGTTATGTTGTTCATATACGACATATATATATACATGTATACACACACATATGTACATAAATACATACATGTGTGCATGCATAGACATAGCTGGCTCAAGTCATACACTGTTACTTGTAGGTATGCGTTTTAAGTCATGACCACTTAGTATCAGATAACCAGTTAGCAGGCTCATTTCAAAGAAAGATGATTTAGCTGGCTCTCAGTATCCCTTAGGAGTTTTTATCTCTTTGTCTAGGCCTGAGGCCTTATGAGACTTTCCTCTTCCATGTTAGCATGTCTGTTGCATAACTAGCAACCCTAAGCGTAGTGTCTATATGTGATCTAAGACTCTCACAAAGCCATATTAAAATTCTTTTCTTTTGCTTTTAAAAATTATCTTTAAACAAAACTGTAGAACATGTTAACATCCTAGCAGAATTATCTCCAGTTAGTCTGTATTAGGCAATGAATCTGTATAACAGCAAACCACATCTCTACAGCATTTGAGTGGGTGGAAAAGTCGTGACTTACTTTATTTAGAATAATCTCTCAATGAAATGGGAAAGCAGCTGTTGCTGTTATGAAGGTTCTGTTGTTTCACAAATGGGAACAATTTCCTGGATACTCAGTTATTAGTCTTTCACACAGGTTTTAGTGCTAAGCAAGTCATTGCTTCCATTTGAAAGAGATGATTGAGCATATCAATCCCTCAGTGGCTTTGGAACACTATGACATGGTTTCACCATATGAACTCATGATGCGTTGGAGAGTGGTGATTTTACAAATGTGCATTTAAAGCATATTTTTTCATTCATCACCTCCAATACACATAAACAGGCATGGGTACACAGACTATTACTCAAAGATTAAAATCATAAACAAAATTGAGAACTTGTATTATTCTAAACTTCTTGAAATACTGTGTTTGTAAACTGAGTTGTACAGGGGAGGATAATTTACAGAATTTTCTATGAAAGTATTTAGGAAAAAATTAAATTGATTATGCATGTATGACATGTTACTTGAAATTTTAACTTCAAACACACAAAGGAGAGTTATAAGATACTCATATCTGTTTCTCTAAATGTTGACAATATCTGTTGTAAAGATTATAGAATGGGTGCAAGAAATGAGCATTTTCAAAACAGTCCAAATCAACAAAATAGTAGAAGAATCCATAAAGCAGTAAACAGATTCAAAGGTTCTCAACCTCCCTAACCCTGTGACTCTTTAATGCATTTCTTCATGTTGTGGTGACCCCCAACCATAAAATTATTTTTGAATTTACTTCATAACTGTATTCTTGCTAATGCCATGTAAATATCTGTGTTTTCTGGTTGTCTGAGGCAGCCCCTGTGAAAGGGTTGTTAGACCCCCAAAAGAGTCCCAACCCACAGGTTGAGAAACATTCTTCTAGCGGAAGTTTAAGATAGTAAAATGAAAGGTAGGTTCTATAGTGCCACAAAACCAAACAGAATTGCTTAAAAGCACTTTTCTGTAATTATTCTAATCACAGGACGTTTACAGTCAGAATATCAACAGATAGAAAATTGTCTCTTAATTTTTTTCACAACTGTATGTGATCATAGTCTTCAGAAAAAAAACAGATTTAAAGACTGCATGCACATTGATTTGCAGAATATATAGGCTGCATTATAAAAATATCCCAAATCACTCTCACATTCCTTTTAAATCAACATTCAGATGTATGACATGTTTTACATTCAGTTGGCAATGACAAAAATAATCTACCTGCAAGTTTCTATCTCAACTTCATAATAAAATTTATCCTGAAACCATAGCCAGCAGATACTGCCCAGTCTAATGACCCATGTGTTAAAAAGATGGTATCTTTAACATGATATATTTAAAATGTAAATTATGCAAATTCAATTTGTCCGAAGAATTTTTATTTTTTATATTTCTCAGAAATTTTCATTGTTTATGATGAGCCTGTTTTGTATAGGTATTGTTGCTAGTTGGTGACTTAAATATATTTTCTAGTAATATGTTATACACTAGTGGCAGAGACTGCTTTTTCTAGATGTGGAATCCTAACCCTAATTCTAACACTAACACTAACCCTTGACTAATCAACCCTTAAACTCCATATAGTATTTTTGCTCATTTCTCTCCCCTATATCCAGGAATATCTAAGACTGTGAGATGAAGAACTGCTGGAGATATGAGGAGTTAAGAGTTCATTCGGCTGTCCAGATGTATCCAAGTACCCCGTTATTTGGCAATAAATACATCTTGGCAACTGATTGAACTTTTCACTTTTCTTTACTCAACTGGAGCATCTACAACATTCAAGGCCTGCTAGACAGTCCAGAGTGTATGATTCCTTAACCAAATGAGACAGGGAGCAAGATCTGCCTTTGGGTGAAAGGACTTCATTGTAACCCCAAGAGGGAAATACATTTTTGTATGCAGCTATGCTAGATTGTATGTACCTTCATAAAATTAAAGGGAATTGTGTTTTGTGTTTGAAAAAATAAAACCAAACATGGGTATTCTAATCACCGACAAGTATCAAGAGTCTGTATTATCAGTGTAAAATAACTCTGTATTTGTGGTTAATAATTGCTAGGATTCCCTCAATCTATGGATACTTACAGCTATAAATCTGACTGATATATTTCCTCCACTTATCTTTACCTTATTATTTGATTCCATTACATTTGTAGCAATGATACACTCTTGATCTGTTATTGCCTATTTGTTGTGCTAGAATATAAACTCTCTGAGAGCACGGGCTTTTCTGCCTTGCTTTGCACCATGTGGACAGTAATTGGCTGAGTGCCTAGCACAGAATCGGCAATCAATAAATGTTTTAACACACAGAAATTTGATTGTATAGTTTTCAGTCTTGCAGGTCAGTTGGAATTGGTCTCCAAACATACATTAATATATGGTTTTCCCCTTAGCTCTGCTTTTTAGGAGTCTTTAGTTTTCTTTACTATAAGGATAGTTACCCTGAGATAATTTAGGCAGAAGCCTGCTACCACCTATGGAGAAACAACTTCAAATTGCTGGGCATGCTGCTCATGATGACAGATTCCCTCAATTTTTATAACTAAAACTGTGGAATGATTTACAGTAGCAACTTTGGTTCTATTATTATGGAAACTTTTTTTGGAGTATTCTTTTAGGAGAATGAAATAGGTGTTACTGTGGAAAACATACTCTCTTAGACGCTGTTGGCTTGAGGAACTAATTGTTTTTAGTTTCTTATTAAATTTCACGATGACTACTTTCAGTATATGTGGGCCCGAGGATGTAGCTCAGACATGAGACCTAGGCCATCCCAACACCAAAAAACAGAAGACAAATCCCTAATAGCATATATCAAACAGAAGAATTTAGAAAACACAAATTAGGGATCCAAGGTGGCGGCAGCCTGCGCAGACGTATTTTGATTTTGGGGTTAACAGAAATAACAACAGACATTGAGGAAATCCAGAGAATATTTGGATCCTACTTTAAAAATCTATACTCCACCAAATTTGAAAACTTAAGTGAAATGGACAATTTTCTTAATAGATTCCACCTACTGATGCTAAATCAAGATCAGATAAACAGTTTAAACAGCCCTATAACCCCTAAGGAAATAGAAACAGTCATTAAAAATCTCCCAACCAAAAAAAGCCCAGGGCCAGATGGCTTTAGCACAGAATTCTACAGGACCTTCAAAGAGGAGCTAACACCAATACTTTTCAAACTCTTTCACAAAATAAAATCTGAAAGAACATTGCCAAACTCTTTCTATGAGGCCACAGTCACCCTGATTCCTAAACCACACAAAGACCCAACAAAGAAAGAGAACTTCAGACCAATCTCCCTCATAAACATAGATGCAAAAATACTTTAAAAAATACTAGCAAACCGAATTCAAGAACACATCAAAAGTATCATACACCATGATCAAGTAGGCTTCATCCCAGGAATGCAGGGATGGTTCAACCTATGAAAGTCTATCAACGTCATTCACCATATAAACAAGATGAAAGAAAAAAAAAACACATGATAGTCCCGCTAGATGCAGAAAAAGCATTTGACAAAATCCAACACCCTTCATGCTAAAAGTTCTGGAAAGAACGGGCATACAAGGACCGTACCTAGAAATAATAAAGGCAATATACACCAGGCTAGTGGCCAACATCAAATTAAATGGAGAGAAACTTGAAACATTTCCTCTAAACTCAGGGACAAGACAAGGATGTCCACTTTCACCATATCTCTTAAATATAGTTCTTGAAGCTTTTGCTAGTGCAATAAGACAACTAAAGGAGATCAAGGGCATAAACATTGGAAACGAAGAAGTCAAACTATCCCTATTTGCACATGATATGATAGCATACATAAGCGACCCCAAAAATTCCACCAGAGAACTCTCACAGCTGATAAACACCTTCAGCAAATTGGCTGGATACAAAATTAATTCAAAAAAAATCAGAAGCCCTTCTTTATACAACAAACAAATGGGCTGAGAAAGAAATAAGAGAAACAGCCCCCTTCAAAATAGCCAGAAACAACATAAAATACCTGGGGGTAACTCTAACCAATCAAGTAAAGGACCTATACAACAAGAACTTCAAGCCCTTGAAGAAATAAATGGAAGAGTCCTTTAGAAGATGGAAAGATCTCCCATGCTCATGGATAGGTAGGATGAACATAGTAAAAATGGTCATCCTACCAAAAGCAATATATAGATTCAGTGCAATTCCTATCAAAATACCAACACAATTTTTTTAGACTTGGAAAGAGCTTTTCTCGATTTCATATGGAACAACAAAAAGTCCAGAATAGTTAAATCAATCCTGTACAATAAAAAAACATCTGGAGGTATCACTATCCCAGATTTCAAGCTGTACCACAGAGCAATGGTTGTAAAAACAACATGGTATTGGTATAAAAACAGACCAGTAGATCAATGGAATCGAATTGAAGATCCAGAAATGCACCCACATACCTATGGTCACCTAGTTTTTCAAAGAAACCAAAACGCCACAATGGAAGAAGGACAGCATCTTCAACAAATGGTGCTGGTCCAACTGCATGTCCACTTGTAAAAGAATGAAATTAGACCCATACTTATCACCTTGTACAAAACGTAAGTCCAAGTGGATCAAAGACCTTAACATAAGGCCGGTCACATTAAATCTACTAGAAGAAAAAGTGGGAGAAACCCTCGAACTCATTGGCACAGGCGACAACTTCCTGAACAGAACACCAACAGCTCAGGACCTGAGATCAACAATCAATAAATGGGACCTCATGAAACTGAAAAGCTTCTGTAAGGCAAAAGACACTGTCATTCGAACAAAATGGCAGCCTACAGACTGGGAGAAAATCTTCACCAACCCCACATCTGACAGAGGGCTAGTATCCAAAATCTACAAAGAACTCAAGAAATTAAATGCCAAGAAACCAAATAATCCAATCAAAAAATGGGGGACAGAGCTAAATTGAGAATTCACAAAGGAGGAATCCCTAATGGCTGAGAGACACTTGAAGAAATGCTCAACATCCTTAATCATCAGAGAAATGCAACTCAAGACGACTCTGAGATTCCATCTCACACCTGTCAGAATGGCTAGGATCAAAAGCTAAAATGAAAGCACATCCTGGCGAGGGTGTGGAGAAAGGGGTACCCTACTCCTTTGCTGGTGGGAAGGCAGGCTTGTGCAACCACTATGGAGGTCAGTCTGGCGATATCTTAGAAAACTTGGGATAGCTTTGCCTCAGGACCCAGCCATACTACTTCTGGGTATACAACCAAATGCCTCTTCACGGAATCATAAGGAAGTTTCCTCATCTATGTTTATAGCAGTCTTATTTGTAATAGCTAGAAACGGGAAACAACCCAGATGTCCCTCAACCGAAGAATGGTTTAAAAAACTGTGGTACATCTACACAATGGAATATTATTCAGCTATCAGGAACAATGAAATTATGCAATTTGCAGCCAAATGGATGGAACTAGAAAAGCTCATCCTGAGTGAACTAACCCAGACTCAGAAGGACACATATGGCATCTATTCACTTATAGTAGGATTTTAGCTATATAGTAGAAGGTATTGATACAACAACTAACACACCAAAGGGAACTTGGGCATAGACTTTTAATTTTTATTTATTTATTCATTTATTATATTTTGTTATATATTTTTCTATTTTTTAGTCTTTTTATCTGTTTGTCTGCTTATTTGTTTGTTTGTTTTTTAGTTCTCTCTCCCGGGCAATGAGACACTTTTCACTGATGGTACTGCTTCGTAGACCCCCAATGAATGAGGAGGCTCTTGGCCCTCATACGACCTCTCAACTGAGATGAGGGACTGTTATATAAGGACACCCAACCCAGAGAAATGGGATGGAAGAGTTAGAAGGTAAAGAAAAAAATGAAATGTGATGTTTTGGCCTTTTACTACTAATTGTCATAAACTGTTTAGTATAATTAAGAAATGCAAACTAATGGTTATGCCAGCCGGTCATTCTGTTAGGTACTATGACAGCCTATTATAGTTACTTGCTAAGTTAATCAGAAATAAACCTGCTACAAGACAAGCAACATTTGCTTACCCTAATATAAGAGATAGATAGGACCTCTTCAAAAACCTCAAGAGATCTGCAGAATATGGCGTTCAAAGATGTTTTCATAACTTTAGATTTTTTTTATATCGAGACATATCAACTCATGACAGCACCCCCTATTCTACCCCAAGTAGAAGATGAGCATAGAAGAATCTCCAGTGGGAGATGATTGAATTAGTCGCAAGCCTATCTATTGGTAGGAAAAGCCCCTTGCTCCAACTGTAGATAGAATGCTGTCCAAAAAGGACAAAACCTGGAAGCAGGTAAGTCAACAGCCTAGCTCTGCCAAGACAGGGTAGGCAAATCCTTCATAACCCCTGCTCTAAAATCCATGTCTGTCAGAGAAACGGGGCCAAACGACTGAAGATCGATGCTGTAATGTATGGAGAGAAAATGGGAACTGTCCAGGCAGCCACTGGTATGTCATTTCTTAGTTTTGGAAGCTGCAGGCCCTGTACTTCCTATCAAATCAGATATATTTATCCCTCTCAGGTCTCTGAGGTAGTTGAAGAACAGATAGCTAAAGTCTCATAATTAAATTTTGAGTTGTTTAGGAGTCAGGAGAGTGTTATAGATCTAAGAAGATGCTTTTAAAACTGTGTTGCAGATTAGTGTGAATGTTGAGTTAGATATAGAACTTTAAACTCATGGAGATGCTTAGATAGTAGAATGTTAAAGTCAGGTGCCAAATACATATGGACTGGAAATTGGGAATGTAGGCTAAGCCATATATCCCTCATAACTGTGGCCTAATTAAAAAAAAAAGAAAAAGAAAACACAAAGTAGGAAAAAATATTTCATTTGCAGTCTAAGTAATAGAGAAAAAGTTCTACATGCCTCACTGCTCACTAGTTTTTTCTGTACAGGAGAGTGAGGGAGTGTAAGTATTGGCAAGAACTGTTTCAAATTAATAAATCATATTAGTGTTGTGAGATCCAATGAAATGTCTTGAAAAGACATCAAGTGCCATCCCCTTAATGTTTCTCCCCTCTGTTTTCAACAGAGAAATTATAAAATCTCCAACATATATAACTATATGTGCTATATATATATATATATATATATATATATATATATATATATATACCAGAAGTGTTTTATTTTCCTCTTGCCACACTACAGGGAAGAGTCCAGTTTTAGGTCTGAGGCACTACATTCTAGGGCAAACCTAGTTAAAATGCAATAAGCTAACTGCCTTAAACCTGAGGTATAGACCCCTTATCTGACTTAGTGAGGAATTTTTCATTTCCACAGATGTCTGTTAACCCAAGATTCTTTAATGTGGTATAAAATAGCATTTCCTGAAAGAGTAGATTGCTGAACAGGGAGGGTTTTGAAACTACCACTGTTGAAAGTTGTTCTAAAGAACATCAACTGCCAACATAACTTAAATATAGACCTGCCTGAAGACAAGAAACTATATTATTTGGTCCCTTATAATTTTTCAGTCTCAGGAGCTCTGTGAATTCAAGCTTGTAGAATAGTTCAGCCTTTAAAATGGAAAATGGAGTGTTTGGTTTCATTTAAATTCACAGAATGCATTTCTAAATGAACTTACCATATTGGAAGTGACTATATTTAGTGGTAGGAAAGGATTTCATTTGATTGTACTCTCTGGAAGTTTTCCCATCAAATCATAAAGGTTTACATGATGTGACTATTCACGACAAAAATGAATTTTTTTTAGAATGAAAAGAGTGTGCTTTATAACAAAATCTCTACAGAACATTTAAAAATTAAAGGAACATTCATGGAAAATACCTTAGTTCTAAGAGTATTTTTTAGATTTCATGAGTATACTCCAAACTGTTTATAAATCTGTACACAATTATTGTCTTCACAGGAACAATCTGAACATTTGTGATTAACTCATATTTTGATCTAGCCATCTGCTGAAAGTTGAGTACATATAATAATCAGAGAGAAGATTTTATTAACATTTTACATGTTGTCAGTTTCATATGTGTATAAAGTATATTGTGATAATATTCATACCTACTACTTTCTTCTATCCACTTCCACTCCTGCAGCTCATCTTCTTTCCAGTTCCTTTCCTACTTTTGGGTATTATTCTGGGGACAGTTCTTGTGCTGATACTACAGTTGCTTTGTATCCAATATTATCTTGATCACTGTGCCACAGTGGCTGGATGGATAAGGTATTGGCTTCCTAATTACATTGGTCATGACATATCCACAAAAGCATTTAACAGCACTCCTATCTTCCCTCTAATTTCTCTAATCTTTATACCTCCTTCCCATGACATTCCAGAGAGAAAACTAACTAAATAATGAATCTTTAATTTTGAGCATTGAAAACTAACTGCAATATTACATGTTTAGTTCTTAAATTACTTATCATACACAGTCAGACAAGGGGTGGGAAAAATGGCTCAGTCAGTAAAGGTGTTTACAACAAAGCTGAATGAGCTGAGTTCAATCCTCATGACCTATATGATGGAAGGAAAGAAGAGATTTTTGCTAAATTCCACCTCACCTCCACACCTCTTCCATGGCATACATGTGAGTTTAAAACAAACACACACATACATATGCACACATAAAACACAAATAAAATAAAATAAATGTGATTTTATGAGTCATCCAGGAATCATTTGTTTACTGTGCATTCTACAGTCTGATAAGAATTCCATGTTAGATTTACTCTCTTCAATAATGTGCTTCATCACCATGGTTACCTGGCAGATTTTCCAGAATTTTTTTATGTTTATTTATTACTTCAGGGTACATCTCCATCACAGTGACATCTTTGCACCCCTCCCAATCCCTCTCTCCCAACGTCTACCCCCTCTCCCTTCCATCCCGCTCCTCCAGAGTGGAGAGTCCCTACATATCAGTAGCCCACCCCAGTTCAGCAGTCATTTGAGGGCAAAGAGCCTCCTAATACACTGGGGGCCTACAAAGCAGCAACACTAGGACAAAGTGTCTCATTGACAGGTAACAAATTTTGTGTTCCTGTTTTCTTTGTTGCTTTGGTTGTAGTATAGTTATCCTGCACTATATGTCTAAAATATGATTATAAGTGAATAGATGCCATGTGCATCCTTCTGAGTCTGGGTTAGTTCACTCAGGATGAGCTTCTCTAGTTTCATCCATTTGGCTGCAAATTGTATGATTTCATTATTTCTGATGACTGGGTAGTTTTCCATTGTGCAGATGTACCACAGTTTTTTATCCATTCCTTGGTTGAGGGACATCTGGGCTGTTTCCAGTTTCTAGCTATTACAAATATGGCTGCTGTGAACATAGATGAGCAGTTGGTGTTCTGTTCTGGAAGTTGTCACCTGTGCCAATGAGTTCCAGGCCTTTCTCCAATTTCTCTTCCATTAGATTTAGTATCTCAGGCTTTATGTTAAGGTCTTTGATCCACTTGGACTTCTGTTTTGTGCAGGGTGTTAAGTATGGATCTGTATGAATTCTTTTATATGTCAACATCCAGTTAGACCTTACCATTCATTGAAGATGATGTTCTTTTCCATTGTAAGATTTTGGCTTCTTTGTCAAAAAGTAAGTGACCGACCATAGGTGTCTGAGCTCATTTCTGTGTCTTCAATTTGATTCCATTGATCCACTGGTCTGTTTCTATATCAGTACCATGCTGTTTTTATTACTATTGCTCTGTAGTATAGCTCAAAATCTGGGATCTGATACCTTCTGATTTTTTTTATTGTACAAGATGGATTTAGCTCTTCTGGGTTTTTTATTATTCCATATGAAGCTGAGAATTGTTTTTTCCAGGTCTTTCAAGAATTGTGAAGCTATTTTGATTGGAATTGCTTTGAATATATATATTGCTTTTGTTAAGATGGCCATTTTTATTATGTTGATCCTACTTATCCATGAGCATGGGAGATCTTTCCATTTTCTGATGTCCTATTCAATTTCTTTCTTTAAGGACTTGAAGTTCTTGTCATACAAGTCTTTCACTTGCTTGGTTAGAGTTACCCCCAGGTATTTTATATTGTTTGTGGATATTGTGAAGGGTGTTTTTCCCCTAATTTCTTTCTCAGCCCATTTATCTTTTGTATAAAGAAGGGCTTCTGATTTTTTTTTTTTTTTAGTTAATTTTGTATATAACCACCTGCAGCTCAAGACCACTCTGAGATTCCATCTCACACCTGTCAGAATGGCAGTGATCAAAATCTCAAATGACAGCACATGCTGGCGAGGGTGTGGAGAAAGGGGAACACTCCTCCATTGCTGGTGGGAGTGCAGGCTTGTGCAACCATTATGGAAATCAGCCTGGTGATTCCTTAGAAAACTTGGAATAGCTCTACCTCAAGACCCAGCCATACCACCTCAGGGTATACATCCAAATGAATCTTCACCAAACCACAAGCATGTTTCCTCATCTATGTATTTTGATTGGAATTGCACTGAATCTCTATATTGCTTTTGGTAGGATGGCCATTTTTATTATGTTGATCCTACTATGAGCATGGGAGATCTTCCCATCTTCTGATGTCCTCTTCAATTTCTTTCTTCAAGGACTTGAAGTTCTTGTCATACAGGTCTTTCACTCGTATGAAAGTGGCTCTAAGACAAACAATCAATAAATGGGACCTCATGCAACTTAAAAGCTTCTGTAAGGCAAAGGACACTGTCATTAGGACAAAATGGCAACCTACAGATTAGGAAAAGGTCTTTACCAACTCCACATCTGACAGAGGGCTAATATCCATAATTCACAAAGAATTCAAGAAATTAAATGCCAAGAAACCAAATAATCCAGTCAAAATATGGGGAACAGAGCTAAACAGAGGATTCACAAAGGAGGAATCCCTAATGGCTAAGAGACACAATGAAGAAATAAATGCTCAGCATCCTTAACCATTAGATTTTCCAGAAATTTAAAGATAAAAATGAATCTGAAATGATTAGTTTAGAGGATATAGGACAAAAAGCCAACCAAGTTTTCCACAAAGTTCTAAAATTCTTCCTTCTTCAAACATAATGTATATATAAAAATCACATGCCCACCCTCTACTGTTACTAAAATTTTATTCTTTTCAATTTTACATCTTCCACTTTTCCAAGTCTCACTTAGCCCTCCTAGTGTATAAATCAACTGCTTTATACACTGCACTTGTCTAATTAACTAAAATAGAAAGAGGATACACACAAACATGCACACAAATATACACACACACACAAATACACAAACACAAAGGTGCCAATCTTTATTCTACAAAATGTTTTAACTTTGTTTTTTATTACTTTTCAAGATAATTAGTGATTATTGTTTTAAGCATTTTGGCGAGTGATAAGGATTTTTGACAATGTGAAATTTGTTCCTGAATATTTAATGGATATCTTATTTTGGTTCAAATAACTTCAAGTGTTCAAACAATTTTTATAACCTATGTTAGTTAGAGATGTAATGTATTAACATACAAGCATGGATTTAATAAGCAACATTTAAATATAATGTTCAATGTTTCATTCAACACTTGGATTTATGTTTAAGATTTTTGTTAATTAATATCTGCTATAAAATCATATTTTTTTGGTTCTCCACGGAACAGATCCTGGCTGTCCTGGACTCCCTTTGTAGACCAGGCTGGCCTCCAACTCACAGAGCTCTACCTGCCTCTACCTCCTGAGTTCTGTGATTAAAGACATCCACCACCAAGCCCTGCTTAAAATCATACTCTTAAAAATCACATGGAAATAAATATCCTTCCCCTATTTTGCCTTAGCAAAATCTGTTATTGATAATTTACATATCCTACAATGCTTTAGAGACTGCCTCAAAATGTCTGTGGCAAATGCTGTGGGAAGGATTTAAAGATTGACATGAGTAATTACTGACAGTAAATTCACTTCTGTGATTTAACTTTATTATTATTATTATTATTATTATTATTGTCATTATTATTATTACATACTTGAGAAAATAATTGAATTTAGAGTAATATTTTTTCTGTCCCCTCATACAGTTGTGCTTAAATACCCACAAAGTCTATGGGAGTCCTAAGAACTCTGCTTAAAGGGTAGCCAATTAGTTAATTATCTAAAAATGGAGTTTTTAAAAATTCACAAAGGACAATCTTCCCAACTTTAAATGTTTTAA
>CAJQZJ010000252.1:288216-355766 GCA_907164525.1 Lophiomys imhausi | reverse complement strand
ATTCATAAAGTTTTAGTGTTAGGTTTAGAGTTAGGGTTAGTGTTAGGGTTAGAGTTAGGGTTATGGTTAATTTAGTGTTAGGGGGGTGGACTAGTTTTAGGGTAAGTGTTAGCAGTGTTCTTCAAATACAATCTATCTTCACTCTGTGAATAGTTCCTTAAGACCTAGTTGTTACACGAACGTCTTCTTTGATATGTCACACAGGGAATAGTAAGACTGTTAGTGTGTCACAGAAGTATGTTAGCAAAGATAAACAAACATATCATGAAGCTGAGGGATTTACAAGATTTTCATAAAGGTTTAGGGTTAGGAATAAGGTTAGGTTTAGGGTTAGGGCTAGGGTTAGGTTTAGGGTTATGGTTAGGGTTAGGTTTAGGTTTAGGCTTAGGGTTAGGGTTAGAGTTAGGTTTAGGTTTAGCAGTGTACTTCTTCAAATACGATCTCTCTTCACTCTGTGAACAGTTCCTTAAGACCTAGTTTTAACACGAACGTCTTCTTTGATTTGTCACACAGGGAATAGTTAGGCTGTTAGTGGGTCTCAGAAGTTTGTTAGCTAAGATAAACAAACATGTCAGGAAGCTGAGGGATTTCCAGGACTTTCATAAAGGTTTAGGGTTAGGGTTAGGGATAAGGTTAGGGTTAGGGTTAGGGTTATGGTTAGTGTTAGGGTAGGGTTAGGGTTACTGTTAGGGTTAGCCTTAATGTTAGGGTTTGGGTTAGGGTGTGTAGTGTCCTTTTCAAATAAGAACTAACTTCACTCTGTGAGGAGTTTCTAAGCCTAATTTTAAAACGAACGTCTTCTTTGATTTCTCACACTGGGATAAATATGGCTGTTAGTGTGTCACTGAAGTATGTTAGGAATGATATATAAACATATCTGGAATCTGTGGGATTACGAGGACATTCATTATACATGTATAATGAACAGACTTTTTACCACAACTACTAGTCATGAATGCTTCCTTTAGGGAACCTTGTTTTCAAATACACATTGTTAGCTCTTCTTTGTAATTGCCCAGTAGAAAGAACAAAAAGTGAAAATCTCTTTATCTCATAAGTGAACAAGTCTGAAAACACGGTAATAATGTACATTCATCATGAATATTCACAATTAGAATGCAGAGTATACTTTCCTCAAAGACGAACTATCTTCATTCTCAGAGAGTTTCTTAAGGCCTAGTAGTAAAACGAACAATGGGTGGGTCTCAGAGACTGAAACAATGTTTTGGGTGTGGACAGACAGGCCAGCTCAAAAGGGAGTGCCGTAATAAAGGGAATGAGGGGCAAATACTGGTCCTATACCAAGGCCTTCAAGACCATCTACTCCATGTCCTCGCTATCACAAGGGCTTCCATTGGCAGAAAGAATGTAGATTCCACTTTGTCACTGAAGGAAAAAACTCTTCCACCTTTAAACTAAATGTGGGGCAACCTCCAGCCCTGTTAGCCCAAGGAAGAAAATTAGAAGCCCAAGAGCCAATTAAATTATCTAAAGGGCCCTCCCCTGGATGTAACTCCACACAGAAGCCCGCTAAGCATGCCCGTGATGCACCCAGGGCAAATGAACTGTACCTGAAATAAGGCCCAAAATGGGTACTAACATTACTGGAAAGAGGTTACCTTGCCTGATAGACACTGTTGCCAACCAGACTGTGTTAAGAAAAGAGGAAGTCACCTGGAAACTTTTCCCCAGGCCCTCAATCTTGGGAATCAGTGGGAGAGGGGGGGAACCTGGTTGGAAGAAAGCCAGAACTGTCTTCTATAGAAAGACATGGATGGGTCCACGGGCGGGATTAGGCCTTTGGTTGCTTCAGGGCTCAATGCAAACCTGTTAGGTATCTAGGGCCAGGCAGATGCCTACATTACCACAGATCATAAGGCCTTTTATGATGACATTATGGATGGGGAGGAGTCACAACTGCTGCTGATAGAGAGAGAAGCAATTTGAGAAAGACTCCCCCAATGCTGCTGCTCCCCTTATTAAGTGGACCCCCAGACCCCCAGTCTGGGTGGAGCAGTGGCCTCTCTCTTTGGTTAAGTTAAAGGCATTAAAGGAGCTCTTGGCCGAACATATTCCAGTTACGGCTGGAACATATTCAACCATCCATTAGTCCATGAAATTCTCCCATGTTTGTAATTAGGAAGAGGTCTGGTAAAGGGAGAATGTCACAGGATCTTAGAAAGATTAATAATTGGATGGTTATACAAGGTCCACCCCTGTGGGGGCTCCTTTGGATACCTGCCATTCCAAAGGGCCTTCATTTACTTGTTATTGATATTACGGACTGCTTCTTCTCTATTCCACTATAAACTCAGACCTGTGAGAAATTCGCCTTCTCTGTGTGCCTTCCCTCAAGTTTCAGAGGCCTGATGAGTGGTATGAATAGAGGGTGCTTCCCCATGGCATGACCAATAGCCCAGCCTTTTATTATGTTCAGACCCTTAAGCCTGTTCAAGAACTAAAAGATATTACATTGTATGTTTATATAGATGATATCCTCCTTGGTTCCCCCTCCCCGGAAACACTGGGGAGGGCATACAAAGTTTTCCAAAGATGCTTGACTGAGGGAGGCTTACATATTTCCTCTGAGAAGGTTCAGACTCTACCCCCTTTCAAATATTGGGGTCACTGTTGTCCCTGGAGGGTGTGAGTTCCTTAAAGCCACAGATCCATATTTCAGACTCTTATAACTTAATGGACTTTGAGAGGGTTTTTGGGGAAATGAATTGGCTCCAAGCCTGGATACCTGTATCCACGGGACAGTTGTTACCCCTCTTTGAGCTCCTAAAGGGTAGACAAACCCACAGACATCATAACTTTGGAGCCTGCACATAAGGCTGCCTTTCAAGTTGTTCAAAAGGCTCATGACAAAGCTGAACTAGCTCGGTATGAGCCTCATCAAGACCTTCAGCTATGGATCCTGCCCGGTGTTGCTCTGCTTGTGTCCATGGCTGTTCAGAGGGGTCAACCATTACAGTGGGTTCATGCTGCTTTCTGAGGTACACACAGGGTCTATGACTCATTGGACCAGGTGACTGATTTAATAATGAAGGCTAGGGACATCATGCTGCACAATTTTGGCATGACCTAGGGAAATTGTAGTTCCTTATCTATTGGCAGACTTTGAATGGGGTCAAAGAAATAATGACAGGCTGGCCCTAACCCTCGAGGGATTCTTTGGAAAGCTAGACTTCCATTATGGGCCATAAAAATGGGTTACTTCATTTAAAAACTTGGATTGGAGGACCCCTAAATTATTCAAATTTAATCCAGTTATGGGGACCCTCAACATGTTTACAAATGAGGGTAGAGAATGGACAACTGCGGTCATATTTTAGGATGGTGACTCAAAAATATACACACACCCCTGCAAGGGCTCAGCTCAGTTTAAAGAGCTGTTTGCAGTCATCCTAGATTTGTCCAAGGTCCCTCAACCTATGAACTTGTTCTCTGACAGCCAATATGTGGTAAATTTGCTTTCCAGGCTGCCCCAATCCTATATAAAGTTAGATAGTAATCCCATCACCCCTTTAGTGATTTAAGCATGAGTAATACTGCTTGGCAGGGTAAATGTTATATATGTACATCATCTCAGAGGCCATCAAGGACTACTTGGCCTGATGTCCTTGGGAAACTGCCTTGCTGATGAGGAAGCTTCATCTTGGTTCCAGGCTGCTACTCTACAGGAGGCACATAGTCTTCAAGATCTAACTCACCTTAATTGGAGAGGGCTTCACAAAGGATTTCCCCCGATTCCCATTGTAAATTTTAAAAAGGTTGTTCATACTTGTAAATCCTACCTACCTTTTGTACAAGTCCTTCCTTTACAATCGATGGGAGTAAATCCTCGTGGCTTAAAACCTAATACACTATGGCAGACTGCCATGACACACTGTGCTCCCTTTGGAAAGATTAAATACATATTTGTCTCTATTGACACTTTCCCTCACGCCTGTTGGGCCACTGCCCATATGGGCGAAAAGGCTGAACATGCACAAAGCCATTTTTTTTTCACAATGTTTTGCCACATTAGGCCTATGTTATCAGGTAAAAACAGATAATGGTCCATGCTTTGTTAGCAGGGTCCTTCAAAACTTCTTTCACCACTGGCAGATTAAACATACTACAGAAATTCTTCATTATCCTAGGGGACAGGCAATCGTTGAGACACATCACCAAAACCTAAATACCCAAATACAAAAACAAAAAGGGGGAATGAGCCCTCATCAACAGCTTGGGTTGACATTGTTTACTTTAAATATTTTAAATTTTTCAAAAAATGAGGCTCTTTCAAGTTTCTGAAAACATTGGTCAACTCAAGATCATAAAATAGATATATGGGTAAAATGGAAAAGATCCTGCCATAGGATTATGGAGGGGACGTGACCTGCTTATTGCCATGGGATGAGGATTTAGGTGTGTTTCCAATAGGAAAACCAAGCCCAAATGGGTACCTGTAAGGAACCCCAAATTTCTCCCACAGGGTGGGAGGTCCCTTGCACCTGATGATGTGACCACATTGCCTGAGACAAATGACCAATAAGGAGAGAAATGCTTTCTGTTGGTTTCAAAACCACATGGCCAGATTAGGCCAAAGTTCCCATAAGAGGAGAAAAAGAGAAAGAAGAAGAGGAAAAAGGACAATAAAGACCTAACACAAAAAGTTCCAGGACTAAAAAAGACCTCCTGAGAGGGGCTATTTTTCATCTTGTCTTCCCAGTGTTGGTGTGCCTGGTTTGGCTATTGATTGGAGGGTTACAAATCCCACAGGTGAGAATGGACGGAGGCAGAGGCAGGAGGATCACGAGTTCAAGGACAGCTTGGACCATCCCTGTTCGACCAGTGCATCCATTTCTTGTATTGCATCTTCAGTGCCTGAGATTCCTCCATCTGTTTTCTGGGGGTGAATATCACCTCTGTAGTACCTTATTGCAGTCTTAAAATTTTCATTTCCAGGATTCCCTCGGTTTCCCTTTTCTTTATTGCTTCTATTTCCATTTTTAGGTCTTGAACTATTTTATGTGTTTCATTGAACTTTTTCTTCTTAGATCCTCTAATTGTTTGATTTTCCTTTACTAGATTTTTAAAGAGATTTATTCATTTCCTCTTTAAGGACCTCTGTCATGGTCACATAGTTGGTTTTAAGGTCTTTTTTCTACTTGCTTTCAGCTAAGTTGGAATATCCAGGATATGCTGTGATAGAAAATATGGGTCTGTTGGAGACATATTTCCCTGCTTGTTATTGCTTATGTTCCTATGCTGGGTGTCTTGGCATCTGGGTTATAGGTGATTATAGGTCTAGGTGCTGAATTCTGAGTTTGTCTTGTTTGAGTGGGAGTTTTGTTCCTGGGTTTCTGTTTGCATTCTGGAATTTCACAGAGTATATTGGCTGAATGTTACCTCTTTAACTGACCTGTTTGGCAGATGTGTTCAAGAGGTCAATGCTTGCTGGTGTTTGAGACAGGTAAGAGGAGGCCAGAGATGGTGGTTTTTAGCAAACCACTGGAGGCCTAGACGGAGAGAGGTGAAGCTGTCTCTGGTGTTCTAGTCCAGTGCTAGGGGCAATTGTGAAAATTGGGTCCGGGGTAACAGATAGTTTGGTAGATCTGTGGACAGCCTACCTGGCCTTCTGGGAGGCATGAGATATGATTGAGCAGGGGATACTTGCCCGAGTGGATTCTAGGAGGCAGAGATGAAGCAGGAAAGAAGGGCATTTGGGGATGGTATTTGCTATTTACAGGAGACATAGAAACAGGGAGTGTAAGCTTCCTCTGATATTCACTTCCAGTGCTAAGCGAAACCATGAGAATTGGGTCTGGGATAAAAGATATTGGGATAGGTCTTTGTATAGACTACCTAGTTTTCTGGCGGTCATGCCTGTGGTTAAGCATTCGGGGAGTTTGTGTGTTTCTATAGTGGAGGCTCAGACCCAGAGATGAGGCAGGAAGAGAAGGGGAGATGGGGATGACCTGAGCTATCTATAGGAGGTATGGACAGGGTGAGCAGAAACTGCAGCACTGGTGTCCACCCTGAGTATTGTGGCTGGTGTAAACAGAGAGTGGGGAAGGTCTGGAGACATCCTACATGGTCCCATACCCAGCATCTCAAGACTTAGGCTTCAAGTTCCCAGGGATCATTTATTTACTTCTCTATGTATGTAGTTTTTGTTGTTGTCAATGACTTTCTTGTTCATTGGATAAAAAGTACTATCCTGGCTGCACAGGCCACTCAGCAAATATTCTTCTTGGGATTGACCTGAGTTCAGATACCAACACCCAACTCAACTTGGGAGGCTCATAACCACCTGCTTCTCTAGAACCAGGGGATCTGAAGCCCTCTTCTCTGGTGTGTTACCTGTGTACATATGAAAGTCATTCTCTCTCCCTTTTTTCACACACACACACACACACACACACACACACACACACACCCTGAAAATACACATAGCAATGGGGATAGACTTGTTTGCTTATGACTTATAAAGTAATTAGTGTAAAGCAAACTGTTTTCTATAAAAATCTGCTTTCTTATATTTGTTTTTTAAAAGTTTGCATTTCCTCACACTGGTGCTGACTTGTATCCAGTCATCAATCAGAGGAAACAAAATGATTTCTAAGTAATCCTAGCAGACTTCCTTTTCTTTATCATAAGAAAATGGTATACTTTTAGTGGTCAAAATTATTTTCTCAAATATTGAATCATTTGTATGGTTTAAGCTAATTGGAATATCCCTCCACCCTCAATCCATTTTCTGTTATTGGCAAAGAATAGAACCAGATTACACAGGGAGAGTGGAAGCCAGTGATTTCTTTAATTTTTGATTTTGAGTATACTATTGTAGTTCTTGTTTAAAACATTGTGTTTCATTTATAGGTCTGTCTCTGTGTCTCCTTTTATCAGTGGTGCCATCTATGATGTATGATTTTTAAAAATTATAATGTAATTACATTGTTGTTTCTCTGGAAGATATTAGAGCTTCACTAATTCTTGTCTTCTGAAAACTTAGAATATTATGTTATAAGTTCATTGATAATTTGTTGGTTGGGGACTTTCTCTGGAGAAATAAGTTTTTGTCTTATCTTCTTCATGCTAAAGACTTGCTTCCACCCATTTTTTTTTTTGGCAAAACCGTGTTTTCGGGTGTTACTACCCTTATTATGCTGGCTCTGGAAACAAGACAGATGCAGAATTTAAGGTCTTGGATTCTTCCTCTATGGTTTTAGTTTAGCCGTGTTCCAGCCACCTATATTTCTCAGAATCAGAGTCCTAGTGAGGATACTGTGAGAGTTCATTGCATGAAGCTGTGTGGATGAAGCCTGAGTTGCATTTTGAGAGTATAAGATACCTAAGCTATAAGAAATTTGCAATGGAGAGGTGCATACATATTGTAGAAGTAACAAAACTGAGAGATGTATGAGAAGTTGGAAGGATAGGGCCATCTAAACCCTTTGAAACTGAAGCCCTCTGTATCTGAGACAGAGCTACAGGATTTGGTGTTTGTCCTGTTGGGTTTCTTACCTTGGTCCAATATCCCCTCACTTTCACTATTCCTCTCTATTGGAATGGGAAGACATCTTCGGTGCATTGTATATTGGAGAGATATAACTTGTTTTCTGATTTTACAAGATGTGGCAGTGAAGATATTACCTTGAATGTCCAAAGAATCTTTGGACATTTGAACAGTCTGCCCTGTTATTTCATCTGTCTGTTTGGAACTGTTTAAGCATGCATTCCCTTTTAGTAAGATCTTATTAAAGTTACAGTTTAAACTGGGGCACTTCAGGTTTCTGGAGGATCAATACAGAACTGAACTGAATGTATAATTCTTTGTTGAAACTTCAGTAAAGGCCTTTGAGTTCTTTCAACCTTTTTTGTTTGATTGATTGATTTTTTGCTGGGGACTCAGCATCTTGGACCTCATTATATAGACCAGGATGGCATCCAACTCAATGAGATACACCTTGTTCTACCTACTAGTGCTAAGAGTAAAGGCAGGAGCAAACACACCTTGTTGTCCATCATTTCTGTAGTTAGTAACTATTCATAAAATTTCTCTCATGTGTGCTCAGTACAGTAAATCTGTTTGCTTCTACTCCCTCCTCTCTCTCTCTCTCTCTCTCTCTCTCTCTCTCTCTCTCTCTAAGTAACCCTACATGGTCTTATGCCCAGCATCTCAAGATGTGTGTGTGTGTGTGTGTGTGTGTGTGTGTGTGTGTGTGTGTTAAGTGGCACTTCTCATACAAAGTTATGTCCTATTCAAAGGGTGCAGAATTGACAGAGGGGAACCTCAGTATTCAGGTTCTTTCTAAAATGACTTGGTGATTACCTTAGAACTTCTTTGTCAGGAAATAAGTGGAAAAAGCACAAGAATTTCATGTCAATGATGTATAAATATGAAGTGTTTTTGGAATCATGCTTTCTGTTGTAAACATGTATGGGATATTTTAGGATGCAGTGACTTATGGTGATGTGCTTGTGAACTTTACTCGGGAAGAGTGGGCTCTGCTTGATGCTTCCCAGAAGAGTCTGTACAAAGATGTGATGCTGGAGACCTATGGGAACCTCACTGCTGTAGGTAAGACTGTGAATATTCTTTCTCTTTTTAAAATAAGCAGACATATGTTTATTTATTATTGATGTTTTTCAATAATTTGTATTGAGAATGAGGAAAAAATGAAGTGAATAAATCACCATGGTTGTAAGGTTCACTAACAATAAAAACTTAAATGTTGCCTAATTTCAATAAAGTATCATACATTTTCTGATACTATATTTTAGGCTACAATTGGGAAAAGCATAATATTGAAGAACATCTTCAAAATTCTAGAAGACATCAAAGGTAATTTTCATATGCAAACTGATACAAATATGCCTCTGAGGAAATTTTAATGTGTCCTAGAAGTTTTAAAGAAAAACAACAGTGTAAGAAAGTACTGCTCTAATTGTATCAATAATTATTAAATTCTCACAAAACATGTACCAAAATGTCAGGTCTCTCATTTGTGTTTTCAAGGCATTCCCCTAAGAAAGAAGATAAGGAAACAATGCTATAACACATATCACCCCATTAGAACCATACCCCCGTTGGTGCTATGCTGTAATACTGCCAATCTGTTTGGATTAATACCAGTTAGGTGCTGAAAAGGTAGTGAGTTGGTGATAAGTATATGTGCAAACCCTTCTAATAAGCAAATAGCACAGAGTGAAGCTGCTGTTACTCATAAACTTGTAATAATGTAGCTCCATCTATAGAGAGGGGCAAATTTTAGAGTCAAGAATGTTGTTGTGGAGAAACTTTAATCCATATGCCACATATCTATGAGAAACAGAAAGACAAATTGTTTGAATTCAATGTGGAACCCTTTCACTTGTTGCTCTTCTTTTAATAGGTATATCATATGTCACAATGAATACAAGCAATGTGAGCATAGGGATATTGAAACTAGCAAACTACTTGTCTCTCTCCCAGAATAATTAGAAGATGTGTAGTAGTTTCCTACTTTGAGTAGAATTTCTGGATGTGGTACAACTTTATAATTAATTGGTTTTCGGGATTTATTGGGAACACCCACAAATTCACACTGCAGAAAATCCCTATGAGTAATAGGAATGTGGATTTTCTTTTCTTTGTCTTGTTTTACATAGCAAATGTTATATGACTCACACTACAGTAAACTTTACGAATACAATCAGTGTGGTAAAGCTCTGAATTCTTCCAGTTCTCATGAAATACAGAGAATGAATGCTACATATGTGAGCCATGTAACCAATGTCTTTATCACAGTTATCTTCAGGAACACAAAAGAAGTCATAATGAATGTAAACACCATAAATGTAAAAAAGGATATAAAATCTTCAGACCTAATTCCTCTTTACATTTAATCCAAATTGTAAAATTAATTCATGTAGATAAAAAAATTCATCAATGTAATTAATATGGTACATCTTTCATATGTGCCAGTTATCTTTGTAGGAATGAAAGAAGTCATAATGGACGGAAACTATCCGACTCTACTCAATGTGGTAAATCTTTTGCATATCAGACTCATCCTCAAAGGCATCAAAGAATTCAAACTGAAGAGAAACCCTATAAAGATATTCAATATGATGAAGCCTGTGAACATCACAGTAGTCACCAAACACATAAAAGAAGACATACTACAGAAAAACCCTATGAGTCTAACCAATTTGATAAAGAATTTGCATGTCCTTGTCATCCTCAACGATATGAAAGAATTCATGCAGGAGAGAGACCTTATGAATGTAATCAGTGTGGTAAAGCCTTTACATATCAGAGTTCTCTTCAAAAGCATAAAAGAATTCATATAGGAGAGAAACCTTATCAATGTAATCAATGTGGTAAAGTCGTTTCACGTCAGAGTAGTCTTAAAGTACATAATAGAACACATACAGGAGAGAAACCTTATGAATGTAACCAGTGTGGAAAAGCCTTTACATATCAGAGTTCTCTTCAAAAGCATAAAAGGATTCATACAGGAGAGAAACCTTATCAATGTAATCAATGTGGTAAAGCCTTTATAGATCACAGTTCTCTTCAAAGACATAAAAGAATTCATACAGGAGAGAAACCTTATGAATGTAATCAATGTGGTAAAGCCTTTGCAGGTCGCAGTTCTATTCAAAGGCATAAAAGAATTCATACAGGAAAGAAACCTTATGAATGCACTCAGTGTGGTAAAGTCTTTGCACATCACAATAATCTTAAAGTACATAACAGAACACATACTGGAGAGAAACTTTATGAATGTAATCAATGTGGTAAAGCCTTTGCATGTCAATGATTTTCAAAGGCATGAAAGCACTCACACAGAAAGAAACCTTATGGACTTAGTCAATGTTGTAAAGCCTTTTCACATCACAGTCATCTTCCAAAACATAAAGAACACACACTGGAGAGAAACCCCTTGAAAGTAAACAATGAGATAAAGCCTTTGCATGTAACAGTCTGTCTCCTAATACCTAAAAGAATACATGCTGGATAGAAACCCTATGAATGTTACCAACATGGTAAATCCTTGGCAAATCATGGTTATCTTTGAATACATAAAAGAGCAGATACTGCATGGAAATCCTAAGGATGAAGCTAAGTGGTAAAGCCTTTGTGTCTCACAGTCATCATCAAAGGCATGAAAGACATCATAGTGGAAAGAAACCCTATGAGTGTATTTAATATGGTGTAGCCTCAGCAGAGTTCTATAGTCTTTGTTGTCATGAAATTATTCATAATGGAAAGAAATTTTTAGAATCTAAACAATGTGATAAAAACTTTGTGTTACTGAGATCCAACACAACTCACCATTAGGTCAGTACACCTGGCAAAAATGTATTGTAATCTAGTGACTATTTGTTGATGCAGGCCTCAGAACATACTCAGAAACTAAACTGTGACACCCTGCACCCCTCATCCCTCATCTCTCCACCTGAGACAGAAAGTTATAGCATTTTTAAGCTTGAAAACTAGAAACATTTGTGTCAAGTTACAGCTACATTTTCCCACCAATCAGGATTTATGGATAGGGACTTTCCTTATGTAGTTGATATATGACAACTGATATGTAATATAGTTTGCATACTCTAACCAATCATATCCATTTCTTCTTTTGTGATTAGGTATTGCTTTGAGGAACAAAAGTTGAATAACAGAAGCCAGAAGCCATGGTTAGGGTCAGTCATTACGTTTTGTGGGACAAAAGATGAATAGTGTAGCCTAGTCAGCTATTGGGAAGTCCCCAGCTTCCATAGGGCCTAATAAGTTGATCCTAGTTTCACCCTATGATAAAATGGACACTGAGTAAAAAAAAAAGCCATAGTTACGACAAATTTCTTTTGCTTGTTCCCAACATTTGCACATGAGTTGTTTTTGAATACATAAATGGACTCATATGGGATAGAAACACTACATAGGTAATCAATGAGATAAATCCTTTTGAAAACACTATTATGAAAACATAAAACATACTGGAGAGAAACCCATTGACTAAGCAGGATGGTAAAGCCTTTGCATGTAGCAGGAGTCTTGAAAATCCATATTGCACAGAAACCCCATAAATGTAGTCAGTGTGGTAAAGTTTTACACTTCATGGTATCTTTATATTTATGGTTCCAAAGGGATATGGCATCACCATGAAAACCTTTAGTGTGTAATCAATATGTTACAGCATTTGCATATCACAGTAGTTTTGAGGAACTTACGGAACTAATACTGAATGGAATCTATGAGTATAAAGTATGTGTTAAGATCTTTAGCCAACACACTTAAATTGAATTACACAAGATTATTTTTCTGGAGGAAAAAAATGTAACAAGTGTCAACACTCTATTCAAACGTTATGATGCCCTTCATTTTTTTTGTTTCCATTTGCACACTCATATGGACAACAGTCTAAGAATTTAAACAATAAGGTAACCCTTTTAGATTTCACAAGTCTCTTCAATTATATAAAATAACTCGTCCAGTTATAAAACTTTATGGGTGTGTATTAGTGTCTTTTCCGTTGCTGTAATACAACATGGTGTCTAAGAACACTAATAAAAGAGTTTGATTTGCCTTATGGTTCCAAGGGGAGATGAGATCAACATAACAGTGGCAATACAACCAGCATCACATATGGTCCCTACAGCAGGAAACTCAGAGCTCACATCCTCAACTTGCAGCATGAAGCAGAGTGGGAACTAGAAGTGGTGTAAGGATATGAACTCTGAAGCCCACCCCATGTGACATATTTCCTCCTGTCAACCACCATTTCCTAAATCTTCTCAAATTATACTCCCAACCAAGAAGGTTTGATTTTTTTCTGACTTCAAACCCACATTTCTTTTATATGAACCAATTCATGCTGAAGAAAAACACCGTAAGTAAGCCTTTAGGTGCCTCAAACCTGAGTTACAGAAATGAAGGCTTATACAAGAAAAATATGTGTGGGTAAAATTTTATTTGTTTAACAATTTGTTTTAATTTTACTTATATGATGTCAGTGTGTCTTTGTATGTGTATGTTCACATGAATGCTGATATCCAAGAATATTAGGCTCTTTGATCTTCTTGTAGCAGAAATTGCGGGAAGTTGTCAAAAACCTGACATTGTCTTAAGTGCTCAGACATGTCTCTAGTTCTGTAAATATTTTGAAACCTTTATATTTCATCTTGATGTCAAGAAGTAGAAAGGAACTCATGCTAAATGAAAGCTTTATTCATGTAAATAATTTGAAAAAGACTTTAGACATCTTAATTTTCAGTTACAAGAAAAAAATCTTGTTTTATCTCTTTTTCATCATAGCCTGGAAGGAAGTAAATCATTTACCATGTGCACCCAAGTTAAATGGAGGACATCACTGATTGTGGTTTTGTATTGCATTTTGAAACATTTGGTGTCTGTATTGAAGTTTGCTGTATGTGTGGCAAATCCATTTACAGAAGTTTATTAGGCCATTCTAACATATCTTGTGTGGCTTCTGTTCATCTTCTATTGCACCTTCACTTGGTGATAGGTATTTTTCTGCTACATGGTATAGATTGGGGATGTCCATTATGTAAGTGGTCCATTGTTCATTTATATATCACACAGCATGTGATCATACATTTCAAGTGAGGGTATCTATGAAAGGGTGGTGGGTGGTTGTTTCTGGTTTTGTTTTTTCATATTTTTACAAATTCCCTTGAGATGTTTGTTATTTAGCCTGGATTGGATGTCCATAGTTAGTCAAGGCTATATTAGAACTTGGGATTCTTATGTGTTAGATTCCTGAGTACAAGTCCAAGTGTAGAAAATGTACCCACAATGTGTCTTGTCTTGTCAGCATATTTCAGCAAAATTAATGTTAAAATACTTAATAGAAGAGAATATAAGAAACATTAAGTACCTCATATGTTTATTCAAAATATTTTAATTTATCTGGTAGAGATGTAATGAAGTATCAATAATAAACTGTGTATATTTTGTTGAATGTGTTAGTTTATTATTAAAAGTAAATATGTGTTCATAACACTTAACTCAAAATCACAAATGAATGCCATTTGTCTCACTATGTAAAGTTGGTTTCTGCTAAGCCTGGTGACCTGAGTTCAAACTCTGGAAGATCCATATTACTCCTCATATTTTTTTGTGTTATTTCTACATTTGGGCTATAGGATATGCACACACATTTACCAGCAAATACAACTTTTTTACATACAAAAAAAGGGCCAATAATGTCACGACCCAAATGACTCCCTGGGTTTCTTCTCTAGAACTCATATAGTGGACACCAGTAGGCTCTTCTGAAACCTGCATTGCATGGCACAGATGTATACACATAAACATTGCTCAAACATTTTTAAATGGATGAAAGTAACAAAGCAATAACTCATTTGTTGAGAACATATGACATGACTTGCTAGTTTACATTATTATTGTAGAATTTCAAGAAGTATTGCTGTTCATCAAAACAATGGTTTTTTTTATTTTATTCTCTAAATCTCTTATTCAAAGGTAGGTCATTTCAAATATATCTTTGCTTGGCTGAGAGGTACATGCCTATAATCCCAGTACTCAAGAGACAGGGGCAGGCCACTTTGACTGAGTTTGAGGCCATCTTGGTCCACACAGTGAGTTTCAAGACAACCATGGCTGTGTACAGAAACCTTATCTCAAAAAGATGCCAAAATGAAAGAGTATATTTCAAATTATGGAAATATTTCTCATATATTCTGACTGGAGTTTGATTGGTTTTAACAACACCTTTTGGTATCTTTACTCACATTAGGAGAACTGTGTTAGCAATGAAAATAAGAAGCAATGTGGAGAGTCCATCAACAGTGATCTAGGAGGAGTTTTATCACCTTGGTCTGATAGGAGATAATAGGAATACTGAAACGTCTTCATCCTCTCCATTATAATGACATATGTGGGAGCTGGAGAGTCAGAAATACTGGTACTCTTGTGTTCCCAAGTTTGGTTATTGTCACCCACATCAGATAGCTCAGAACTACCTGTATTCCCAGGTCTAAGATATCTGATGTATTCCTCTGAGCACTGTTGGCATATTTGTTTAGCTATTTTGTTGGGATCTTATGTCTGTACTTCACTTCTTTATTTATCCTAATCCCTACCACCGCCCCCAACACTGGTTACGAGGGAAAGAAGATTAGAGGTGAAAGGGGACTTATACCTCTATAGGCAACTTCCTGATGAATAGAAAAATAGCTCCTTAGATCAAGTCTAATCTTTGCCATCTGGATATTTCGCAGTCTAGCAGTCTGAGTTATTTTCTTTGCTAGTCTAAAATCCAGCAAACAAGCAATAGCAAACACAGCAGCTGCCACAGGCCCTCTTGTGGCTCTCCGACTTATACCCTCTGAAGAGTTGCCAGAATTAAACTGGTTGGGGCTGACACAAATCATGCCCCTTCCAGAGAACAAGAGACACTGTAGTTAGCTGCTGTGGAAAACCTGAAGCAACCTCACGTCCCACACCAGAGATAAAACAAAAACATATTCACATAACATATGTGGGTTTTTTAAGAAACCAAAATTCTCACTACAGACCACCAGATATGCAAATGTTGCAAAGATGCGTACATATCTGATTCCACATTATACAAATTTTTCTTATTGTACATGCTATTTTTACATTAAAATTGATTTAATTTAGGTGCATACGTCTTTTTTTTTTTTTTTTTTTTTTTTTTTACCGAGAACATGCCCGGTTTCAGTGGAGGCCAGAAGAGAATGTCGTATCCCCAATGGAGTTACAGACAGTTTTGAGCTGTCTGTGGATGAGCAGCCAGTGCTCTCAGGGGCTGACCCATCTATTCAGCCCCATGAATCATCACTTATTGCAGTAAGGTGTGAATGGTTGATCCCAAGTTCATCTTTATCTCAACCCTAATGACGCAGAAGAAATATAAGACTGCACCAGTACTTTGATCTGGCGCTTAAAGAACTTTCTCAGCCCAAATCTTCACAAAACTCCGGAAGTGTCCAAAAGATGATCAGGAGAGAAACTGACAATATGAGTCTTTCAAAGGTTGTTAGCCACTTGACCAAAGCCACAAGTTTGAGTTTATCTCACATGTGATAAATAGGCACCAATGGAGGTCCACAGGAAACATGTCATGCTGGTGGTTATGCCTACTGTGAAGAAGGAAAAGGAACTTAAAGGCGTGAAGAGCTACTTGTCTGAATTGGACTGTATTCTATTTCACTGATGCCTAATAAACAGTCCATTAGGAGCCCTGAGTAGTGTTGATGACATGGAGGTTGTTGTCAGTGGAGCCCAAGACTGAAACAGAAGTCACACTAAGGCTGGGAAAATAAGATATTTATATTTACAAAGAGCTGTGACGTATGAATGCGCTATTAGAGAGGGAGATTTGCATGTAAAAGGAAGATGATTAAAAGACCATTGAGCTTGGGGTGTACCTGAGGACAAACTGGCTCCTAGTGTATTCTCTGTATCCACTCAGCTGTGGTGGGTCAGTCCCCTCCAGGTCTTCCACTCTTTCCTTTCCTAGGGAACTACATGTAGCTTTCAGTGACAGCTCCCTGCAAGGCCCCATGTGGTGATCTCCAGTTGGACCTTAAAGCCCTTCAGTCCCCACTCTGTAATCCCTGTACCCTGCATGTCTGATAGAATAAGAATATTCTAAAGAGACATTTATACTTCTCACTGACATGAACATCTACTGAAACAATGGACTCCATGCAATTCAGATTTCCCCTGGAATATCATTATGGGAAAAGTCTGATTCCTCCAGATGAGAACTTCTCTGCTAAATAAACATTAACTTATCTTAATACCTTGCAAGAGAAAAAGGAGCAGAGACTAGGAGAGGGATTTACAGATGTGAAAAAATTCATGATATGACTTGGTTAGATTACTTAGTTGTATGTATCTCTTGGCTTCTATCTAAACCTGTTAGGATCCCAAAAATGGAATAGTCACTTTATATCTTCATCACTGCTCAAAATTAGTCATAGTCAGTAAATATTTTAATATGTTTTCAATTTTAATTAAATACTTGCTTTTTTATTTTCTATTCTTTTTTATTTAAAAAAATAGTCTCACTATGAATTTCTGTATATATATTAGGCTATCCCACGTCATTGAAGATATCTGCTCACCTTGCCTCTAGAGTGCCTACATTATAGATAGGCATGTCACAGATATATAATTCAGTTCCTTTTATTGGCTTGTTGAAGATGAGTGGCTGAGCCTGGATGGTTGGGGTATGCAGGGCAAAGACTCTGCTCCTAACTCCAGTACCAGAAGAAGGCTCACATCAATTGCAGCTCCCCTGCCTTAAAATCCAGTGTCTTCCAACATTGAGCAATGTTGTTTTTTCTTTATCATTGAGTCTGTTATAATTCATGAAAGGAGTAGGGCAGAGTTCTATCCAACAGAGGGTGAAACTCAGGCTCACAAAGATTTTACAAAATGTTAAATTTTTTTTTACCAAGATATTTGTACATACATACTCACACATTATTAAAAGGCAGAAATTGGAAGGGAAGAGTTTCGGAAGGAATGGATAAGAGACAAGGAAAGGGAAAAGTATATAATATATTTTAGTTAAAATGTGTAAAATTAAATTTTATAAGAAAAGGTTTTACAATATGTTAACTTTATCGATTCATCTTACTCAGCCCATCATAATAATGACTCGCTAAGTGAAGTTGAAGCCCCCTAAGCTAACCATGGTAGCACAGACATGCAAAGTTTCTTAGAAAGTGGTGGCAGGAATTTTCAGGATTTCAAATTCATCTGAGGTGACAATAGTCAGTGGGGTGTCGCACGACATCCACAGAACCAAGGGAGACTGTGATGGGCTCGGATTAATGTCCTTAGCCTTTGGTGCAGCTCAAGAATTTCATGGCCATGACATCATCAGTTGTTAATTTAGGTATTTACCACCCTATGTTTTCTATTCTCTACTGTTTTCTGCCTAAAGCAACCTACATCACTTCAGGGTCAAATTCCTGTTGCTCATTAAGGAAAGGAACTCTCTGGCTAGTGGGTGATTTTGCATCAGGCAGGGATATGCTCCCTAATTTTTCATATCTACTACAAAGTATTCAGTATTGAAGCCATTACACAGGACCAACAGAAATGGACTCAGTAGGTTTTATTCAAATATTTGTACATACATACTCACACATTATTAAAAGGCAGAAATTGGAAGGGAAGAGTTTCGGAAGGGATGGATAAGAGACAAGGAAAGGGAAAAGTATATAATATATTTTAGTTAAAATGTGTAAAATTAATTTTTATAAGAAACAGAGGCTAGAGAAATAGCATAGCAGTAAAGAGCTCTGGGCATTGTTACAGAGGACCCAGGTTCTATTCCAGAAACTACCTGGTAGCTAGTGATCTGTAACTCTATTCCCAAGTGATTTGATGTCCCTTCTAGCCTCTGCACTCCTGCACACAGACATGTGTGGGCAAACACCTATATATATATATATAATGTATATATATAATATATATATATATAATGTAATGATGAAGTTTAAATGGACTTCTCTATACTGATATAGCTTTGAGCAGACAGCTGTCAGAGCTAGTTAAAATGAACTCTTTACAGTCCAGCATGGCAGCTGTTGTGATGTTCCTCTGAGCCAGGTTGCTCAGAGGCAAAAGCAGCCTTACTTTGAGGTAGAGTAGTCCAGCATGGCTGTTCATCTAAGAACTGCAACTACAGTGCAGCTAGATAATTTTACTTGATGTTTTCCATATTTGTGTTCTCTGTTCTTTGTATATGTTAAAATTATGATATTGATACATCTTTAAAATCTTATGATCTAGAAAATAAATTTGTTATGTACAACTTCATCTGTTTCAGTGGCTAGACTTGCAATCTCCTGTCCCTATTGAAATTGTTCAAAGTATGCCCTGGGACCTGAACCTAAGAGAGACTTAAGGATGACAGCATGTGTGGAATGCAAAATCCGTTCTAGGCTGGCTACTCTTTGAGCATTGGCCAGAGTTGAATGCATCCTATTGTTGAAAAGATTTTTTTTTTTAAATAATCTTGTGTGTGATTTCTCCCTAAGAAGAGAGATTAATTCTAGAACAGGTGTATCTCCAACCTTTCAGAACAATGTTTCTGAGAAACGCTCTCCTTTGTTGGCTCAGGCTTGATTCCATTGTTGGTTGTAATTTTGTTTTTGTTCCCAGGGCAATGACCTTGCTATCCTCTTAATTAAACTAATGACATTCTTAAACTAAATAGCTGTATGACCACCCAGTTTTAAAACTAACCATTTGAGTCATACAATAAAGAATTTTATTGGTGTAAAAGGAAAAGGCTTTAGGTGTGGATCATGGCTTCTTTCTTCAGAACAGAATAGGAGGACATCATAGGGAGAAATAGTGTTGGCAAACAGCTGCGGAGTCATCATAATGTAAAAGTACCTGATTGTGGCAGGGTGAGTGATTTTGTAATTTTGTTACTGGTATTTGTTCATGTCAGATGAATGAAGACAGACCAGAATGGTGGTTGTACATTTTGAGGACTTTAGCCTGATCCAGTGAATATTGAATTTCCAACTAGGGGACTGTCCTTTGTAGATATGTCTAGTTCAGTTGCCCAGTTAAGTCAGTACAGATGGTTGAGAGAGAGGCCATGGGCTGTAGCTGTGTGTCAGGTTACATATCTCAGCAGCTAACACTGCCCATAGTGGCAAGATTAAACAGTATGATTTAATGTCATTTCTTCTCCCAGGGAATGGCTTTCTGTTTTTCAAAGTCACTATAACTGTTTTTTTTTTTTCATTTATTCTTATCTTTTCAACAAGTCAGTTTTTGGGTCAGGTGTGGTGTTAGATGCCTTTAGTCCCAGCAGTTGGCAGTTGGGAGGCAGTAATAGCATATCTCTGTGAGGTTAAAGCTAGCCTGGTCTACTAAATGAGTCCAGGACAGCCAAGGATGCACAGAGAAACCCTGTCTCTAAAAACAAAAAGGTCAATTTTTGATATTACTTTTAAATTTGATTTTATTTAAATGTGCCACTGCTCTAATTTCTTATTTCTCTCTATTCTTGAATGTTTTCAGGTCATTAAGAATTTTTTTCTGTTTTTCTCAAATGCTGTTGACTATTTATGTCTTTTTAGAGCAGTGTCTCTGGTTCCTGAGGCTTGGGTCATGCTATGTAATTAAGAATTGCTTTGAGCACCCAGTCCTGCCTCTGCTGTCCAGTGCTGGAAAGACAGTCCTAGTCCTGCAACTATTCCATGATGGACCTTGACTGGTAAGTAAAAAGGAAAAATAAACCAGTGAATGAGTGTCCTCCAACCACTCTGGCGTAAAAAGGGGCCTTTGCAAGAATTGAGTCGAGGACCAACTTTGAGCTCGGTTAGTCACAACACAAAAAGCAATGCACAAGTGTTGCATAATATTTGATCACATTATTAGCCTGAGTATGTGCATTAAAAATCTGTTTGTAAATATGGGATGGCTCTGCCTTTAATCCTAGAGATTTTTGTTTACTGTAAACAAATGGTTATGATGTGGCTCACCTCTAAGCACACACCTTTAATCCAAGAGTTTTCTGCAAACAGGATTAAATAAAATTAACCCTAGGTCAAGAAGTGGAACAAGAAACCAGCTGACAGGGATTAAGCAGAAAGGAAGGACATTGAGCTGAGGGTGTTTTACAGTGCATGAAGGAGTTTGAGTTTTTTCTTCAGAGTTCCTCCAGAGAGAGGTTCTTTTGAGTTCACTCCTTCAGAGGTTCCTTTGGGTTCCCTCCTTCAGAGGTGACTTCAGGGGTTTTCTCCTTCTAGGCTTTTTTCTCTAGGTTCTTCCAGGCTTTTTAGCTCAGGATTTCGGTTGGGATGTTGATGGAATAGGAATATCTGCTGAGTACTTTCTCTGCCTCTCTGAGCTAGCAGGTTTTTATCCCAGTATCTGGGTCCTGAATCTTCACTGGGAAAATCAAATGACTGGATATATTAGGTTTACGTTTTTAAAAATACAACAGACAAGAAGGAGGGTAAATGTTTTCTTGCTCTGACAGTGGTTTACATTACCAAGGATTAATGAGGTAATCAATTTTTGATAATCAATAAATGTCCTGACTGGCCACTTCTTGAGTCCACAGACCACACAATCAAGAATCTGTATAAAAAACTGAACTTATGTGACACCAAATTATTCTAGTTATACTAATTGAATCAAATTAGGAGATCTGGGTAAAATGATGTGGCCCTGATTAATAGGACAGTTATTTTCCAGGTTTAAGATGATCGGCCTGAGAGAAAAGGTGTGAGCAATATTTGCTGATACAAACCTCCAGTCTCTGGAGCACATGGCAATAAAGCCTGGTTTAACTTTTTTTCCCAAGGCAGGGTTTCTCCGTGTATCTCTGGCTGTCCTTGTCACACTTTGTAGACCAGGTTAGACTTGAATTCACAGAGATCCTCCTGCCTCTGCCTCCTGAATGCTGGGAATAAAGGCATGTGCCACCACACCCAGCAATTACAGACAGCTGTGAACTGCCATTTGGGTGCTTTGATGTAAACCCTTTGGAAGAGCAGACAGTGCTATTAACCACTGAGGAATCTCCCCAGCCCAACTGTTTCAACTTTAAAAAATATTTTTGTATTATAATTCCATCATTTCTAACATCTCTTTCCTGCCTCTGAGTCCTCTCATAAATGGCTCCTTTTTACTTTAAAAACAGTTACTGTTTTAATGTGGCCTATATAGGGTGTCAGGATTTCCTACCTATGAAAAAATGGATCGTTACACTGGATATTGAGTGTGTAATGGAATGTTCGCAAAGAGGTCCGAGCTGGGTGGCCTTAGCTAATGGTTGATGCTAGGAAGGCCTAGTAATCAGAAACACCAGTAAGAGGAAGCCTGTGAGTTCTTTCAAGGATTTTCCTCTGATGCAGCTGTAGGGAGCTGTGAAGGAGAACGCAACCCATTCTATGCTTAGTGTGCAGGTCACTGTCCCCAGACCAGGAAGAGCAGGTTGACTGAGCTATCAGAGTCTGATCTGTTGAGACTGAAATGGACCATAAACTGGACTATAATTCTGTTGGTACATGTGGTGACCTGGGCCCAGTCCTTTGGTCTCTGAGCTTCCCTGAATGTGAATTCCCTGGGGAGGGGAAAGCTCTGCAGCCCCGGCAGTGGAAATGTGTGGTGTTTATAATATCACTGTCCAGTGTGCACACACAGGATTGAATCTGGTTTACAGTGGGAAGACAGTTTGAAAAAATAAACATCAGGCTTCTAGAAGCTCTGAACATCATACATGACATTCAGTTTTGTGTGATAAATTTTATAGATAGTTTAGAAACTGATAGAAAGGGGGTGATGAAGATCACTCTTCACTAATATTTAAATAGCATCCTTTTACCTTGCCACTCCCACCAGCAAGAGACTACACTGATAAAGTACAAAGAGAAGCAAATGGTCTGATGGGAAATGGTGCTTCAAATGTTGTGTCTGTGCAATGAAACAAGAAGAATGCTGTCTCTATGGGAACAAGGCAACTTGGGAAGGTTCTAGAAACCTCAGTAGTCACATAAGTCTAAAACCAACCTATAAGACTTCATAAGCAGTTTGACCCTCAGACTGATCCTAACAGAAGCCAAATACTTGGTCTCACGTTTCTTGGTTAATCTCTCCACAGTGCTTATCACTGTATGGTTCCTTACCCCACCTTTGGATCCTTCTTCAACAACAACCACATGTGCTTCTTCATAAGTCAAAACATTCACAATTGCATAAGAGTCCTCAACAGTAGACAGCTGAATTCTAGCACATAGGGACAACTCTAATCCCCTCCTTCAAAAATTTCCTTTACTCGGGCAGGCAGGGATAATTTTGTGCCATTGATCAGCAAGGACACATAGAAAAGACTCATTTTGCTGTTTTGTTTATTTGATTATTAATATGAATTTTTAAAATATAAGAGGAAGCATTGAAAAGACCAAACATTGCATGGCCTTGATAAGAACTATGTTAGGAAATCACAGTGTGGGTTGTGTAAAAAGGGTGTGAAGAATATTCAATATTACACTACTACATTTTAGAGTGGTGTGTTGAAGTCTCCCACTATTAATGTGTGAGGTTCAATGTGGGATTTGAGCTTCAGTAGTGTTTCTTTAATGAATGTGGGTGGTCTTACATTTGGGGCATAGATGTTTAGTATTGAAATTTCATCTTGGTGGATTTTTCCTTTGATGAGTATATAGTGTCCTTCCCCATCTCTTTTGATTAATGTTGGTTGAAAATCCAATTTGTTGCATACTAGAATTGCTACTCCAGCTTTTTTCTTGGGTCCATTTGCTTGGTATATCTTTTTCCAGCCCTTTACTTGGAGATAATGTCTATCTTTTTTACTGAGATGTGTTTCTTGTAAACAGCAGAATGTGGGATTCTGTTTTCGCATCCATTCTGCTAGCCTGTGCCTTTTTATTGGGGAATTGAGTCCATTGATGTTGAGAGATATTAATGACCAGTGATTGTTACTTCCTGCCATCTTGATGTTGGTAGAAATAGTGTGTGAGTGAGCTTCTTTTTGCTGCAGGCATGCTATTTGCTTCCTGTGCTTTCTTGTGTGTAGTTAACCTCTTTGGGTTGAAGTTTTCCTTCTAACATCTTCTGTAGAGCTGGATTTGTGTATAGATATTGTTTGAATTTAGCTTTGTCATGGAATATCTTGTTTTCTCCATCTATGTTGATTGACAATTTTGCAGGGAATAGTAGTCTGGCCTGGCATTTGTGGTTTTTTAGGGTCTGCAAGATGTCTGTCCAGGCCCTTCTGGCTTTTAGAGTCTCTGAAGAAAAGTCAGGTGTGATTCTGATAGGTTTGCCATTATATGTTACTTGACCCTTTTCCCTAGCAGCTTTTAAAATTCTTTCTTTGTTCTGTACATTTAGTGTTTTGATTATTATGTGGCGGGAAGATTTTCTTTTCTGGTCTAATCTATTTGGGGTTCTGTAAGCTTCTTGTACAGTTATAGGCATCTGTTTTTTTAGATTTGGGAAATTCTCTTCAATGATTTTGTTGAAGATATTTTCTGGTCCATGGAGGTGGGACTCTTCTCTTTCTTCTATTCCTATTATTCTGAGATTCCATCTTTTCATTGTGTCCTTGATTTCCTGAAGGTTTTGTGTCAGGACTTTTTTAGATTTGACATTTTCTTTGACAGATGTATCCATTTCTTCAATTTTATCCTCTGAGCCTGAAATTCTTTCTTCCATCTCTTGTATTCTGTTGGTGATGCTAGTGTCTGTAGTTCCGATTCTTTTCTTAAGGTTTTCTAGTTCTATGGATGTCTCAGATTGGATTTTCTTCATTGCTTCAACTTCCCTTTTCAGGTCTTCCATTCCTTTAAGTGCTTTATTCATTTCTATCACCTCCTTTGCAGTACTTTGTTGTTGCTCTCTGAGGTATTTGATTTCCTCCCTTAGGCCTTCTATTATTAATATAAGCATAGGATTAAGGTCATTTTCCTTTGCTTCAATTGGGTTCAGCTGTCCAGAGTTGTCTGTAGCATTATTGCTAGGATCTGGAGACATCCTATTGTTTTGGGTTTTTTTTTACCATGTTCTTGTGCTGACCTTTTGTCATCAGATGGACCCAGGTGTTATCTGTTTGTTTCTTTTGTTACCTGACCTTGGTGCTCAGGAAAACTCCCTGCCCTGGGGGTTGGCTGATCCTGAGATCCTGGTGTTTACCTCCAGATGGCGGGCAGATTCCTGTAATAGACTGACTGGCTCTCGGAGAGGAGGGTGGCTGCTGCTCTCCTCAACTGCTTGTGACCCAATTGGACCAATATAGAGGGGATTGGAGTGGGGAGAGAGCTAGCCTCTGAGGACCTGGGAGCTGACAGGTCTCCTCAGAAAGGCAGGTAGAGCTGTGGTTGGGTCTGTGTTCTCCTCTCACTGACCCAGTCGTTCTGGCTCCCCAGCTGGGCTGACTGTGCAGGCAGGGAGCTCCACCCACAACAGATGCCGGCCTCAGTGCGCCTGTTGCTGACTGCCTCAGATGCTTGGGTGCTAGGGTGAGTGACCCACCTGCCCTAGTATTTGTGGAGAACACACTGTCCCAGGCTCTGTTTGCAGGCAGTCTTGGCTCCTAATTGCTTTGCTGTGACTGAGTTAGGTCTCTGCCTCTCCGCTACAGTGCACACTGTGCCACCATGTTGGAAACTCCAGAAAAAAATAATCTCACTTACCTTTGCTCTTGTGGTGTGGCTCGAGTGCAGGCTGGATATCAGGCAGACAGGCGGGGCCGCTGGTCTGTGGCTGGATCCGCTCCTGGGCTAGATCTCTAGCCAGAGCTCCTCTCCAGACCGGTGACGGTGACGGAGCTGGCTGATCTCAGGGTTGTGTTCCCAGGAACTGCGTGGGCTCTTTTACCTGGTGACCGGTCTCAATGTTCGCTGTGGGCATTCAGACACCGTCTGTGCTTCACTGTAGGCTAGGGGACCTCACATTCACTCCACAATGACTAATCTCATTCACCTACTACTCAGATGCACTGCTCTATGGTCGGCGCCATCTTGGATCTACACTACTACATTTTAATACTGATTCACATAATATAACCTGATATATATATAGATATATATTATAAGGACTAAAATATGTGAGATGATATTTGCTGTTCATTGGTATCTCATATCAGTTTAAAGCTGTAAAGCTATATTTTTCTCCATTAAAGAAGCTTATACCATTTTTAAAAGATGAAGAAGAAAAGGAAAAAAAAAACTCAATATGGATTGCTGTTCACTCAAGACGACCCTGTCTTTTCTTGAGTCTCAGAATTACTGTGTCCAAACAGTTCCTGCCAGTCATACTGGCTGCCATACCCCCTATACTGAATTCTACAGCCCAGGGACTAGACAACCCTTCTCACAGCTGCTCTTCTCAGTATAATCCAACAATTTTTAACATCTTGTTCTTTTTTGGCTACTTGTTGGACCTCCTGGATTCTGCACTTGGTCCCAACTTAATTTCCATCCCCCTCTCCTCGCAGAGCTCAAGATCATATCCACTCTGCACTCGCCCAGGTTTCCCTGCCTCTAATGCTGCTCTCACACGTATCTATAATAAACTTTATCCTCCTCCATACCTAGAAGAGGACACATCATTTCCTTTTTCTGACTTTTTAGTCATTAACATGGAGAATCCTGAGATCCATTCCATGTATTCTTATGGCATCCTTAGGTTTCATAAGATGGCCTTTCTGAGCAAAAGTACAATTCAAATTCCAAGAGGAAGTTGGCAATATTTTTTTTAATTTTTAAAAGCTTTTTGTTGATTCTTTGTGATTTTCACATCATACCACCCAGTCCCACTCATGTCCTCATCCCCTCACATTCACCCTCTGCCCTTCCAATACCCCCAATGAAAATGTAAAACAAAATTTGAAACAAACAACAAAACCCAAGCATAGAAAAGCCTCTCATTGTGGAAGCTGTAGTGTGTCACAGTGTATTCCACAGAATGGCCCTCTGTCCTCACATCTTCACTTGCAAATGTGCATTGCAATGAGTCATTGTTCTAGTTTGAAGCTTCTGGCTTCTGTCATACCATCAATATTGAATCTTCACTGGGACTCCTCTCATCCTATTGTTGCCCTGTGTGGTGGAGGTCTTGAAGCTTTGAATCAGCAATGCTGAACTGTTCGTGTGCTCCAACAGTTCATAATATCTATGATATAGATGTTGGGGTGGGGAAACTCACAGTCCTGGAAGTTGCCCTGGGTGGTATGTGATCTCATCAGCCTGCTGTCTCTCCCTTATCTCCACCACCAGAGCTAGTTCTCCAGCACTGCGCTGGCTATTCCACCTAATGTCACTGCCAGCAGGGGACGGGGTCAGCTCTTCTGCTCTCATGCCCTTTGACCCCTGGGTCTATTTACCTGACTACAACAGATGGGAAGGCAAAGGGGAAGAAGGTGTTGGAGAAAGCTCTTATGTTGAGTTTTCAGTAGTGGATTTCAGTGCTGTGAGATCTGGTTGACAGCCTATCTGAGGCATTCTCTGATTGGATGGTAAAAGTCACTGCTGGCCAATTACCTGGGCAGAGAGAGAGAATGGGAAGGCCAGACTTCCTGGGAGGAAGAAAGGAGCTCTGCAAAGACACAGAGGAAGTTCTCTCTTTTCGCCAGGAGACACAGAAGGAGATAGATGTTTCTGGGGGCTCATAAGATGTAGCAAGCCACATGACTAGTAGGGACTAGTTGGTCGGTTAACTTAGGTGAGCTAGTCAAGAGTCTCCCCAGCTAAGGTCTAACTAAGCACCCAAACATTAAAAGGTCTTGGTGTATTTATTTAATGGGCACGAGGGCTTCCTTGGATCTCGGGCCTCTTCTCCTGGAGACATAAGTCCACAGGCCTCCCTCTAGGCCTGCCAGGTTTTTCATAACAGGAGGGCATCACCCCTTCACCCATGCCACCTCATGTCAGACAAGGAGCAGCTGAAGCTATCCCATGCTCACACCCTCAGGGCCCTCTCACCCATGACCCCTCCACCAGGTCAGCTCTACTGTGTTGCCAGGCCAACGAGCATGGCCTGCTCTCGCAAGTGTTTTATCAGGTGAGGGGCAGAGCCAGCTCGTCCACTCTCACAACTCCAGGGCCAACTCTCTCCACTGCCCCAGATAGTGATGGGTGGTGGGGAGGAGAGGGTGTCACCTCCACACCTGTACCACCTCAGGGCAGAGGAGTGAGTGTGGGAGGGTGGGGGTTGTCAGCTCTGCCATGCTCATGACCTCGGGGCCAGCTTATCTGTACCACAGCCACCAGGGTCATCTCCACTGTGCTACCTGGGTGAGGAACAGGACCCACTCTCCAGAGTGCTGCCAATGGTGAGAGGTAAGGCCAGCTCTCACAGCCAGTGAGAGGCAGGGCCAGTTCTGCACAGACCTTGGAAATCTATGTGGTCCCATGTGGCTGCCCAGACCAGGGACATGTCCTTGGTCTCTAGTGGTGATCTGTGCCGGAGACATCAACATTGACCCCTGGTGCTGCATGGTGAGGGACCCAGACATGGCCCTCAGTGGTAGCATGGGGTTGGGATTTAACAATGTCCTCAGGTGGTGGGGCTGGTGACTCTCCACAGGATATTCCACTCTACCCTGGCATTTTCAGTTCCATCTCTCTTCATAGTGATCAAACTGTTCCACTTCTCTTTCTCTCCCATCTATCCACCACATATCTGTACAATGCAATGGCTCCTGCTGTGGGCGGGCCAGGCAGCTGCTGGGCCTCTGAGTGTCTACACCCTGCCCATATGGCATGGTGGCAGGCAGGTCACTGGATATATTGCCCTCCCTCACTGCATCGTGGGGCAGCAGGAGGGACTCTGTGTGCCTAAGACTTCCCCATGCTGTGCAGCCACAAGCAGGTCTCTGGGCATCTTTTCCTGCCTGCACCAGAGCTTAAAGCAAGGGTACTAACCACTCTCCATGCAGGCCTGACCACCATTCACCCCTGTCTAGTACCACAAAGTTGGAAGTTCTTATGACTACTACTTTTTTTGATTCTTAAAGACCTTACTATGTTGATGAGCTGTTAGGGCTGAAGTTCAAGATAGTTATAGCTCACTGTAAGGCCAGGCTCCCTTATATGAAACCCTGGCTTTTAGCTCCAAAACTACAAAAATTATAAATAGGTATGTCTTTCTTTTGAATCTTTTATAGGATGCAGGCTAACATTTATCTACAATGAAAAAATATTTAGCAATCAGCCATTTATATTTTACTGTGTACTTGACAGCAAACACAAAATTTTTGTTTGGAGTTTTTGTTTTGGTTGTTTTTGTGTGTGATTTTATGATTTGTTTTGTTTTTTGAACTTTTGGAGGTCTTTTTTTTTTTTTTTTTTAGCCCTGGGTAGCAAGGGACTCAATATGTAGACCAGACTTGCCTTAAGTCACAGAGATCTACCTGCCTCTACTTCGTGAGTGCTACAAAAAAAACACATATGCACCACCTACCTGGCTCTTAATACTTTTCTTTTTAATGGCACTAAGGATTAAAAAGTAGGCCTTTAGCCGGGTGTTGGTGGCACATGCCTTTAATTCCAGCTGGGGAAGCAGAGGCAGGCAGATCTCTGTGAGTTCGAGGTCAGCCTGGTCTACAAATTGAGTCCAAGAGAGCCAGACTGTTACACAGAGAAACCCTGTCTCGAAAAACCAAAAACAAAAAACAGTGGGCCTTTATGGAGAAGGCAAGGACTCTGTCACTGAGGTATAAACCCAAATGTTTTCCTTTGTCTTTTGTATACAGGAATGCTATCATAGATGCTGGTTACCTGCATCATCGAGGTGGGTGGTTTCTGGAACTTGAGGATGGATGTATGATGCTGGATATGTGGTGTCAGCAAATGTAAAGCAGGTGACCACTTGTTGACTTTCAAGCTAGTGGCCCTGGATAGCTCAAGCCATTTTTATTTACAGAATCACAATGTTGCTCTCCGGAACAGTGACCTCATTGGTTATTTATTTAAAGAAATCAAAACATCAACATTATAAAAGCTCCATCATTACAAAAAGCCCCCAATAGTTTCTCTTTCTCACTCCACCTCCAACTGGGTCAGTCACCACCCCCTTCAAAATTATTTTGTACTGCAAAGCACAATTTCAGCAAAGCCCTCAGGCTTGTAAACAACCTGGCTACAGGAGAGTCAACTATCCCTCATAGAAAGAGAGCATTTGACCAATCCTAAAGCCCCCTTTAAAAGTCCCCTACTGCCCCAAAGCTATATATTTTCCATGTCCAATCTTTGGGCACAGCAATGATTGCTCTGGCAAGCCCTGCTCTCACTGCTACCTGCTACTGGGAGCCATGGCCCCAGGAACCACTGACTGGGTCACTCTCTCTGTGTACCTCTCTCCACCAAGGCTGGGCCATTAGTTGTTTTGGTAAACAGCTTAAACTAAAAGAGCTAAGACACTTTTAGGACAACAGATTTTCTTTCCTGTCTGTCCCTTTGGATGGTAGCATTTACTTAGCCGCACATGGAAAGGGGAATTGGAGCCTTGGGCCTTAGTGGAAGTGCACTCTCTTTGGCTACCCTGTGAAATCCTCTGTCCTCCATTCCTTCAGTGCTCACTCTGAGACTCAGAACGAAGCCAGGGAAGACAACTGGCCCCCAGAACCAAAGCCAAAAATGGAATGACAAGCTTCCTCATTCTTTAAGTCTCTGCTCATCAGACATGACTTCCCCATTTTAAGTCTCTGTAGATCAGACACAGCTTCCTCAGAATAGCTATGCAAGACATACTCATTTCTCCACACAACTGCCACAGGCCTACTCAGGATGAGTGAAGCTGTCTCTCTAGGGACAGGATTACATGTCCCAATATACCCAGGATTAATGGTCACATCTGGAAGATAGATAGAGGCAGGGAGAGGAAAAGAGGGCTATACTCCTAGGAAGAATATTGAAAAAAACCCAGAATGATTCCCAACTTTCAGCCTGCATTCTCCTGGCCTTGCCTGTGACTGACAAAATGAAACTATTGCTATGAGCATAAACAGCATACTGGAAGCAAGGAGAGATTGTAGCACATGAGATCTAGGTGATAAGCATAGAGGCCACCAAATTCACCTCAGGTTCTTGCCAAGTGGGAAAGGATTTCCAAGGGCAGTGTTTCCACCATAGAGTTCCATCAGTGAAGAACTCACATGCTGTTCCCTGCAGATGCTGATGGCCACCAGCACATAGATGTCATAGAATATACTGTGTAGCTAAAACTGGCCTTGAACTTCATGAGCTTCCTTGCTTAGCCTCCCCGGTATTTAGGATTCTAAGTGTGTGCTATTGTACCCAATCAAAGTGATGATTAACAATTATTATAATAATTCTTATGGAAGAAAGGCTTGCTGGTGACACTGTGTAGAAACTTGAACAGGATTATATAGATTTGTTATTTACTACTGTTTTGTGTTCATAAAGTCTTACTGGCTACTACAGATAATACTTATTATCTAACTCTTATGTATTTTGGTAAAGTTTAAAAGAAAATATTAGCCATTTCCAGCTCAAATGGAAGTGGTATAGGCATGCTAAGGATGCAAGTCCTGAAGGCAAAGGAAAGTTACATGAAAATGTTGCCCAAATGCTTATGGTTTCTACTCCCATACAATGAATGTCCTCTTCTGCCAACCATGTACCTAGAGCCTCATGTGGTGTGCCCTATCATCAGATGACTGAGGAAGAGAAGACTATGGTACCTGTAGTCACCTGCCAAACTCACCCCAGGTTGTCTGTCTAACCAGTAAACAGAGTGTGGCCATCAGCAGACCATCCCAGAGAGATACCCTGGGGTGGCTCTGCCTTGCTGCTGGGGCTGATAATTTATTGCTGCAGCTCATCAACCTCCAAGTCACAGATCTTGATACTGGGGCCAGCAGCAGCACAGAGCCAGTAGAAGCTGGCCCTAAACAAGAAGGCATTGATGATGTCCCAGCCATCTAGGGTGTGCAGGGGTTTGCCTTCACTGAGATCCCACAGCATAGCCTGGCTGGTCTTGCCATCAGAAGAGAATGTCACTGTGTTCAGAAAGCCAGCATTGTCAATGTGGTTGGTGTTCAGCTTTCAGATAGCTAAATTCCATACCTTGAAGTGTCTCTGCATTTACATTGTGACCATGTTGAGAGAAGGATTTAACATAGGATACTTAAGAGTAGGTAAACCTATATGTGAACTTATGCAGACTCCTTAAGTAAAATCTCAATCCTTCCTTTGGGGAAGAAAAACATTGCTTTGGAAACAACACCCATGCTCTAGTTGACTGCCATGGGAAAAAAAATCTTTCTTAGCTCTTCTGTACTGGCTATTCTGATGGCTGATCTTGGAAGTCAAATGGACTGTATCTGGAATTAACTAAAATGAACAGAGTTGGGTACTGTTGTGATTTTTTCTTAATTATAGCTATTGAAGGGGGAAAACCCTTCTTTAATCTGGATCACTTAATCAGATAAAATTAACCTTTAATCCAGGCCATAGCTTCTGGTGGCAACCTATATATATATATATAGTACATTGAAGATGGTAGCTCTTTGTCTTTGTTTCATTGCTCTACTTCTGGATAGCAAGTTCAATTTTTTTACTGGCAATAGAGCCTACTTCTTCAGAATTGTGGTATATACTGAACTCCAGACATTCTACCACATGGACTGAGCCACTACCTGATTCATTTTTCCATTGGTAGACCACCATTGCTGGACTAGTTGGACCACAGCCTGTGAAATATTCTAGTAGTTCTCTTCATCTAGAGAAGCTTGACTAATACAGCTCTATTTTTCCCTTGTTTTTTGTGGGTTTTCTTTCCTTGCTTGTTTGTTTGTTTTCACCTTACCTCTGAGGAAGGTGTGTTGACTAATAATAAATAGTGCTCCGCAGGTTTTGTCATCTGTTTTCTGTTTTTCTCCCAGGGTTGTCTCATAACTACCAGATGAAAAGTAGCTGCAGTTTACCTGAACCCAGCATGAATCCACAAAACAAAAAATTTTGTTTCCTAAAATCTCTCTTTAATTGTTAATACTCTGGTCACTCTTCCACTTGTGGGACAAGGTGATAACTCCACTGCAAGCTGAATTCTGGTCTCTGGAAGGTATCTACCTTGATTCCAGAGGGATGAAGGTGAAGTGCCTACTGAGAGCTGTGAGGGGAGCTCAGGCAAGCTCTGAAGTCCTGTGGTGAGCACAGGTCACTGGCTACAAAGGGGAGGAGCAGGTTGCAGAGCAGTGGGAGCTGGAGTATGGGTCCCCCGCCTGAGGCTGGGTAGGAAGAAGGACATAGGCTATGGGAGGACAGGCAAGAGTGCTACTGAAATGCCAACCTCTGCAAGCTGGTAAATGTCTGGTAGCCTGGGCCAGGAACCACTATGTCCTGTCTCTTCAGCACTCTGTTTTTGGTTCGTTTGTTTGTTTGTTTGTTTGTTTTGTTTTTTTCGAGACAGTGTTTCTCTAAGCATACTTGGCTGTCCTGGACTCATTCTGTAGACCAGACTAGCCTTGAACTCACAGAGACTGCCTGCTTCTGCCTGCTGAGTGCTGGAATTAAAGAGGTGAGTCACTGCAACTGGCCCTCTTCAGCCCACTCTAATCCTGTGGGAGGTACTCATGTTACTCAATGCTCACTGGCCAATCAGAGTCTCCAGGCGGACCTGGTAGACAGAGGAGGAGGGTGTTTCCTGGTTCCAGGTTCCCCTCTGTAGCTGAGCAGGATTGAATGGTTAGGTCAACTCTGACCTCTGCTGCTGCTGCTGCTGCTGCTGCTGCTGCTGCAAGCTGTGAGGGAAGTTCCCGCAAGCTCCAAAGTCTTGACATGGTGAGCACAGGGTCACTGCATACAGTGTGGAGGAACAAGGGGGCTGAGCAGAGGGACCAGAAGGGGTTGGGCTTCCCTGGGGCTGGGTAGTAAATAGCAGCCAGATGCAGCCACCTGGGAGGACAATTTTGGTCCTAGTTACTCCCTGGACAGGGCGGTGGCCTCTGAATAACTTCATTATGGGGCTGCATCTGGGAAAAGCATTTGGAGCTGCGGCTTGTGTGAAGAAACATCCTTGGCTGGATGCCAAACTCGGAGAGCCCTAGTTGCTTGAGCAACTCCTGAAAGTTTTACCCTTAACATTTAACATTTAGGTTTAAGATCCCTTTGGAATTAATTTTGTGGAGTTTGTAAAAGGCATCTCACGTTGGGTAGGACTCTATTATTAAGCATTGACGTATAAGAGTAGAATTGATAATGTAAAGGTTTCCCAATGGCTAGAAAATAGTAAGAGACAACAAGTAGAATTTAGCTGAGGGACAGCAGCCTGCGAGACCTCCCAGGTGGGAGGTGTAGTAGTGTGCTAACCAGGCCTGTTAGAGGTCAGGATGCTAGGATACACATGATTGTTTATCAGGATTGTCCAGAAATTTGGCTCCAAACAATAACTAAGGAGACACCACTTACTACAGCCAGCCACAGGGCCCATCCTGAGTTTGTCTCATTGTTAGTTTCTGATGACTTCATAGAAGTCTCTCCCTCCCCCCTTTTTTTCATTTTACCCCTTAAAGTAGTATACAAGATGCTATTCTTTTTTTTTTTTTTTTTTTTTTGTCTGAGACAGGGTTTCTCTGTGTATCCTTTGTTGTCCTCGACTCACTTTGTAAGCCAAGCTAGATTTAAACTCACAGAGATCTGTCTGCCTCTGTCTCTGCCTCCCGAGTGCTGGGATTAAAGGCATGCACCACCATGCCCAGCCAAGATGCTATTCTTAAAAGCTTAGTCAATATAACTCATAGGTTGTGCAAGATTTCCCCACTCCAACTTTTCTACTTTTCTACCTTCTGCTTTTCCTATCATTTTCATCCTTTGGGGCCTTCCACTTAGGAACTTCTCACTGATGAATAACATGGTATTTCAGTCACTTAAATAATTCTGGAAATATCTTTACTCTCTAAGTGGCTAGACTTGAAGTCTCCAGTCCATATTTAAATTGTTCTAAACATATTTTGGGGCCTGATCATAACAGATACTTAAGGTTGACAGCATATGCGGGATGCAAAATTTATTCTCAACTGGCTCCTCTTTGTGCATTAGCCAGAGCTGAATGCATGCTGTCAGTAAGGAGATTTTTTTTAATTAACCCTTTAATTGTATGTGGAGTGATTTGTCCCTGGGAAGGCATATTAATTCTAGGAGAGCTTCATCTTTGTCATTTTAGAAAAATCTTTGGCCTGGAGTGGTGGAGCATGCCTTTAATCCCAGTACTCAGGAGGCAGAGCCAGGTAGATCTCTGTGAGTTCAAGACCAGCCTGGTCTACACAGAGAAACCCTGCCTCAAAAAACCTTTAAAAAACCCTAAAAAAAAAAAAAAAGAAAAGGAAGAAAGAAAGAAAAAGAAAAATCTTTGTGAACAATGTTGGCTCCAGTGACTTTAAACCCAGTGTATTTCTCACCAAGGAAATGACCTCACTTCCCTTTTGATTAAACTTCCTGAATTCTTTAGTTAAAGGGCTGTACCACAACAGAGTTTTCAAACTACCCATTTGAGTCATGTAGCGAGCTGTCCATTGCCATACCAGGAATAAGGATTTGCTTGTGGAACATGGCTCCTGGCTGCAGACCAGGACAGTAGGAAGAGTTTACTGTGTACCCTGCAGTATGAAACAGGATAGGCAACAGCCAAATCACAGACTGAAGTTTAAGGCAGTCACCTGCAGAGGTCACCATCATGAAGAAGTATTGAATCAGGTAGGGCGAGTGATTTTGTAATTTTCCAGGATGCATTAACTCATGCATGTAAATGAAAACAGACAAGATTGATGGCTCTACAATTTTGGTAGGGTAACCTGAGCCAGTAAACATAGAATTTTCAGTTAAGGGACTGTCCTCTGCATATATGTGCAGTCCTTATTGACATAGTTAAGTCAGATCTGAAATTTGAGACCTAGACTATTGGCTGTAACTGAGTGTGTCAGGTTACAGATCTCAGCGGCTAACATTGTACATAGGGTCCAGGTAAATACTATGTTATTTTTTTTGGGGGGGGGTTTCATTTTCTTTCTTTTTTTATTTTTTAATAATTTATTTTTTATTTCTTCAAGTTACATCTCAATCACAATCCCCTCCCTACTCCCCCCTCCAGTCCCACCCTTCCACCCTCCTCCCCCTCAACCCCCCATCCTCTTCCCTTCTTTTTTTTTTTTTTAGTTTAAGGTATTTCTTTTTTCCCCCCAACAGCTCTCCCTTTCAGTCCAAAAAAATGGTTCTTTTTCTTATAACTATAAATACAATACAAAACAACAGAAATAAATAGGCCACGATTATAAGAGTTATATGGCTTAGCATACATTCCCAATGTCCAGTCCATATGTATTTGGCACCTGACTTTAACATTCTACTATCTAACCATCTCCATGAGTTTAAAGTTCTATATCCAACTCAGCTTTCATACTAACTTGCCTCACAATTTTAAAAATATCTTCTTAGATCCAGAACAGCCTCTTCATTCCTAAACAACTCAAAATTTAACTATGAGACTCTAGATATCTAGTCTTCAACCACCTCAGAGACCTGAGAGGGATAAATATATCTGATTATATAGGAAGTGCAGGGCCTGCAGCTTCCAAAACTAAAAAATGACATACCAGTGGCTGCCTGGACAGTTCCCATTTTCTCTCCATACATTACAGCATCAATCTTCAGCCATTTGGCCCATTTCTCTGACAGACATTGATTGTAGAGCAAAATACTATGTTATTAATGCCATTCCCCAAACCAGGGATTGCCCTGCCTTTTTCAAATCAGTATACCTATCCGTTTTGCAATTATATTTATCCTTTTAAAAGGTTCATTGCTGGTATTACTTTTTAGATTTGATATCCTTTAAATTCATCACTACTCTAATCTCTTATTTGTCTATATTCTCCAATATTTCCTAGTCATTAACAATTTTATTCTTTTTTTTCTCAAGGGTTTCATATTTGTTTCTTCTTAGAGCAACTTCTATAGATCAGTCTTTCCTCATACTGTGTAGTTAAGACAATCTTTTAACACCTGATCCTGCCTCTGCTGCCCAGTGCTGAGAAGACTCTCCTGCAACTCCTTTTAAGCTGGGTTGTGACTTATACTTAAATCATCGCAAGCTTCTCCTTCCTCCTCCTGTTAATTCTGAAGCCCTGGGACAAAGGGATGAGGTAACTTCTTTTTTTTTTTTTTTTTTTTTTGAGACAGGGTTTCTCTGTGTAGCCCCGACTGTCCTGGAGTCACTTTATAAACCAGACTGGCCTTAAACTGGAAGACATCCACCTGCCTCTGCCTCTCCTGAGTGCTGGGATTACAGGCGTGCACCACCATGCCCGGCAATTAGAAAGCTGTGAACTGCCATGTGGGTGCTGGGATTTGAACTCCGGTCCTTTGGAAGAACAGCCAGTGCTCTTAATTGCTGAGCCATCTCTCTAGTCCTGAGGTGCCTTTTTAATAAATCAAAGCCAACTTGCTTCCATGTTCTGCCAGTATCCCTCAGTCCCTACTTGTTACAGGGTATGGCTGACATACACTGTTCTCCAGCCCAGGGATTATGCTGCACTTCTCCCACCTGCCCTTCCAGCTGCCCTTCCTTATATAATCCAGCCATTTTTGTTACTTGGCCTTTTCATCTATCATTTACTTCCTGACCTCTCTGTCTGACATTCCCCTCCTCCTGCTCCTCACATGACTCAGGGTTAGGACCTCTCTGGACTCTCCCAGATGTCTCTGTGGCTAGATAAGTTCTCCCTTTTAACTATAATAAACTTTCTGCTCCACCATACCTAGGAGCAGCCATGTCCTTTTCTTTTTATTTCTTTTTTTACTAATTTTCCATTTACTGCTCCTTGCTTTCAAATTCATAGCCACTTTTTCCATTAATTGCTGTTTAGTTTGACTGAAGTTTGTCTGCAGGACTTCCCAGGGATGAAGTAGATATGGCTGCAGTAGGCACTGGGTGCTTATTGGAATATGCACACAAAGGACCTGTGTCTTGGAAGAGGAGGAAGTGCTCTGGAAGACTGGTGAATTCTATTAAATACACATTGCCAGACTAGGGCTCTGTCTGCCCCTAGGAAGGGCAGATCTGGGAAGGTTTCAGTTGCCTGAGTCATTTGATCTGTGATCCTGCAGTAGAGGAGCTGCTACCATCTGGAGGTCCAGCTGAGTTTTCCAAGCTAATGAGGGACTCTGGACTGGACGAGCAACGAGGAGCACCAGTGGAAGGTAGATTATACACTCCTTCTAGGGTTCTCTTCTGATGCATCTGTAGTGAGCTGTGAGGAAGAAAATCCAAGACATGGGGACTGTGGAGGCCACTGTCCCCAGGCCAGGAGGAGTAGGTCTGCTGAGCTGTCAGACTCTGATCTGCTGGGACTGAGATGTACTGTGGGTCAGACTGTGGTTCTGTTGGTCCATGTGGGGATCTGACCTCTGCCCTGCTTGAGTGTTATTTTCTGGGGAGGGGAGGAGGCTGTGGAAAGCTGTGGTGCTTATACTATGACTCTCCAGTGTGCACAGGGAGCTGTTGCTTTTGGTATTCAGTAGAAAGACAGTGGAAAGTCAGACCTTCTGTGGAAAACTGAAGTTCTTTCTAGAAGTTCCAAGTCTTGCAACCCACATTCAGTTTTGTGTGACAAATGTTTTAAATAGTTTAGAAACTGCTAGAAAGGAGGGGATAGGGATCATCCTTCAGCAATCTTTTATTAGAATCCTTTTGCCTTTCCACTACCACCAACCTCAATGGCATGATTCACAGAAATTCAATTCCCTGGTATGAAAAGAGTTTCTGAGATGCAGAGGTTTCTCAGGTTTGCATGGTGTTGGGTAGGTGGAAACCACAGATTCCACTTGTTGGGATATAATCCATGTGGCTGAAAGCAGACATTAAAATCTTCAACATTGTGTTGTGCATGAGGCTGTGTTTTCCTGAGACCACAAGGAATCATAAGATACTGGAGATTCACAGCCCATCTTTCTGGTCACCTCCATTTACAGAGAGAACTTTAGAGCATGGAGCCTCTCTGTTTGGAAGAGAAATCAGTAGTAGCTGGAGGGTTAGGAATATCACAGTTGAGGGGTTGTGTTGAGTTATTTTGGTAGGAGTCGTGAAGTCTGTGTTTGTTTAATTACAGACCAGATTGTAAAATGAATTAAAAAAAGAAAAATGTAAAAAAGAAGAAGTATCAGAAATCTCATGCTCTCTGCAGTTTTATTCATGGTGACCTAGGTTTCAAATCCTCTAAATGCTTATTTGTTGAGGAGAAGCTATTGCTTCAGGAAGACATTGTGCTAACTGAATGAAGACAATGTTGTGAGATTATATACACCCTTGTAAAAGGCTCTCACACTCAGTGCTGTGTTGGTCATCAACCCACATGTAATTATGGTTGATGCAGTGTCAGCCTACTTCTTTCTTCCATCTGATTTTAATCTTTACTGCACTCTCATTTATCAGATGAACGTGAGATCTTCAGCCATCCTTTCTATACTACAGGTAGCAATCGAAAATGAAGGGTAGAAAGAACACAGAACTGAGCTGAAGCAATCCCCTTCAAGGGATTTTTCTAACATTGTTAAATTGGTATGTGGAGAAGAAAAATTAAATACCAAGCTCTTGTAGCAAGAGTTTTTATGGAGATGATAAGGAAATGTGCTACTATAGTATACTGTAAGAATGCAGAAAGTCACTTCATTTGGATGGGATGAGAGCTTTCTGCCCATGAGTCATACTGCGTGAAGAAGTAAATATGGGGTTATTAATCAAATTGATTTTTTTGAATTTAAGTAATGAGAATAAATTGTAGTTGAATAAAAATGTAATAGTCTTAGGCAAGTGACACATCTCCTTTTTTTTTCGTCTGATCAAATAATCCATTTAGATGGTAATACTTAATTTTTGTTTTGGAGAACTTGTTCAAACATTTAACATATCAGTTTGTACGTGTTTAATGATGTAATTAATATACCAATATTGTATAACATTACATATGTGTTTCTATTATTTGAATACTTCTTTAAATATTAGTTTTCCTTAAAGAGAAACAAGAATGTTGTTTTGTATTTAAATGAGGAGTAATTAATATTATATTTGGCCACATTGGTATTGATCTTTGTATATTGATACAAAATTAAGGTTAACTCTTTTTAAGGTATTGTACCTAGGTAATGCTTAAAACTGGAATGTGAAGTTTTGGCCTTTTGCTACCAACTGTCAAAAACTGTTTAGGATAATTAAGAAATGCAAACTAACAGTCATTCAAGCATGTCATTTTGTTAGGTACTAGGACAGTCTATCACAGTTATTTTCTAAGCAAATCAGAAATCAAGTTGCTAAGAGACAAGCAATATTTGGTTAACCAAATATAAGAGATAGATAGGTGGTCTTCAAAAACCTCAAGAGATCTGCAGAACTGGCATTCAAAGATGTTTTCTTAACTTAACATTTTTTTTTGATATCGAGACATGTGAGCTCCTGACAGCACCCCCTACTCTACTCCAAGTAGAAGATGAGCATCGAAGAATCTCCAATTGGAGATGGTTGAATTAGTAGCAAGCCTATCTCTTAGCAAGAAAAATTCCTTGCTTCAACTGTCGACAGAATCCTGTCCAAACAGGACAAAACTTGGAAGCAGGTAAGTCGACAGCCTAGCTCTGCCAAGACAGGGTAGGCAAGTCCTTCATAATTCTTGCTTTACAATCAATGTCTGTCAGAGAAACGGGGCCAAACAGCTAAAGATTGATGCTGTATGGAGAGAATGTATGGAGAGAAATTTGGGAGCTGTCCAGGCAGCCACTGGTATGTCATTTCTTAGTTTTGTAAGCTGCTGGCCCTGCACTTCCTGTATAACCAGATATATTTATCCCTCTCAGGTCTCTGAGGTGGTTGAAGACTAGATATCTAGAGTCTCATAGTTAAATTTTGAGTTGTTTAGGAATTAAGAGGGTGTTCTTGATCTAAGAAGATGTTTTTAAAATTGTGATGTAAGTTAGGATGAAACCTGAGTTGGATATAGAACTTTAAACTCATGAAGATGGTTAGATAGTAGAATGTTAAAGTCAGATGCCAAATATGTATGCACTGGACATTGGGAATGTATGCTAAGCCATATAACTCTCATAATTGTGGCCTATTTATTTCTGTTGTTTTGTATTGTATTTATTGTTATAAGAGAAAGAGCCATTTGTTGGACTGAAAGGGGGAGCTGTTGGGGGGGGGAAGATATACCTTAAACTTAAAAAAAAGGAAGGGGATAGGGGGTTGAGGGGGAAGAGGGTGGGAGGATAGGACTGGAGGGGGCAGTAGGGGAGGGGATTGTAATTGAGATGTAACTTGAAGAAATAAAAAATAAAGTAAAAAAAAGAAATTATGTAAAATCTTATCTGAATTTAAAGGTATCTTTGGAGACCTGTTTCTTTGGTTGGTTCATACCATTCGTTGTTTCCTAGAATGGTTTTAACATTAAGTTATGACTTTAAGTTAACTTTTTTGATATAGATGTTACATAACCTTAATCATATTCAATAATTTATAAGCCAATAATCTATAACCAAGATACACAGAATATTATAAATTCATAATTTAAGACCAGTCAAAAACAAACATGTAGTGGCCATATACATTTTTATATTTAAAACAGATAAAACTTTTCTTATTTCCTCTAGTTGTGATTTCAAGGGGAGAACACCTTGTTACCCGGTGAATCCAATTCTCATGGGCACAGATTGTGTAGCAGGATGAGTCATCAGCTTCCTTAACGGAGCAGCTGAGAAGCTGCCAGTGACCCTTTTAAGAGTGACTTGTTGCAGGGGCAGGACTTTATGGCAGTGCCAGGCTATCTATTTTTTCAGCTGTTTTCCTCTAAAAATACTTGAAATCAGTTAAAACTAAATCAAGGGATAAACAGCAGATGAAGGTTGGCTTTTTCCCCAGAATATGAAACACAGAGCAACAATCAAGCAATTAAACAAGACTACAGACACACACTGACAGACACAGACAGACTGGTGCACCAAACACAACAATGAGTATCAAAGACAGATACAGGGCTGTGTTGTGCCTCTTGGACCAGAGTCTAACCCAAGTTCGAAAGGGTATATGGGACCTCATTCCCTTTGACCAGTGGAGAAATGGATGTCCCTCATCTTTTCCTAACTCAGAGATTAACGTGGCTGCAGCCAATCTCCATTGAGTCACCCAACGTCTAGACTACAAAAACAATCTTACCTCTCTCCCATGGAGGTATTGCAGCATTCAATGAAGGCAGGAGGGCTATCCTAGTCAAGTACCCAAAAGTTATGTGTTCAGGAATAGCCACACACTGACCACTCAAACACCAGGCTCAGATTGATAGAAGTTTATTGATAGAAGTTAGTAATGCTGAACCTTTCTAGGAGAAAGGAACAAGCAGGGTATTGTGGTTTTGTCTGAGTAGAACATATATCATTAATTCAAACAGAATATTCACCAAATCAATTCTTATGCCAGACCAGCAGAGCCTGAAAACTTGAACTTAGTTTCACCTTATGATTAAGAAGGAGACTAAAGTCAAAACTGCCTGCAGTGATGCTAGGCAGGAAGGCCTGGGCATGTCTTGATGTTGGTGAGCTTGAACATTAGGACTCCTTGGGAGGGCAGAGCGAGCCTTGGGCCTGATAATAGAGCTCAGGGAATAGGAGGCTGTTCATTTCCGCTTGCTGGGTGTTCCTGAGAGTCCACAGACATGAATGTTCCTGGAGCCAGCAGGCCCCCTGGGTTTCCTGGGGGTTGACAAGCCTAAATATTCCTAAGGCTGGCAGGCCTCCTTTCAAGAGAAGGTTATGAAGCTGGGGGTGGGTGGGTAGCATTTAGCTCATGTCTGCTGGCTGTACCTCAGGTAGATCTGGCAGGCAGGATAAAGGCTAAGTGGGTTCTAACTTGAGTGTTACTGGGGACCCATAGGCCTGAATGCTTCTGAGGCAGGAGGACTCCTTGAGATGGAAGGTTATGGAGCTCTGCTGGCTGTGCCCCAGATGGATCTGGCAGGCAGTAGAAAGGACGGGCAGGATTTATCCTGTGTATTCCTTGGATTTGCAGGCCTCCTCTGATGGCTGTGTCCTAGGTTGGCGCAGAAAGCAGGACTAACTAAATAGGCCTAGTTGTCCATGGAGCTGACAGGCTTCTGGGAATGCAGTACTCCAGGAGTGTGGCAGAGCCATGTGCTGGAGAATGGAGCTCAAAGATAGGACATAGATCACTTCTCTACTTGGTTGTCATTCAAGGGATATTCTTTTAGTATCTCAAATTTAAATATGATAACCATCAATATTCCTTTAGTTGATTTACATCACATGAAAAAGAAACTGAAAAAAGAAAACCCAAATATCTGTACAAACACATTCTTGTCAAACATTACAGGAACACTCATGTCTTTTGTAATTCTCATTTCTGCAACTGTTCATGTGACCTTAGATGGTATTTATAACTTTCTTCCATTACTACTCAGTCCACGGCAATAACCTCAGCAGATCTTGTGACTTTCCCTGGAGGTGTGATTTATAACATCATTTCTGATGAGTCTATGCTGTGTGTCATCCGCTTGGATTGGGCTGTTATAGATTCCCATTGCATTTAATCACAAGAAAGTACAGTACCAGGGTGACCATAAACCACTGGTTCTCAATCTGTAGGTCAACCCTTTAGAGAATTTAAGGCCATTTCACAGGGATGTGTAAGACAACCTGCATATCAAATATTTATATTACAATTCAGAACAGTAGCAAGATCACACTTATGATGTAGCAACAAAAAATATGCTTGGATCTCACCGCAACATGAATAATTCTATTAAAGGGAGCCAGCATTCAGAAGGTTGAGAACCACTGCAAAACCATCTCCTGTAATCCAGACATGAGCTTTGTCACTTCCATTTGAAGATGCAACTGGATTTATCCATAGTAATCTGAATCAATCACACTTCCAAACACTGCTATTCTTTTCTTAGCCTGTTGGTTTAAAGGCATTAGGTGCCCAAATTTGCGAAGAGGAAATCGGAAATTCCAGTTCAATGAATTATTGTTGTAGCTCCTGATAGGAAACAAAAACTTCCTAGTGGGTCATTAGGGGTGACAGTCATTGGAACTATTCCCTTTTGAACCCTGATTCCTGGACCCATGGATCCTGGCTATGAGAGAACTCATACCAATTATAGGATGTTGATTCAAAGCATTTAAAGTCTTTTGGAGGACCTTGCCCCAGCTCTCCTGGTGGCTGTCACCTAACTGGCTCTATAACTGTGTCTTCCAAAAGGCATTCCATCTTTCTATCAGATCAGCTGCTAGGATGATGAGGAACATGGTAATACCAGTGGAATCCATGATCGTGGGCCCACTGCCTCACATCTCTCCTGCGAAGTGAGTTCCTTGGTCAGAAGCAATACTATGTGGAATACTGTTGCAGTGGGTAAGGCCTTTTGCACGTCCATAGATGGTTGTTTTGGCAGAAGCAATATGTGCATGAAAGACAAATTCACAACCTGAATAAGTATCTACTCCAATAAGAAAGAAGCTTTGTCCAATGTACTCAACCTGAAACCAGGTCACTGGCTGGTCACCCCAGGATATAGTTCAATATGTAGGGCTCAGTGTTGGTCTCTGCTGTTGGTAGATCTGGCACTCAGCAGCATTTGTAGTAATGGTAGCCTTGGTGAGCGGAAGTCTCTACTGTGCCCATTCATAAAACCGATATCTGCCACCATGTTCACTGGCCCAGTGGAAAATAACACGAATGGCTGGGGCAAAGGCTGACTGCACACAGAACAGATCATCCTATCTACTGAAGTCACCATATAATGAAAATTTACATTGGACATAATTATCCTTATGTCCTTTGACCATTTGGAGAGATCTAAAATGCCTGTAAAGATGACAGTGACGTGCAAAGTTTTTACCACATTGATTTCACTCATAAGGTTTCTCTCCTGTATGAATTCTATTATGGATTTTAAGAGAACTGTCTTGTACAAAGGCTTTATTTACCACATTGCTTGCATTCATAAGGTTTCTCTCCTGTATGAATTCTTTCTTGCTTTTGAAAATGACTGTGTTGTGCAAAGGCTTTACATACTGATTTCATTCATAAGGTTTCTCTCCTATATGATTTCTTTCATGCCTTTGAAGATGACTCTGATGTGTAAAGGCTTTACCACATGGATTACATTCATAAGGTTTTTCTCCTATATGAATTTTTTTATGCTTTTGAAGATGAGTCTGTTGTGCAAAGGTTTTACCACATTGATTACATTCATAAGGTTTCTCTCCTGTATGAATTCTTTCATGCACTTTAAGAGAACTGGCCTTTCTAAAGGCTTTACCACATTGATTGCATTCATAAGGTTTCTCTCCTGTATGATTTCTTTCATGCATTTTAAGAGAACTGTTTTGGGCAAAGGTTTTACCACACTGTTTACATTCATAAGGTTTCTCTCCTGTATGAATTCTTTCATGCCTTTGAAGACCATTCTTTTGTGCAAAGGTTTTACCACATTGATTACATTCATAAGGTTTCTCTCTTCTATGAATTGTTTCATGCATTTGAAGAGAACTGTGATGTGCATAGACTCTACCACATTGAGTATATTCATATGGTTTCTTTCCAGTATGTGTTTTTTCATGCGTTTGAAGATGATTGTGATGTGAAAAGGCTTCACCACACTGGTTACATTCATAAAGGTTCTCCCTAGCATGAATTCTTTCATGACTTTGAAGAAGACTCTGATCTGCCAAAGTATTACCACATTGAATAAATTCAGGTTTCTCTCCAGTATGACTTCGCTGATGTCTATAAAGATAATTGGCACATATGAAATCTTTACCACATTCATTACACTGATGAATCTTTCTATGCGTATGAATTAATTTCACAACTTGGTCTAATTGTAAAGATGGATCATATCTTAAGGTATTATCATTTTCTTTACATTCATATGATTTTCCTTTATTATATGGGTTGTTTTGCTTCTTTGACAACACCAGTTATGGGAAGTGCATTTAATACTTGGCTCACTTCTATAGCGTCCTTTCATCATAAGAGGCTTTTTACCTATTTGAAAAGAACTGGAAGAACTCCAAGCTTTACCACACTGATTGCATTCATAAATTTTCCTATATTACGAGTCATGCCACATTTTTAAAGTGAACCAAGACAAACAGAAGAATTTCTTCATTCTTAGTACTAATAGGGATTTTCTGTACTGTGAGTTTGTGGATATTCCCAATAAACTTGGAAAACCAATTAATTGTAAACGTGAATCATTTTCAGAAAGTCTACTCCAAGAGTGGGACTACTACAAAGACAGAGAAGTATGTTACTTCTTTTTATATGCTTATGCTCACATGGTTGGTATCCATTGTGACATGGGATAAACCTATTAAAAGAATCACAAATGACAGGGTTCCACATTGCATTCACACTTTGACTTTTTCATGCCTCATAGACATATGGTGTGGGAATTAAACTTTCTCCACAACAACATTCTTGACTCTCCTAAACAGACACACTCAGTACTTAGCAACACTACTACCTCATTTACTTGTAGTAGTAAGGAATAGTTGCTTATTAGAAGGTTCTGGACATGTACTTACCACCTATTCATTGTGTATACCTTTTGTAATAACTAAATAGTATTAGATTAAACAGACCGGCCTACTCTACCTACTCTAATGGGGGTATGAATTAAATGGGGATATCTGTTAAAGCATCATATTTTTGTCTTCTTTCATAGAGGGATGCCTTGCAAATACAAATAATACAAATCAGGTACCTAACATTGAGGTACATGCTTTTGTGAGATTTCAATAATCTTCAATACACTTAAAGCACTGCTTTAGTACTTTTTTTTTATACTGTTGGTTTTCGTGCAGGACACATTATAATTTCTTAAGACACGTATTCATATCAACTTGCACATGTAAATTACCTTGTATGTCTTCTAGAATTTCGAAAATGCTCTTCAATGTTATGGTCTTCCCAATTATAGCCTAAAATATAGTACCAGAAAATGTATGATATAGTTTTGGAAATTAGGCCAAAAAAAAAAAAAAACTTTTTTTTTGTTTTTTCAAGTTTTACAGTTTCTCAATGTATCCTTGGCTGTCCTGTAACTCTGTATAGCAGGCTGTTCTCAAATTCACAGAGATCTGCCTGCCTCTGCCTCCTGAGTGCTGGGATTAAAGTTGTGCGCCACCTCCTGACTTGGGCAAAACTTAAACTATTATCTTCAGTGAACCTTAAAAATCTGGCTTGATTTATTCACCATATTCTTCCTCATACTTAATTGAAATACAACAACAAATAAGAATACAAAGAAACAGCTGTCCCAGATTTTAAAAATGAAGAGAAAGTTCAGTCTTACCTATAGCAGTCAGATTCTCATAGGTCTCCAGCATCACATCTTTGTAGAGACTCTTCTGGGAAGGATCCAGCAAAACCCATTCATCCCAAGTAAAATTCACATGCACATCATCATAGGTCACAGGATCCTAAAATGTTCCATGTGTACAACAGAAAAAGCATTATAATGACAACAGTGTAAATGTGTAGTTCATTGACAATATATTCATAGAATTCTGGTGCTACCTTCACTTATGTCCTGACACAGAAGTTATAATGTAATCAAGTCATTTTAGAAGGAAACTGAATAAAGAGGTGCATTTCTGTCATTTCTGCACCAGTATATGATACAGCCTTACAAGAGAAATGCTAACTGGCTGGGCATGCTGGTGCATGGCTTTAGTCCCAGCACTTAGGAGGCAGAGGTAGGTGGATCTCTGAGTTCAAGGCCAGCCTGGGCTACCTAGGGAGTTCCAGGACAGTCAGGGCTGTTATACAGTGAAACTCTGTCTCGAAAAAAAACTGAAAAAGAAAAAGAGAGAAATGTCAACTAACAGACACAAAGAGAGATAAACAAACAGATCAACAGTACTGAGCGCAAATCAGAGAAATTATATCAACAATTATCAAGTGGAAAAATGATGGGCAAGCTGGGTGTATTCACTCATGCTTTTAATCCCAGAACTCATAAGGCAGAGGCAGGTGTATCTCATTGAGTTTGTGGCCAGCATAGTCTATCCAATAATTTCCAGGACAAGAGGTACATATTAAGACCTTGACTCCTCTGTAAGAATCAGTCAAACAAACAAAAACATAGAAAGAACTCAGAGGTCTTTACTGAAGTTCCTACAAAGAATTATACATTCACTCCAGTTCAGTATTCATCTTCCGGAAATCTGGAACTGCTTAAGATCAAACTGCAACATTAAAAAGATCTTCCTGAAAGGGAATATATGTTCATGATGGGTATATATATAATATACATAATATAAGTTACAGATATGCAAATATTAGCAATATAAATGTGCATCATGAAACAGCAACATAAGGCTAGAGAGATGGATCACAAGAGCCATTTCTTGTCAAGCAAATAATTGGAGTCAATTGTCACTATTTACAAGGGGGCTCATAACTATCCAGTATACCAAATTAAAGAGTTCTGATGCCATCTTCTGCATACATATGTATGCATACAGGCAAAATACATATATTTATTCAAAAACATTAAAAAATAATATAAAAAGTAGGAAGAATGTCACACACTTGCAATCCAATGACTCAGAAGCCTCAAATAGTATTAAATTCATGAATACATGGATCCTGAGAAATAGAATATACTCTCTGCTAAATTTTAAAATTCAAGATGTGGATGAAGATCAGAACAACAGCATATGCTTGCATGTACAAAAACATACATTTAAAGTCCATTAGTTAATAATATAAAAACAAACCACACCAGGCATTTTGGTCCACATATAATTCCAGCACTCTGGAGTCAGAGTCAGATGGATCACCAAGTTCAATGCCTACCTGGTCGATATACCTACTTTCAGGATAGCCAGAGCTACAAAGAGAAACTTCATCTTCAAAATAAAAAACAAAAACAAGAAAATCAAAAATAAAAAAATTAGCCTGGCATGGTGGCGCATATCTTTAATCCCAGCAGTGGGGAGGTAGAGGCAGGCGGATCTCTGTGAGTTCAAGGCCAGCCTGGTCTACAAAGTGAGTCCAGGACAGCCACGGCTACACAGAGAAACCCTGTCTTGAAAAACTAAACATATATAAAATCAAGCTAGGAAAATAGCTTAGCATTGAATAGCAATTGCTTCTACGGTAACTTGTGTGATTCAGCAATACATTCTATAATGGTAAAAGCAGACCACCACAAGACGGAAGCTGATTGAAAACTTTCAGTACAACACTGCAGACACCAAGCACAGGAAATGGGTTGAGTCTATACATACTCAAATCCCATCCCAATAAGGAATCAGGTAATGATCCTACTACAAAAGCATACTTAAGCTCCCCACAGAAAGACACAAAGGAGAGACCAGTGTTCAAAGACATCATCCTATCTAGGCGCTTTGCGATTCAATAAATTACATTCTGACCCTGCTCACTATAGGATCATGTCCATACCATAACAAAAATGCATTTAGTCTAAATTCAATGATTCTAATATTCTGCACTGTTCAAATGTCCAAAAACCTGCTTGACATTCAAGGTCATCCCTTGACTGCCACCTCTTCCAAGTTTTATCTTTAAAACCCACAATGTCAGACAATACCCCTTCCCATTCCAATAGAGAGGAATGTGTTCACAGTGAGGGAAGACTGGAACAAGGCAAACATCAAATCCTGTAGCTCTGTCTCAGGCACATGAGGTTTCAGTTTCAAAGGGCGTAGATGGCCCTATCCCTCAAACTTCTGATACATCTCTCAGTTTGGAATCTTCAACTCCCTATGCATCTCTCCATGGCAGATTTCATTCTTACAGCGTCTTGCAATAAGTCTCGTAGTGTCCTCACTGGGTTCTGACTCTGGAAACATAGTTATCTGGAACAGAGCTGAATGGAAACCACAGAGGAAGAATCCATGACCTTAAATTTTGCATCTTTCTAGTTTCCAGAACCAGCGCAATATAGGTGATATTGTAACTTTTGTCTTCTAAATTGAGATGGATGCTGCCATGTTTGCACCACAGTTATAACAGGTCTTATATGAAGTTCGTCACTGGGACTAGGAATCACTCTCCCTTCTCCTTCCATTAATTTAAGGCTCAGCAGGAGGTAGAGATACCCTTAGGGCACCTTCTTAGTCTTCCATTTCAGAGCAAAAGCCTTCTCTTTACTTATATTTATTGTTTATTTTTAGGTTTTTCGAACAAGGTTTCTCAGTGTATCAACCCTAGCTTTCTGGACTCATTTTGTAGACCAGGATAGCCTTGAACTCACAGAGATTCACATGCCTCTGCCTCCCAAATTCTGGGATTAAAGATGTGCACCACCACACCTGGCAATTACAGACAGCTGTGAACTGCCATGTGGGTACAGGGATTTGAACCTGGGTCCTTTGGAAGTGCAGCCAGTACTCTTCCAAAGATGCTGAGCCATCTCTCCAACCCCAAACCTTCCCTTTGAAGGTGACAATCTCTATAAAAATTCTGCTTCACTATCAGAAATTGGTTGCTATTTCAAACTGCAGTGTGTTGTTCTTCTCTACAAACCACAGACTTTGCATTTATTTTTGCCCCACTTGTTGCTTTTGTTTTCTACTGTAGTCCTGAATGAGTCACTAGTAATAGGCATCCAACAGATTCAATATTCCATCTAAGATAACAGCCTTTTTGTTTTTCTAGTTTTTCTTTCCTCAATCCCTCAGGGAATGGACAGAATAATATCACACAAATCACCTCTAGCTAAATTTTACAAGGACTCTGTTTTCCACTGAAATCTTATGACTTCAAATTCTTCTGTCTCCATTAGTTTTAACATTCCAATCTACCAAGGCCTACAAAGACAGGTGTTAAGATCTGTGTGCAGATTTCTATGCCTTTTGCCATCTCAAGTACTTATGTTTTTCTGCATTCTTGCAAAAGAGAACATTCACAATGTTCCGACAGGTTCTTGAGACCCCAAAGTCCACCCAGGACCCAACTCTGATGTAAAAACATGAGGGTTGTTTCTTTAAGCTCAAGCTTGGACTCCCAATACTCATGAATGCATATCAAATTGAGAGTCCCAAGTTCAGAAAATATAAGGTTTATAGGGGCTTAACCAAAGAAGGGGTTTCTAGCACAAGACTGGGTGACATTTGGACAGACAAAATTGTCTGTCCATAGTTGGCTCATTGTTGTTGGCATACTATTATTGGTCAGCTTGACCAGCAGAACTTTGTTAAGACTCTTTGGATGCTTTCTCAGAGTGAGCTGTACGGTTATGACTTGGGAACATCCCTGGAATGCAAGATCGGGTATATTTTGTTATTTTTTCTGGAACTGGAGGTCAACTCTGAGTCAAACCTAACACAAAAGGGAATCTTTTTTCAAGATGAAGTCAGTCAGGCTCCGCACTAGGTTCTGTCCAGCATCAAAATCACTTTTTGCATACCATTTTTTGTTCTAACTTGCTACTCTGATGTTCTGACAGAATCCTCTAATCAAAAGCATCTCAGACAATAAACATTTTTTTTGGATGTTTCTGTCAGAGCACATTCCATCCTTCTGGGAGCTTAGGACAGAAACTCAAGCTGGAAAATGAATGCAAAAACCATGGACAAACAATGTTTCCTGGCTTGCTCCTTTGCTTAGTCACTCTCTCATCCAGCCCAGGAACACTTGCTTAGGGATATTGCTGACCTCAGTGGAAGAGCCTTCCCACATCAATCATCTATCAACACAATCTCTCACAGATATAGCATCCAGTCACCCTGATGGGGCATGTCCTCAATTGAGGCTTATGCAGATGTTCTGAAATGTTGAGAACTGATGCTAATGAGGATACTGTTGCTTAAAAAAAAATTAAACTAAAATCTCAGTTGTTCCTTTTGACTACTGAAGACTCAGGAGCTAGACGCTGGGATGAGGTAGAGAAAGCAGTCAGTTGACTTTCCTACTCCACCAACATCCCAAAAAACCAAAAGCCAAAAAGCCTCAAAGCTACTTTTAGCCTAAAGCCTAAAGCTAAAAAGACCCTTCTTCTTTTCCATGATGCCTGAAATACCATTCTCTCAATGTCCATCCTTTCTGCTTAATCCTTGTCATCTGCTTTCCTGTTCCACTTCTTGATCCTAGGTTTACTTTACTTAGTCCTCTCTACAGAAATCTTGTGGACTAAAGGTGTGTGCTAGGGCAGTTCCACACAAAAAAATACTTGTTTACATTAAACAGAAAGCTCTAAGATCAAATGCTGAGACATCACATAATAGAAACATATTTTTCAATTCACAATCTTGTGGTTACAATGTGATCAATTATTCTGTAATAGGAAACAGAGCAAATAATTTATGAGAAATTTTAAAAACTCAGCCGGGCGGTGGTGGCACACGCCTTTAATCCCAGCACTTGGGAGGAAGAGGCAGGCGAATCTTTGTGAGTTCAAGGCCAGCCTGGTCTACAAAGTGAGTCCAGGACAGCCAAGGATACACAGAGAAACCCTGTCTCAAAAAACCAAAAAAAAAAAACTCAAAAGAAAATGTGTCAACCATATCAATCACTTAAGCAGCAAAAACCCAAACACTGATCACTGCAACAACTGGAAAACACAGATTTGCCAAGAAAAAAGGAGAGGAAAGTCTTGCGGATCAAGAAGAAAACACTAAAACTGGTTTACCACAGAAAGTCCTCAAACAAACAAACACTCAAGGAACTCATAACATAATACAGTAATGTTTCAAGACAAAAATTAATGACGGTCTATAATTTTCCAGAGAAAGAAAATATAATTACATTTAATTAATACAATCACACAACATAGATGCTACCATTGGTTCAAGTAAACACAAAGACAGACCTATAATTATAACATAGGTTTTAAACAAATTCTTTGAACAAGAACTACAGAATTATAGACAAAACCAAAATCAATGAAATCACTGGCCAGCATTCATGCTGTGGACTCTTGTTTACCCCTTTGCCAATAATAGAAAATGGATTAGTTGTGGAAGTCTGTTCTAATTGGAGAAATTCACTTAAAGCATACAAATATTTCAACATTGGAGAAAATATTGTTCAGTACTAGAAGTATCTCATTCTCTTACAGTAAGGAAAACGAAGTCTGTTAGGATCTATTAGAAATCATTTTGTTTCTTATGACTGATGATTGGATACAAGTCTGCACCAGGGTGAGAAATGAAAACTTTTAAAAATCAAATGCAAGAAAGGAGATTTTTAATAAAACAGTGTATGGTTTGTAGTATATACCTAAGCAGCATACTATGCACTAACTACTTTATGTCACAAGCACATTTAAAACCAAGTCTATCCCCATTTTTATGTGTATGTTTGCATGCTTGAAAGTGTCTTCCATGTGTGTACAGGTAACACATCAGAGAAAATGGTGTCAGATCCCCTGGATCTGGAGTAGTGTGTGGTTATGAGCCTCCCAACTTGGGTTGGAATTTGGTATCTGAACTCAGGTCCACCCCAAGAAGAATATTTGCTGAGTGAACTGCAAGCTCACATAGTACTTTTTATCTAATAAACAAAAAGTAATTTTATAGATTAACAACAATTAAGTAAGTAAAAGATCCCTGAGAACCTGGGAAACTGAAGCCTCAGTAATAAAATGATGGGTATGGGTCCAGGTAGGATGCCTCCAGATAGATAACACAGACCACCCCCATATTCTCTTCTCTTTCTGCCTCATCTCTGTGTCTGAACCCCCAACTATGGGAAGATAACCTCTGTTCAAACACAGGCTATGCTTGCCAGAAGACCATGTAGTCTGTAAAAAGACCTATGCCACTATCTGTTACCCCAGACACAATTCTCACAGTTGCCCTTAGCACTGCAACAGAATATCAGCAGAAGCCTCCTCTCCTCCTTTCCATGCCTCCTGTACATGCCACACACCATCTCAACTGGACTAGAACACCAAAGGGACCTTGACCCTTACCCTGTGGATTGCTAAGATTATCTTTCCCTGGATTCCTCTTCCACTGGCTTCCAACACAAGCAAGCATATCCCCTTGAACACACCTACCAAACGGCTCTATAAAAGATCCAATACTCAGACAAAAATCTCTGAAAATCCAGAAAGCAAACAGAAACCCAGGATAAAAACTTCTACCCAAAGAAGACAAACCCAGAAACCAGCACCTAGACCTATAATCACCCCAAACCCAGATGCCTAGACATCAGCATAGGATCATAATCAATAACATCTAGGGAAATATGTTACCAACAGAGCCAAGTTATCTTACCACCACAGCAGGTCCTGAAAATATGAACATAAATGAAATCACAAGAAAAGACCTTAAAACCAACTATATGAAGATGACAAGATGTACATAAATACAAAATAAATAAATCACTTTTTAAAATCCAGGAAAACACAAATAGTTGGGGGAAACCAATAAATCCCTTAAATTAAGCCAAGAAAAACCGAACAAACAGTTGAAGAATACAGACAAAACTTTTTAAGACCTAAGAAAGAAAATAGAAACAATAAAGAAAGCACTGAGGGAATCCTGGAAATGAAAATTTTAGGATTTCAAAGAGAAGTTTTAACCACAGAAAAGAGAAGGAGGAGAAATTCTCAGGCACTGAAGATACAACAGAAAAAAATGGATACATTGGACAAAAAAAAAAAATTCTAAATCTAAAAAAATTCCTGGTTCAAAATATCCAGGAAATCTGAAACCCTATGAAAAGATCAAACATAAAAATAATAGAAATAGAGGAAGGAGGAAAATACCATATCAGAGTCCTAGAAAATATTTTCAACAAAATAACAAAAGAAGAATTTCTTTACCTAAAAAAGAAGATGCCTATAAAGATATATACCAATTATACAAAATTTGGGCATGGTGGTGCACACCTTTAATCCCAGCATGTGGGAGGCAAAGGCAGGGATCTCTATGAGTTCAGCCTTGTTGATCTATATCAGCCAAAGATATTGAGAAACCCTGTCTTGAAAAACAAACAAATGACAAAGAACCATACAAAATACCAAATAGATTGGACCAGGAAAGAAAGCCCTCTTGCCACATTATAATAAAAACACTAAAAAAACAGAACAAAAAAAGAATATGAAAAGCCACAATAAACAACCAACCAACAAGCAACATATAAAGGCAGACTTACTACAAGTACACCTGTATTCTCAATGCAGACTCTAAAAGTCAGGAGTGCTTGGACACATGTGCTGCACGCTCTAAGAAACTATACATGGCAGCCAAGAATGCTATACCCTGAAATTTTTCAATCACCATAAATGCAGAAAATAAGACATTGCATGATAAAGTCAAATTTAAACACAATCTGTTTACAAATATAGTCCTACAGAAGATGATAGAAAGAAAAATACAACCAATTGCAGTTAACTACACACATTAAAACACAGGAAACAAAGAATATCACATTATCAACAAAACCAAAAAAGGGAACCACACACACCCCAACACCAACACCACTAACAACAAAATACCAAGGACTATCAGTCTCTGTTCATTGACACCTCTCAATACAATGAGCTCAATTAGTTAATAAAAAGACACAGTTAACAGAATGGCTGCTAATACAGAATCCATCCTTCTACGGCATACAAGAAACACAGCTCAAAATCAACAATGCACATTGCCTCATGGTAAAGGGATGGAAGAAGTTACTCCTAGCAAATACACCTAAAAGTCAAGCTGGTGCAGCCATTTTATTATCTAACAAATGAAAGTAGTGACAAAAGGACAGGTGATAGCACTAAGTGCATAGGTTAAAAATATGGAGATATCTATTACTAGCAACTTAAAAGCACACCTGAGAGACCTAGAACAAAAGCTAACCACACATTAGGAGTAGACAACAAGATTAGATAAACTATTTCAGTAGACCTACAATTCATAATGAATTAGAAAAATTCTTTAAAAGACTACCCTCCCCCCTCCAAAAAAAAACCCTCAAGGCTGGATGGTTTTATCACAGAGTTCAACCAGACTCTAAATGAAGACTTAGACCATTAATGCTCAAAGCATTCTACAAAATAGAAATAGGAGGTACATTATTTAAATGATTGCATGAAGACACACTTACACTCATACCCAAAGCACACAAAGACTCAAGGAAAACAAAGGAACACACAAAAAAAATGATTACAGATCAATTTACCTCATGAACATAGATGCACATATACTCAATAAAATACTTGCAAACTGGGGCTGGAGAGATGGCTTAGTGGTTAAGAGCACTGACTGCTCTTCCAGAGGACCCGGGTTCAAATCCCAGCACCCACATGGCAGCTCACAACTGTCTATAACTCCTGTCCCAAACAATCTCATGAAACACATGTAGCCAAAACACCAACGTACATAAAATAAAAAAAATAAATTATAAAAAAAAAATACTTGCAAACTGAACCAAAAAACAGATCAAAAAGATCATCCACATTGTTTGGGGAGGCTTTATCCAAGGCAGGGATGATTCAACATAAGAAAACAGTAAATGAAATCCACCATATAAATAAACTGACAAAAAAAAAACACAAAACATCATCTCACAATATACCAAACAAGACTTTTATAAAAATTCCAACACCAATTCATAATAAAAGTCTTAGAGAGATTAGGGATACAAAGGACATACCTAAACATAAAACAGAAAATTAACAGCAAGCCTATAGCCGACATCAAATTAAGTGGAGAAAAACTCAAAACAATTCAACTAAGATCAGGAACATGACAAGGCTGTCCACTCTCTCCATATAAATTCAATAAAGTACTTGAAGATCTAGCTAGAGCAATAAGACAACTGAAAGAGATCATGGGGATATAATTGGTAAGGAAGAACTCAAAATATCCTAATAGACAGATGATACAGTTTTATAGATAACTGACCCCAAAAACCCCACTACCAATTTCTACAGCTGAGAAACACTTTCAAGAAAGTAGATGGATCCAAGAATAACTCAAAAACAAAACAAAAATACAAGGCAAGTAAAAGACTTAAATGACAAAATTTTGAAAAGGTTGAAAATCTTTGAATACTTCAGATCATATAAAAGTCTCTCTTGTTCATGAATAAGTAGAATTAAAACAGTAAAACTGGCCATCCTACCATAACCAATCTACAGATTCCACATAGTTCCCATCAAAATTCCAACACAATTGTTTACATACCTTGGAATGATGATTCCCACCTCATATGGAGTAAGAAAAATACAGTATAGCTACAAACAATCCAGAGCAATAAAAGAACTGCATGATTTCAGCATAGAAACAGACATGTTGTTCAAAGGAATCGAATTAGAGACCTAAACATACTTCCACCCATGTATGGACATCTGATGTTTGATAAGGAATCCAGAAATACACAATGGAAAAAGGGCAGCACCTTCAATAAATGGTGCTGGTTAAACTATGTCTCCTCATATAGAAGACTGTACATAGATCCACACTCATCATGCTGAACAAAAGTCAAATCAACGACCTCAAAATAAAACCAGACACACTGAAACTGAGAGAAGAAAAAGTGAGGAACAGCCATGAACACACTGGCAATCTTCTGAACAGAACACCCATAGTACAGGCTGTAACCGAATATTTTTATTTAAAACACTTGTATTTATTAGTATGTAACAAATATCTATAAAATACCTATATGCTCTAATCTAATACCTAATATCTAAAGCCTAATACCTATAAACACTTAATATTGAAGAATCTTTAATCAACTCCACTTAATTTTCTTGAAAGGATATTACAATTCTCTAACAGAGGTCCATTCAGGCATATTGGTTGAAAGTACAGCTCTGGCAATTACGGCAGAATTATCTTCAGCTTGGTTCAGCTCCCTCCAGGCCTCGCTTTGCAGGTTTGTGAGATCAGTTCCACAGTCTCATCACCCTGTTCATTATTCACGGGTCAGGATTTAAAGTTTATAAAAGCAATTCCCTGACATCTGCCAGTCTCAACTTTATATGATCTGTTCCGCCATAGCTCCCTTCAGGCTTCACTCATTCATTAGCATACCTTATGCAGTTTTCATTCTGCTGCTATCAGTTCTGGGGCTTAGAGTTTCTTTCTTTCCTCAGGCTATTTTATTTAGGCCTTAGAGTATAAGACCTACATTGCTTAATCTCCAGAGCGTTTGTTCCTTTCCTCCATCATGGGGCAAAAGAAAGACATGTGAAGCCCCCCAAGTTTACATAGGGGTTTGTCTCATGTCTTCTGAAATGTCCCATGGATTCTTGAATTCTCTCGAGGAAACTGGCAATCCCCGAGACTTTTGTGGCTTTGTAGCCACACCTCCACAGCGCACTTCTGTAGTCATCAAACCAATCTGGGCTCCAACCATTTCATAAGGCTATTACTAACAGTTGCTAGTCATAAACCCTGTTTTTAGTCCATATGCTGTCATGCCAAGTGCCCACAGCCAAGTTGATCTCCCCGCCCTTAAAGAATCCTTCTCTAATTCTAACCTATTACAACAGGCACAAAGATCAACAATTAATAAATGGAGCCTCAGGCTGGGCATGGTGGTGCACACCTTTAATCCCAGCACTCAGGAGGCAGAGGCAGGTGGATTTCTGTGAGTTTCAGGCCAGCCTGGTCTACAAAGTGAGTTCCAGGACAGCCAGAGCTATTACACAGAGAAACCCTGTCTTGAAAAACCAAAAATAACAATAATAATAATAAAATAAAATAAAAATAAACAAATAAGTAAATGGGTGGAACCTCATGAAACTGAAAAGCTTCTGTAAGGCAATAGACACATTAAATTAGACAAAAAGACAGCCCAGGGAATGGGAACTTTAAAAATGAAATCCACATCTCATAGACGCCTAATAGACAAAAAATATAAAGACCCCAAGAAAGCAGATGTACCAAAACCAAAATATCCAAGTAAAAGTGGGGTGTAGATCGAAAATAGAATTCTATATAGAAGAATCTCAAGTGGTTGAGAAACAATGAAATGTTCAGCATCCTTACCCATCATAGAAATGCAAATGAATACTAGTTTGCAATTCTGTCATATACATGTCAGAATGGCTAAAATCAATGAAAATAATACAGTGACAGTTCAGGCTGGGAAGGATGTTGATATGGGGGAATACACTGCCACTGCTGGTAGTAAAAACTAATACAGCCACTATGGAAATCAATATTGTGGTTCTTCAGAAAATTGAAGTCTATCTCAAGACCCAGTATACCACTCTTTGGCATATACCCAAAAGACATTCCATCCTACCACAAGGACACTTGTACAACATATGTTCATAGTGGCTTTACTCATACTGGATAGAAACTGGAAACAATCTAGATTTTTCTCAACTGAAGAACAGATAAAGAAAATGTGGTACATTTCCAAAATGGAGGATTACTCAGCTGTTAAAAGAATGACAACATGAAACTTGCAGGATGCAATTAGAAAAAAGTCACCCTAAGTGAGGTAACAAAGACCCAGAAGTATCATATGCATCAACTTGTAAATGGATATTAGCTATTACATAAATGGCAATCAAAAAAGTCATCCTAAGTGAGGTAACAAAGAACCAGAAACACAAATATCATATGCATTAACTTATAAATGGATATTAGATATTACATAAATGACAATCAAGCTACAATCCACAGACTGAGTAAGTATAGGTAAAGAGGTGGGCCATAGGGTTTAAGCATGAATCTCCCTGGAAAGAGAAAATAGAATAGATTCTGGGGGTGAATCAGAATAGGATGGGAGAGATCAGTTGGGAGGGGTAGGAGAGAGTACAGTGGAGGGAGGAACAGCTAGAATGAGAGATATTTGGGGGTAAGTGTAGAAACCTAGTGTAGTGGTAACTTCCTGTAATCTGTGAGGGTAACCTTAGTAAGGAATCCTAGTAATGAAGAATATGGAGTCTCAATTAGCCATTCCTTGTAGAAAGCCAGGTCTTCAGTGGTGAGACTAGATTACATTTGGTTCAGTTGCTGCCTGAGGCGTTCCCATGGAGAATCTTAAACAACCCACACTGATACTGACAGCATGGCCACATTGCTGATGATGACTTCCACACAGTTCACTGCATGTAGAGAGGTTGAACAGGTGCAGCTTTGGAGACTTCAACCCTATGTTCTAGTCTCTTTGGGTGAGAAGGTTCTCTACAGGCTACAGAAAGAGAAACCTGAACACCAACCCAGCTAAGAGAAAACCTCTACCTAAAATCTGTATTGCCTGCAAGATGTGCAGGGTCATGGTGGCACCAAACTTGTTTGAGGGGCCAACCAATGTTTGGTTTAACTTGAGACCCATACCATGAGAAGAAACTCATGCCTTATACTACCTAGATGGTCAAGAATCTCACAGAAACTTAAATGGCAAGCATGAGGCATGTGTGGGTATGGACCAGTTCCTCTGCTGGTACCTTTACCTTGGTACTTTGTAGGTACCTTGAACAATGGGAGCAGCTGCAGCTCTGACACTCTCACCTATTCTTAAAACACTTTTCTTCCTATTGGGTTGCTTTGACCAGCCTCAAGATGAGGTCTAGTGCCTTATCTTTTTGTATCTTGTTTGGTCTTCTTTTGTTAGACTTTCTTTGAAGCCAGCACTTTTCCGAAGAAGAAACACAAGAAGGGAAGTCAATCTGGGGAAAAGGGAAGACAGGCTAGACTTAGGAGGAGTGAAGTAGGAGAAACAGTGGTCAGAATATATTGTATTACAGTAAAATATATTTCAGTTAAACAACATTAATTCAACTTTTTCCGAAATGAAAATTCAAAGAAGGGAGCAATAATAAACAAAGAAAACAGAAATAGTGAAGACATGTAAGCATAATTTTGACAGATATAGTTCTCATTTTGTGTGTAGAGGCTAATCATCACACAGGACTTTATTTTCAAGATCATTCTTGGACCCTGTCTCCATCTGTGAAATCAGAAGTTTTGCTCTCAGGAATGTCAAGTATACATCATTCAGGAAACAAACACATGTCATTGTCTTGTGTTTGTTTTCACTAGTTTGGATTGTGGAATTACCTCTGTAATTCCTCATTTGATTCGAAAACGGTGCTCTTCCTTCTCTTTAAGGAAAACAATTGTTTGAATAACTATTCAAATAATAGAAACACATATGTAATGCTATACAGTATTGGTACATTAATTATATAATTCATTAAACATATACAAACTGATATATAAAAATGTAAAATGTTTAAACAAGTTCTCTAAAACAAAATTAAAGTGTTACCATCTAAATGGGTTATTTGATCAGAAGAAAACAAAGAGATGTGTCACTTGCCTAAGACTATTACATTTTTATTCAATTATAATTTATGTCACTACTTAAATTCAAACAAAACAAATTAATTAGTTGAATAACCCCATATTTACTTCTTCACGCAGTATGACTCATGGGCAGAAAGCTCTCATCCCACCCAAATGATGTGACTTTCTGCATTCTTAGAGTATATTATAGCAGCATATTTCCTTATCATCTCCATAAAAACTCTTGCTACAAGAGCTTGGTATTTAATTTTTCTTCTCCACATACCAATTTAACAATGTTAGAAAAACCCTTTGAAGGGGATTGCTTCAGCTCAGCTCTGTGTTCTTTCTACCCTTCCTTTTCTATTGCTAACTAGTATAGAAAGGATGGCTGAAGATTTCATACCAATCTGATAAATGAGAGTGCAGTAAGATTAAAATCAGATGGAAGAAAGAAGTAGGCTGACACTGCATCAACCATAATTACATGTGGGTTGATGACCAACACAGCACTGAGTGTGAGAGCCTTTTACAAGGGTGTATATAATCTCACAGCATTGTCTTCATTCAGTTAGCACAATGTCTTCCTGAAGCATCAGCTTCCCCTCAACAAATGAGCATTTAGATCATTTGAAACCTACATCACCATGAATAAAACTGCAATGAGCACGAGAATTCTGATACTTCTTTATTACGTTTCTTTTTTTAATTAATTCATTTTACAATCTGATCTGTAATTAAATAAACAAACTACACAACTCCTACAACCCCTCAACTGTAATATTTCTAACCCTCCAGCTACTACTGATTTCTCTTCCAAACAGAGAGGCTCCATGCTCTAAAGTTCTCTCTGTAAATGGAGGTGACCAGAAAGGTGGGCTGCGAATCTCCAGTACCTCATGATCCATTGTGGTCTCAGGCAAAGCCAGCCCCATGCACAACACAATGTTGAAGAATTTAATGTCTGCTTTCATCCACATGGATTATATCCCAACAAGTGGAATCTGTGCTTTCCACCTACCCAACACCATGCATACCTGAGAAACCTCTGCATCTCAGAAACTCTTTTCATACCCTGAAATTGAATTTCTATGAATCATGCCATTGCGGTTGGTGGTAGTGGAAAGACAAAAGGATTCTAATCAAAGATTGCTAAAGGATGATCTCTATCCCTCCTTTTTACCAGTTTCTAAACTATTTATAACATTTGTCACACAAAACTGAATGTGAAATGCAAGGCTCAAAACTTCTAGAAAGAACTTCAGTTTGCCACTGAAGGTCTGACTTTCCACTGTCTTTCTACGGATTACCAAATGCAACAGCTCCCTGTGCACACTGGCGAGTGATAGTATAAACACCACAGCTTTCCACAGCCTCCTCCCCTCCCCAGAAAAATCAACACTGAAGCAGGAGCAGAGGCCAGATCCCCATATGGACCAACAGAACCACAGTCTGACCCACAGTCCATCTCATTCCCAGCAGATCAGAGTCTGACAGCTCAGCAGACCTGCTCCCTCCTGGCCTGGGGACAGTGGCCTCCACAGTCCTCATGTCTTGGATTTTCTTCCTCACAGCTCACTACAGATGCATCAGAGGAGAACCCTAGAAAGAGTATATAAGCTGCCTTACACTGGTGCTCCTCATTGCTTGGCCAGCCCAGAGTCCCTCATTAGCTTGGAAAACTCAGCTGGACCTCCAGATGGCAGGAGATCCCCTACTGCAGGATCACAGATCAAATGACTCAGGCAACTGAAACCTTCCCAGCCTGCCCTTCCGCCCTAGTCTTGGAAATCTGTATTTAATAGAATTCTCCAGTCTCCCAGAGCACTTCTTCCTCTTCCAAGGCACATGTCCTTTGTGTGAATATTCCATTAAACACCCAATGCCCACTGCAGCCATCTCTACTTCATAACTGGGAAGTCCTGCAGGCAAACTTCAGTTAAACACAAATGGTAATTGCAACTAAAGGAAAAAGTGGCTATGAATTTGTAAGCAAGGAGCAGTAAATGGTAAGTTAATAAAAAAAAATAAAAAGAAAAGAACATGGCTGCTCCTAGGTATGGTGGAGTAGAAAGTTTATTATAGTTAAAAAGGAGAACTTAGCCAGACACAGACACATCTGGGATAGTCCAGAGTGGTCATAACCCTGAGTCATGGGAGAAAAGAGAGGAGGGGAAAGTCAGATAGAGAGGCCAGGAAGTAAATCATGTATGAAAAGACCAGGTAACAGAAATGGCTAGATTATATAAGGAAGGGCAGCTGGGAGAAGTGCTGCCTAATCCCTGGGCTGGAGAACAGTCTGACACACAGTCCATCTCAGTCCCAGCAGATCAGAGTCTGATAGCTCAGCATACCTGATCCTGCCTGTCTTTCCATACTGTATGCCAGACATACCCTGTAACAAGGTAGGGACGGAACGATACTGGCAGAACCCGGAAGCAAGTTGGCTTTGATTTGTTAAAAAGGCACCTCAGCCATTTGTCCCAGGTCTTGAAACTTAACAGGAGGAGGAAGGAGAAGGTTGAGATGATTTAATTATAAGTCACGGCTCAGTTTAAAAGGAGTTGCAGGAGACTCTTTTCAGCACTGGGCAGCAGAGGCAGGATTAGGTGTTCAAAGATAGTCTTAACTACATAGTATGAGGAAAGACTGATCTATAGAAGTTGCTCTAAGCAAAAACAAATATGAAACCCTAGAGGAAAAAAAAAGAATAAAATTGTTAATGACTGGGAAGTATTGGAGAATAGAGACAAATAAGAGATTAGTGATGAATTTAAAGAATATCAAATCTAAAAAGTAGTATCAACAATGAACATTTTAAAAGATAAATATAATTGAAAAAACACACAGGTATATTGACTTTGAAAAAGGCAGGACAATCCCTGGTATGGGGAATGGCATTAATAACATAGTATTTACCTGGACCCTATGTACAATGTTAGGTGCTGAGATTTGTAACCTGACACACTCAGCTACAGCCAATAGTCTAGGTCTCAAATTTCACAGCTGACTTAACTATGTCAATAAGGACTGCACATATATGCAGAGGACAGTCCCTTAACTGAAAATTCTATATTTACTGGCTCAGGTTACCCTACCAAAATTGTAGAGCCACCAATCTTGTCTGTTTTCATTTACATGCATGAGTTAATGCATCCTGGAAAATTACAAAATCACTCGCCCTGCCTGAATCAAGTACTTCTTCATGATGGTGACCCCTGCAGCTGACTGCCTTAAACTTCAGTCTGTGATCTGGCTGTTGCCTATCCTGTTTCACACTGTAGTGTACACAGTAAACTCTTCCTGCTGTCCTGGTCTGCAGCCAGGAGCCATGTTGGCAAATTCTTATTCCTGGTATGGCAATGAACAGTTCACTACATGACTCAAATGGGTAGTTTGAAAACTCTGTTGTAGTACAGCCCTTTAACTAAAGAATTTAGGAAGTTTAATTGAGAAGAAAGTAATGTCATCTCCCTGGTGAGAAACAGACTGGGTTCAAAGTCATCTGAGTCATCACTGCTCGACTCAGAAAGATTTCTCTCTTTTTCTTTTTTTTCATTTCTTTTCTTTTCTGTTTTTTGTTTTGTTTTGTTTTAGGTTTTTCGAGACAGGGTTTCTCTGTGTATCCTTGACTGTCCTGGACTCACTTTGTAGACCAGGCTGGTCTTGAACACACGGAGATCCACCTGACTCTGTCTCCTGAATGCTGGGATTAAAGGCGTGCTCCATCACACCCGGCCAAAGATTTTTCTTAAATGACAAAGATGAAGCTCTCCTAGAATTAAGATGCCTAGCCGGGCGGTGGTGGCGCACGCCTTTAATCCCAGCACTTGGGAGGCAGAGGCAGGCGGATCTTTGTGAGTTCGAGGCCAGCCTGGTCTACAAAGCGAGTCCAGGACAGCCAGAGATATTCAGAGAAACCCTGTCTCGAAAAACCAAAAAAAAAAAAAAAAAGAATTAAGATGCCTTCCCAGGGACAAATCACTCCACATACAATTAAAAGATCAATTTAATAAATCTCTTTAATGACAGCATGCATTCACCTCTGGCTAATGCTCAAAGAGAGCCAGTTTAGAATAAATTTTGCATCCCACATATGCTGTCAATCTTACATCTCTTTTAGGATTAGGCTGCAGGATACATTAGGAACAATTTAAATATGGACTGGTGTCTGCAAGTCTAGCCACATAGACAGTCATTTACACAGCAAAGATATTTCCAGAATTATTTCTTAGGTACACCAGTTTCCTGAAACACCATGTCATTCATCAGTGACAAATTCCTAAGTGGGAGGCCCAATGGATGAAAATGATAGGAAAACCAGAAGGTAGAAAAGTACAAAAGCTGGGGTGGGGAAATCTTGCCCAAGCTATGAGTTATATTGACAAAGATTCTTAAGAATAGCATCTTGGCTGGGCGTGGTGGCACACGCCTTTAATCACAGCACTCAGGAGGCAGAGGCAGACAGAGTTTAAGGCTAGCCTGGTCTACAGAGTGAGTCAGGGACAGTCAAAGATATACATAGACACTGTGTCGAAAAAAAATGAATAGCATCTTGTACACTACTTAAAGGGGCAAACTGAAGAAAAATGGGAGACTTCTCTGAATTCAGGATGGGCCTTGTGGCTGGTTGTAATAAGTGGTGTCTCCTTAGTTTGGAGCCAAATTAGGAGCCAAATTTCTGGACAATCCTGATAAACAAACATGTGTATCCTAAAATCCTGACCTCTAATGGGCCTGGTTAGCACACTACTCATCTGTGGGGGGAGAGGGTCTTGTGGAGTGCTGTCCCTCAGCTAAATTCTACTTGCAGTCCCTTCTATTTTCTAGTCATTGGTTAAATCTTTACATTCTCAATTCTACACTTATATACCAAAGCTTAATATTAGAGTCTTACCCCAAAATTAATTCCAAATGAATCTTAAACCTAAATATTAAAGGTAAAACTTGTAGAAGATACTATAACAACTAGGGCTCTCCGAGTGTGGCATCCAGCCAAGGATGTTTCTACACACAAGGCCCAACTACAAAAGCTTTGCCCAGATGCAGCCCCCCGTAGTGAAGTTATTCAGGCCACCGCCCTGTCCAGGGAGTGACTAGGACCGCAAGGGTTCTCACATGCTGCCGCACCTCGCCCAGTCTCAGGGAACCCCTTCTGGTCCCACTGCTCAGTGCCCCTGCTCCTCCCCTGTGCTCACCATGTCAAGACTTTGGAGCTTGCGGGAACTTCCCTCACAGCTTGCAGCAGCAGCAGCAGCAGCAGCAGCAGCAGCAGAGGTCAGAGTTGACCTAACCATTCAATCCTGCTCAGCTACAGAGGGGAACCTGGAACCAGGAAACACCCTCCTCCTCTGTCTACCAGGTCCGCCTGGAGACTCTGATTGGCCAGTGAGCCTTGAGTGACATGAGTACCTCCCACAGGATTACAGTGGGCTGAAGAGGGCTGGTCTTTCTTTGGTTGTTTGGTTGGTTTTTTTGTTTTTTGTTTTTTTGTTTTTGTTTTTTGGTTGGTTGGTTTGTTTTTGTTTTTGTTTTTTTTTTGGTTTTTTGAGACAGGGTTTCTCTGTGTAGCCCTGGCTGTCCTGGACTCACTTTGTAGACCAGGATAGCCTTGAACTCACAGAGATCCGCCTGCCTTTGCCTCCCGAGTCCTGGGATTAAAGGCGTGCATCACCTTGCCAGGGTTAGGGTTAGGGTTAGGGTCAATTCTGTCATGTGAGTGCTGGCATTTGAAACACCCCCCCCCACCCCCGGTCCTTGGAAGAACAGTCAGTGTTCTTAACCTCTGAGCCATCTCTTCAGCCCCAAGAGGGCCGGTTTATAACGGCTCACCTCTTTAATTCTACCACTCGGCAGGTAAAGGCAGGAAATCTCTTTGAGTTCAAGGCTATCCTGGTCTACAGAATGAGTCCAGCACAGCTCAGTGTGCATAGAGAAACCCTGTGTCGAAAAAACAGAACAAACGAAAAAAGAGAGTGCTGAAGAGACACTGCATGGTGGTTCCTGGCCCAAGCTACCAGACCTTTTCCAGCTTGCAGAGTTTTGCATTTCAGTAGCACTCTTGCCCGTCCTCCCATAGCCTATGTCCTTCCTACCCAGCCTCAGGGGTGACCCACACTCCAGCTCCCACTGCTCTGCAACCTGCTCCTCCCCTTTGTGGCCAGTGACCTGTGCTCACCACAGGACTTCAGAGCTTGCCTGAGCTTACCTGAGCTCCCCTCACAGCTCTCAGTAGGCACTTCACCTTCGTCCCTCTGGAATCAAGGTAGATACCTTCCAGAGACCAGAATTCAAATTGCAGTGGAGTTATCACCTTGTCCCACAAGTGAAAGGGTGACCAGAGTATTAACAATTAAAGAGAGATTTTAGGAAACAAATTTTTTTGTTTTGTGGGTTCATAATGGGTTCAGGTAAACTGCAGCTACTTTTCATCTGGTAGTTATGAGACAACCCTGGGAGAAAAACAGAAAACAGATGACAAAACCTGCGGAGCACTATTTATTATTGGCCAACATTCTTCCTCAGAGGAAGGGAGAAAACAAACAAACAAGAAAAAAACACAAAAAAAGCAAGAGAAAATAGAACTGTATTAGTCAAGCTTCTCTAGATGAACAGAACTTCTAGAATACTTTAAAGACTGTGATCCAACTAGTCCAAAAATGGTGGCCTACAAATGGAAAAATAAAAAAAAACAGTAGTGGCTCAGTCCATGTGGCAGAATGTCTGGAGTTCAGTATATAGCAGAATTCTGAAGAAGAAGAAGAAGAAGAAGAAGAAGAAGAAGAAGAAGAAGAAGA